>JAJEKV010000006.1:18635919-18792739 GCA_021234155.1 Isoetes taiwanensis
TACGCCATGTACATATAAGGAAAATAGTATTACCCCAACAAGTGGGAAAATAAATAGCATCAACCAATGGTGGGAAAAGAAATAGTATCATTCACTGTAAAAAATACAGGATCACCTGCACTCCAACAAAGATTGGATGCAGTTCTCTTCTGCCTAATTGGTCCTCCATCTATAGCAATTGGGAGGATACAACATTAATGATTGCTCCATTGTGAAGGTGAAATCCCTATTATCTTAAGAAGTATAGCCTATGGGAACGCAGCTCAGTAATGATGAGATTCCCCCGAGCTATATGACACCTTTTTGAGTCAAGGTGATTCCAGTGACTTCATTCAAGGCTCCAGGGAAGCCACCAACTTCATCCAGCCTATCAATGTGCCTCATTGCTCGTATCTACATGTAGTAGGAAGCCTTGCCTTCTCAAATTGGAGACCAATATCGCTAACCAACACTTCTTATGTACCCCAGCCAGCTTTTGTCTACTGCCGAAGCGATATTGCAAACAAAAATAATCCGTATAGTCAGCCTTCCTTCCTTCTAGATCATGATATATACTCTCGAATACATACTGGCGCTTTTGTGTTCGGAATCCCCACAACAATGTCAACATTCTTTACTTCCAACACCCAGAGTACTTCAAGATATTTTTGTGCCAAACTTCACCGCTTATATGGCCGTGATTATTTTGTTCATGCTTACATGCCTGCCAAATTGACAAAAGAACCTACTCCTCTTCGGGCTGTTCTATCGTAATGAGCCCAATAGTATCCAACCACACATAGCTGTCATCTCCTTCTAGGGCATTCCAGATATGGCTGGGGCGCTACTGAACCATTGCTTTGTAGTGCTTTCCAACAAATGTCATTTAGGACGCCTTCCTGGGACATATATAATACTCCTTTCTGGACGTGATACATTATGGGGAGGCCTCCTCCTATGCTATCAGTATCTCAATTATGAGTAGCTCTTCATGCCTATTTCGGCTATCTATGAAATGAGGCCCTCGGCTAGCGACAATTTTAAGGGGCTCATTCCGCCCACGCCACGGGGACTCTTACGCCAGCGAAGCATGAATACAAGGGTTAGCACACACGGTAATATACATAAATAACCACCACGAAGGGTGGCTTATCCATCCAAAATACCAACGTATAGAATATGCATCTAATCTCTAAGAAACACCCAAACCCCTGTGTCCCGCCCTCGCCTCGGGGACTCCCGTGGGATCACGGCCGGGCCTCGCGAGATCGCCATCATTCTTGCATGGCGCTATCGGCATAGAACATTAAGGGGTTGTCCACTCCATCCGCCTCTCCTCAGGTAATAATTTTGCAGATGGGTCACCATGCTATGGCTTTGCTATAGCTCTTCCTGAGACCAAAAACCCCGCAGCATCACCTCCGAGCCTACCTGTGCTCATAGCGACGCCGTCCGATGAGGCGTGTCGGGAAGCTGCCCTTCCGTAATCACAGCGGGTTCAGCGGGTGAGCTAGAGAATACGGCCGTGATCAGCTGCACTTCCCCGCGATCCACTCCAACTTACTCACTCCCACCTACTCAGTGTATGTGCTCCATACTTGACCACACCTTCCCACCTGGAGTGTCGCACTCCATACCCGCCTCTGGGCTATCAAAGCCTAGCTCATCAGAGGGAGTCTCTCGTGAGCCTTTTGTATGCTCATGCAAGACTCCCACCCCCTCATGTCACCACCGTGTTCCTTGTCCGTGCTGCCGCACTTACAAGCATCTAGGACCGCGGGTTCTTGTGCACGTCAAGTACTCAATGGGACTCCTACAGTATGCTTATCTAGGAGCATACTACAATACACCCGCCTCGAGGCTCTACCCCATCCCCCGTTGTGAGTCGACTAAACAAAGAGCTAATAATCCATCCTTCGTGTAGAAACTATAATTGAATATAAAGAGTACTTGCTTGTAAGCAAAATGGGTTGCTTTTAAGTGATTGAATTACAAAGAGAACAGAGAAACGACATAATCACGCTGCTATTCCAGAATTGCAGCTACCGCCTGCCTTGTGCCTCCCCCGCTGGACTCATTCCCATGGGGCGCCCATCTCTCGGGCGTAAGCTGAAGATCTCAAATGCGGGCTTCACAGACGCATCAGTGGTGGTTCTCTCGTGTGGTTGATGGGCGCCAGCCTCCCCCGCCTTCCCGCACCGATCTTCGGGAGTCAATCCCAGTGATGGGCCATCCAAACTGGCAACCCCCATGCTGCCCAATCACCAGTGGGCGCCTTCCCAACTGTAATTATCCCACCTCCTGGTGGCTATAGGCCACATAATGTGTGCTAAATTAGCATAGCTAGCCTAACTTCCTTTGTAAGGTAACCCCTAGGTTGCAACAAGTTCCCATACCCCCATGGTAGCGCATCTTTAGGGAGGACGCAGCTTGCATGGCATGTCTCCAGAGTAGTAGACCGTGGAGGACGGGAACGCCACATTCTCCCTCCTAAAATAATGCCGCCTCAAAGATAGGGGTTAGCTAATTGGAATACATATACGTAGCAATTTAATTAGAGAATGAAGTTAAGAATATAACATAATAATGCTAGATGGTGTACTTGGACAAGAATACATTAGTTAAAATATCAAAAGTACAAGCACTGTGGTGCTCGGGAGTACAAACTTATATCAAAGGAGTTTAGGACCTGAGTCCGACATTTAAAACATCTTTTACAAATAAAATCTATACATATGTAGACAAAACTGAACCACGGGATAAGTGGCCACGCTAATCTTCTATAAGGCAATGTGTGTGACTTACTTGTTCATTGGCCTGCACACAACCATATACCCGTGGCACATGATTGTTGTGGCTGGGAAGCGACCACCTTCTACAAATGTGCTAAGAAAAAGTATCTAGAAGGGAATCTTATCATGTGTACGTGCTTGCAATTATTGTGGGTATGAGGAATGTACCGCTTCCTCGTATAGCCGGAATGAACGCGTGATTCTATTTACTAGATGCCTTCCCTAGTACTCATGGGTCAAGTGTCAATAACATCAACAATACACCACGCCCTAGAGAACACGGCAGGTGACTTTAACATCGGTTATTACTAATATATACGGCGCGCGCCTACCCCTCTAAAATAAACATGATTCTTTGGCCAATCAAGCCTTCGCTTACCGCCGGAGCCGGGTTGATAGTGCATCGCGGCGGTGCGCCTTGAGATTCTCGCGATGAAGTCCTGATAGTGCTTCTCAAGGTCTATCTTCATCACCCGTGTAGCATCTTTTCAACCGTGCTTCCCACTCTGACCAAGTATTGCAACATTTTGGAGTCCTGGCCCTGCTTTGGGCGCCTCACTGCCAGCTGAGCTCTCAAGCAATTGTCCCCCAGCTGCTCTTCAGCCTCATTTCTAGAGGGTAGTATCCAAAAACCCTCCCCGGATTAGTGTTGCTTCGTACACTCCTAATGCGGGAAGACTTCCGTGGATTTCGCCGGGTGGCAAAGTCCGTTTATATGCTCGTTCACACGCTTCCGCATCCTCAACGCCCAGCCTATCCGGGTGCCAACTTCTTCACAGTTACCAATTTTAAGCGGCTTGTTTTACTTTGATCTTAATGGCCCGATTACGCCCACGGAAGATTAAGTGGGGTTAGGTGCTATCCGGCTAGACTCTTAAATGACTGCGTGCATTAATAAGTAACCCGAACTTCTTCCACCAAGGCACGCATTTCTAGAAGAAGGAGTTGTTGAGAGACCTCCACTTTAGAAGCGGGATTATGCCGATAATAAGGTAAGACATTGATAGCCATAATTTATCATGAAGGGAGACATTCTAGAAGACTCTGCTTTGTCTTTGTTGTGGCCGAATTCTACCAAGTAAATATAATCCGCCCATTGTATTTGTTTACTCCATACATAGCTTCTTAGCATATCTTCGATATCGACGGTTACGTTACGTTTGACCATCAATGCGAGGATGGTAAAGAACATACTCATGGCAAGCTTGAGTGCGGATGGTGGCGAAGAAATCCTTCGAATGCGACAAACTTAGGATCCCTATCCGATACAATTACTCTCGGCATCGTGCAACCTGAAAATTTCCTTTGCAAAGCAAACGAAGCGGTGTCGAAGGCGGTGTCGAGTGATGCGACATGGAGAAGTGAGCCATCTTTGATAATTTGCCGACCACGACCATTAAGGCATCATACCCACGAAGTGCGTGGAAGCCCACAATGAAATCCATGGTTATGACTTCCCCTTGGCGTTGGAGGCACATCAAAGTTGCAACTCAGGGAACTCTTAATTGCTCGCCTTGGTTTGTTGACAAAGCGACAGCATTTGATGTACCCTAGCAATATGCTTCTTCATGGAAGGCCAAAAATATGGGGCCCGGATCTTAAAGTAAAGTTTTCATAAAACCATATGTCTGCTATAGAACATTTGTGTGTGTCGTGGAGAATCGGCTTTTCGCACCCTGCGGTCATTTGGAACACACAACTTATCTTTGTAATATAATAAATTGCCTCCTTCTTATATGAGCGGAATGCTTCCGTTCTCTATCGTCTGGGCTTCCTTACCCAAACTTTCCCAAATATTACGAGAATTGGGATGCATGGGCAAGGTGCATTCTATCTGCTTCCCAAAACTTTGGTGAGTGTGGAAATGGCATACAATGGGTCTGCGGGTTATGAAGGGATGGCGTGACAAAGCATCCATAACCACGTGTGCTTTCTGGCTTGTATACAATCTGAAGTCATATTCCTCGGGAATTCCATCCATCTTATTTGTGAGGTCCAGTTGGTGGGTGGATAGAATGGCGGAGACTTCGATGATCCATTATCCATTTGAAATCTTCTACCAAGAAGGTAGTGTCTCCAAATCACGAGGAAACCGCGAACAGCTGCCGACAATTCCTGGTCATGGGTAGGGTATCGCTGCTGCATCGTTCATCTTCTTTGAATCGTAAGCAACAACTCTCCCCTCACGCATTAAGAACTCCACCCGGTAGCTATCTTACTGGCGTGGGTGGCTCTGATTTATCCTTTTCGAGGGATGGGGCAAGGTAAGGGGCTGAGATGTGGATGTTAAGGCATCCTTGAGCTTCAGAAAGCCGACTTGGACTTTGCTTTCCAATGTTCCATCAATCCTTTACTTTCTCATGCCTTGTGAGATTAGTAAGGGGTGCGGCAATTGTTGCAAAATCCTTAACAAATTTTCGATAATATCCTGCGAGTCCCAAGAAACTCGGGACCTCAAACATTAGGTGGAATGGGCCAATCCTTTCTTTGCTTCTATCTTAGCCGGGTGCGTAGCAATTCCTTACCTTTGAGATAATATGCCCCAAAAAATAGTCTACCCTCGGAGGGCGAACTTGCATTTAGAGAACTTGGCAAAGAGCTGCCTTAGCTTTTGCAAAAAGCTAATCGAAAGATGTTGTTCATGTTCTTTGCAAAGGTTTTACTATAGATGAGAATGTCATCAAAGAAAATGACAACAAAATCATCCAGTATTGGCCCGGAAGATGTCATTCATCAGCCGCATAAAAGCGTTCTGAGGGGCATTGGTCAATCAAAAAAGGCATGGCCGGTAAATTCATAATGCCCCATAAGTGCTTGAAAAGCGGACTTATGGATGTCCTCTTCCTTAATCCTTATCGATGGTACCGGGGCGCAAATCAATCTTTGAAATATTTTGCTCCTTGCTGGCCCGGTCCATAAGATCATCGCCTAGGCAAAAGCATAGCGATTCTTGATGGTATGCTTATTGAGTTACCCTATAATCAATACCCATCCTTAAAGACCCATCTTTCTTCTTGACAAAAGAATAGCCAAATGGTGGCTCTTGGGCGAATAAACCCCAAATTCGGTAACTCTTGTAGCTGTTTCTTAAGCTCTGCTAACTCGGGAGGACTCATTAGGTCACGAGGGCTTTCTTTGGTAGGCTTAGTACTGGTTCAAGAGTTATCTCACCTCCACCCCCTCGAAAGGAGGAAGCTTGTGGATCTCATGCGGAAAGAGATAAGCTAAATTCTCGAAGAAGGGGTAGCAATGTCCAGATGGTAAAGCGTCGATTACTAACTGCGTTTGAGTCCGGAACTCAATGGAAGCAAAGTTTAATGAGGCAAAGGAGTTCATTCCGTATAGCTTTTCTAAATTGTTTTTTCTTGACATTGAATGCATGGCGGTGTAATGAATCACCTTTTATCGTCACCGTGCTCCATTAAGCGGCGTTGAAGGTGACCTCCCTCGCCATGTCTATGTGGGCCCCGGCGGACGCTAAAAACTCCATTCCCACAATAAGATCATATTTGCCAATGTCCATTAATCCCGGCACCCAAGGCAAGCTGGTGCACCGGCAAAATTGCATTTTAAAGGTTAATACGGGTGACCATGAGGTGTGTCGATCTTCAGCTAGCTAATGTGTGGCTTAGGTGAGGGATTTCAACGTTTCGGTTGCAGTGCACAGGCCATTCTAGGAGAAGCAAAATTATGTGTACTACGTGTCCATCAAAATTATGAAGGACTTCTTGTCTACTTGGCCTATTGTAGAAATAACGGAAGGTGACTTTCAGCGCGTTACTGTTTTCTATAGCGGCAAGAATGAGGCGCACCATGAATGTACTTTCGGGAGCCTCGTCTTCAGCGACAAGATTGACCCAAATCTTCCCAATCCGTGTTCGGCCATGGCGGTTGGCGATCTAGGCGTGGTGTGTGGACGGACAATACCGCATGAAGTGTCCAGGCCTCATGCACCGGTAGCATGCCTTATCCGGCCGAATTTGTTCTCCCGGCCTCCTTAGGGATGAATTTGTAAAGAGGCCCCGAACTTCCTTACCCGCATTGTTTACGCTTATCGGCGTGCTAAAGGCTGACTTTCTTCTCTGGCGGCCATAAAATTGTCTTGAGAGGGGGCCGGGACTTGGCGAGCGGGGTTTTGTAAAGGTGTGGACGGCCGTGGCTGCGAGTAAGGAAGCGGTCGCAGAATCTTGGTTCTTTAGCGTGTCTTCCTCAAGGCTTAATGCCTTAACCGCCTCGCGATTTTGGGTCTATGGCCTTGACCATACGTTTAATGGATGGGGCCAACCCTTCAATGTAGCCCTCACGCCCTTTTCTCATTCATTCACGGTACATACAACCTCAAGCGCATGAATTCGTCGATTGTAGGCTTTTTGCGACATGCCCATGTTCCAACGTAGAAGGTCTGAATCACGATTGGCATTTGTGCGCCACGAGGAGCACGTCGCGATTTAAAAGCCTTAGCGAACTTCTTGAACTTGCATGCTCTGTCAGTGCTTAGCTCTGGCGTAACCCTTCCACCAAATATGGGCAGCTCGGTAAGGTTCGTGGTGGCGACCTTCTGTATCTTTCTCTATCATTCCATAGGACTTCGAATTCCTTCATTTTCGTCCAACCAAGATTCCGCATTCAAGCCTCCTCACGGATTTCCCATCAAAGCCCGAGCCAACTTAGGTTTTTCCATATACTAGTGATGGGCGTATCAGCGGTTTTCGGTACTCTCCTTATCCTTACGCCTTGAATGGTCATTGTCGATGGCGAGGATCGGGAAGAAGCGAAGTGGTTGAATGTGAGAAGCGGCTATCCTTAGAGGAACCGATGGCTTTTAGCATGAGTCCTCCTTTGCAGTGGGGGCTGGCTACGGGAGGAGATGGGCATTTGTGCGGAGGTGGACTCAATGGTCGTGGAGGTAATTCCGGTCCGTCCTCGAAGTATGTGGCGTGGATTGGTATGCAACACATAAGCCCGTAACTCAGAAGTTGCCTTTTCATTAACATCAATTCTGTTAGGGGGTGAGCCTCTTGGCGTTGGAGGGTGTTTGCCAAGCGGCGTTCATTAAAAGATCTATAGGAGCATTCATGAATATATATAAGCGATTTATACTAATGTATAATCCCTTTTAAAATAATTGAGATCAAAAAGAATATACAAAGAAAACAATGTTTTATTTCATTGAAGTCGAGTACAAAACAAGTATATTGGTACATGGGTTAAGGCGAAAGTAGGTATGATACGATTGGAAACTCTTAAAATTCTATCCGCTGCAGCAATGTAAACAACAAAAAACATAGTGGAAGAGACCAAGCCTAGGGGTTGGCGAATAAGTCTGAGGATGGCGTGGCGAGTACTCTCCGCATGCTTCGGGGCGAGTTTATAAGCGTGCAGGCTTGGACAATGATTGCTTGGTACTCCCATGTTGGGCTGATAATCGAAGGTTAAGAGCCGCGCGCATAAAGAGTTGCCAAAGATGGTCGTTGGCGTCCTCGAAGGCTTCGTGCACGGTCATATTCGATGGTCAGTGCGACCGCGGGGTCATCTTGGATCCTCGGCTTCGATCCCCCGAGGATGTTAACTATCTCGCCCCTTTATCGGGTGTTAGGGTTCTCGGTGGCGGTGGTTGATGTCAGCGCCTTCCTCCCCACTACGGATATTCACCATATATCTCGGCCATAGTCTTGATCGGTGGTGGTTAGGATCGTCCCTCCTAACCATATGGTGATTCTTTCCTCATACTCCCAAATGTTTTCCTCTGCAACATAGTTGGAACATTTTGTAATTCCATTATATTCTAAAGTTTTAATACTTTTGAAGAGGATGTCATAAAAGAACAATTTAGTTATACTCATCGAAAACTTTGTATTTAATAAGTAGATAAGGTACACCATTTTTCAATATGGTTTAAACAATTGCCAATCAAAATCTCATAAATACATCTGTATATATATATATATATATATATATAACAAAATTTATATAGCACCCTTAGTTAGGGAACTAGGCCCCGCCTCTTTATCCTTAGCCCTAGGAGGTGGTGGAGGCGATTCGGTGTCGCAGCCGAGCTACCCCGGGGTCCTTTGTGGCCGCCCCTAATGGATGCAACCTCGGTGGATAGGCAACGGCCAATGGGGCTGCCGTGAGGAGCTTCATGCCCATCAAGGCAATAATATCACGGCCCAAGGCCGTGGGGCAAGATCGGGTCGTGCAGTACATCGTAAGCGTGCGATAGGGGAAGCTTCTTGTGGCGGCCGGTGTAGAAAGTGCGGAGGGCCCACCATGAAACTTCAGCCTACGGCCCTAAATCACGGGCTATGAAGAGGACATGCCCGTATTTGAAGGCCGACAAAAGAAACGGGTAAGATGGTTACCCGGCACTTTCCCTTTGGCGGCGGTCTCGGATCTTTGCCACTTCTTTATCCGGTCCATGGGGACTTCTTCCTCCTTGAGCTCTGTTGCTCCTCCTTCTTGTGCTGAGGGGTTATGGTATAAATCTTCACCCTCATCATCGAGTCGGAGGGAACTTCCACCATATTAATGTTTGGGGCGTGAGGTCCCATAGCGTGAAGGCATCAGTGCGAGGCGAGGTTTTTGGTTCACGCATCACGAAGTCGTTTTAAGAGCGTAATAGAGTCTCCTCCGGGATCTAGAGTCTCCGGCCGGGAATCGAAGGAGCTGGTGCACCTCCGGGAAGCTTCGGTAGAAGTGAAGTCGATGAAATCATCCATACAATACTCGCCAAGCTCGTAAAAATTACATGGTCTTTGCGCTTGCGTCTAAATCCGCCACCACGTGATACGTCCGGATAATATCATCCAAGAGAAGGTATTTCCCCCGGTGATAAATAACCCGGAAGGCCGTCTAACCCCTGACAAGCCTATCGATTGGTCACGGCGGCGGTAGCTCCTCCGCTAGCTCTTTCCAGCGGGCAAAGTCGCCCATCCCTATATGCTCGTCATCCCCTCCTCGGAGGATTCGGCAGCTTGCCCTTCTCTGCCGGGCAGGTTTCATCCTCAGCGTATTGTTCCATGAGGATGGCTAGAGCGAAAGTAGCTTCCAGCTACTGGCGCCCCGGATCTTTGGACCACGGTAGGTGTTTACCCCATCGGAGTTTCCCCTTCAAGGCGTCCATAAGCATGTGTGTCCCCGCCTAGCATCTGCCGAACTATCTCCCGCTCCAAATACAAGTGGGGAGGATCCCCAGGAGGAATACCACCGAGGAAGCATTTCCTCCATGTAAAAATCAAGGAATCGGCGTAGTCAGGATACGCCTACATATTGGCAAGGAGATCTACGCGTTGGCATAGCAAAGGCTGCGGCAGGTCGAAGGGAACTGTGGATCCCATTTCTCTCCATCAAGGTACCCAAGGTCGGCAAAGGTCGCGGCATAGAAGGAAGGAGAGAGGAAAAAAGCGTTTTAAAATAACCTTCGGTCCCCTTTTAAACCCTTTTATTAAAGCCGACGTCGGCATTTTATTTTAAATTTAACATAAAAAACATTAAACTTTTAATTCAAAATAAAAACCTCTTTATTAATTATCACAAAAAGATATGTACAAATGCGGATCCGCAATTGGGCTAAGGTTGCTCCCCGTATCCTACGGGTGAGGGCTAAATCCTTAGGCATTATGGTGACCCTCTTTGCGTGGATAGCGCAAGGTTGGCATCACCAAAAGTGCTACCAAGTAGGCTTGGCTGACCTCTTGGAGCAAAAAATTACAAAGGTCCGGAAGCGGAGATCGGTCTTAAATTGTCGTCGGGCGATCTCCCCGCACCGACCTGAAAAAGGTAGCTTCGGGATCAGAAGGTCCGTGGACCAAATTTGGCGGATCTCCCCGCAATGCCATGGTACCGGTCGGAACCGATGAGGCTTCGTGGTGGCCCGTGCCCCGACGATGTTGGCACCGTCTTGGCCCCAAAGAACGTACGGAGTTATCCACTCTCTGCGCCTCCCGGCCGGACTGGTCTTCTTCCCAAAAGCCCCTCGGCCAGTCCTTTAACTTATCATTGTATTTGCCGGGCCTTATGGGCAACTCCTTCCTCCGAGCTTAATCGATTCGGATCGCCGGTTTTGGGTTCGAGCCACTCCCAGATGCACCTCCTCCCCTGTTGGTCCCGCTGATCTTGTCGGTCCGCCTTGCTCCAACTTCTCGCTCTTCCGAGCTCTCCTTAGGTCTTCTTGGATCGAGGCAAAAGCAAAGCACACGGCGATTAAGTTCGGTATGGTACCTTTGTGGTCGAAGACCCATATCTATCTGAATAGTTGTCGATAGTCTATCGATGTCGGGGATTTCTCCCGGACAAAGCTGTTGGAACCCTCATGCCATTGGTATGGGGAACCTCAATGGCTCCGCCATCGATGGCGGCAAAGCCGTCTCCGAGGTACCCGGTACTCCCTACCTACGCGATTGCCGGGCTCGCTCAATCTCCGGTGGTCGCCCCTCCCTGGCAAAACCCCTAATACGATTCGGCCTAAAATCCCGACATCTTCCTCCTCCGTATGGCCTTCCCGCGGGAGGATAAAATTTGATGAGCATCATTACCATATCAGTTGCTCAACAAGGGTATATATGGGAGCAAGGCGTAGGTTTAGGATGAGGAATGGCTCGAGAAGTGATAGGCAGGATATGGAATCCTATCGTTGTTCTCAAACCTATTGACCGTAGCTCATCCAACAAGATGTCGATGAGGGTTGGGTCGGTAGCCATGTGCTTAGCAATCATGGCGTGATCTCCACGATGCTCATGGTGGTTGGATCCGAGCGCTCTTGGTGATGGCCATAGGGAATAGTGAGGCGCTGGCAGCAAAGAGGATGGCAAAGGGGGCGCGTTAAGATGCACAAGGCACAAGGGCGCAGGAGCAAGGTCTGGTCTGGCGGCGATGGCGGAGGGCGGCTCAGGCGGTTGGAGGCGCGGAAGCAAAAGCAAATGACAGGAAATGGTTTGCTAAACGGCCAATTAACTTTTAAAATTTCAAAAAAATTTTCTTATTAACTTCAAAATTTTATTATTAAAAAAAATTATCTGGCGGAAATATCGCCACATATCCGGGCCCTGGATGGCATTATCGGGTTTCGCCTCGACGGGTGTCGTCGAAATGCAAGCTGGCCGAAGTTGACTGGGCGGGCCCGTTGACTCGAAATCCGACGGGTCGAGGCGCCGACGAGATTTGGGCGCCGATCTTGGACCGCAAAGTGACAAAAAGCAAGCGGCGCCCGAGTTCATTTTTGGGCCTGCCCTTGACCATTTTTCGCCTAGAGTTGACTGTTTTAGGGTAATTCGAGTACGCCCAATCCAATGGAGCCATCATCTTTGTCATTTGAGCTACCCTTGGCTTTTGCTAGGCCTCCAATCTTGGCCCCTCCACTTCAAGGCTACAATTTCTTAACTTAACCTAACACCAAGCCAAACAACAAAGAGAACTAACGACGCATTGACTTAGCCTCCTCCTAACTACCGTATTACTTTCGAGTTAGTGTTTGGCGGTGCTATGATTTCAACAACCGAAATCACGGCTCCGATACTGCGTGGCGCTCCTGGAATATATCGACCCTCGGACGTATACATACGGGGACTTCCCCTCCCATGGCGATCATCTCACCATGAGCGGGGCCCTCCGTCTATTTCGGGCCATCTATGAAATGAGGCAGAAGAAGGACACTGAAGGGGTCATTCGCCCACGCCTTCAATGGGACTCCTACGTCGCCGGAAGCATGAATACAAGGGTTAGCACACGCGACGCGAATATACATAAATAACCACCACGAAGGGTGGCGCATCCATCAAAATACCAACGGCATAGAATATGCATCTAATCCTAAGAAAACACCCAAACCCGGGTTCTACCCGGCTCGGACTCCGTGGGGATCGACCGACTACTGGGCCTCAAGAGATCAGCGAGGCCAGGAGTCTTGGCATGGCGTTGGCGGCATAGAACATTGGCTAGGGTTGTCCACTCCATCCGCCCCTCCCCATTGCACACTTTGCGGATGGGTCAATTCATGCTATGGCTTTGCTATAGCCTTGGGAGACATAGAAACTCGGGCATCACCCTCGAGCCTACTCGGGTTCATGGCCTTTGGTCCGATGAGGCGGTCGGGGAAGCGTCCCCTTCGAGAATCCGGTGGTTCCATGGGTGAGCTAGAGAATACGTGCCGCATCGGTGACCCCCGCATCCGTACCCAACTTACTCACCCTAAATCTACTCAAAGTGCAAGGTGCTCCATAACGGATCACACCTTCCCACCCGGGGAGTGTCGGACCCATACCCGCCCTCTACGCGGACCGCTATCGGGCCTAGCCCATTTGTAGGAGTCTCGTGAGCCTTGTATGCTCATGCAAGACCCCACCCCTCATGTCACCACTTGTGTTCCTTGTGCGGTGCTAAGCCGGACCATAGCATCTAGGACCCGGTGGGTTCTTGTGCAGAGTGCCGCAATTAATGGGACTCTACTGAGCCTATCTAGGAGCATACTACAATACACCGGTTGAGAGGTCTCTACCCCCTTAATCCCCGCTTTGAGTCGGACTAAACAAAGAGCTAACAATCCATCCTTTGAGTAGAAACCATAATTGAATATATAGAGTACTTGCTTGTACAAACAAGGGTTAGTTTCTATGATTGAATTACAAAGAGAACGAGAAACGGACATAATCACGCATTATCTAGAATTCACATAGCCACCTACGAGTTCCTCGGGCCGACTCATTCCCATGGGGCCTCCATCTCTGGCGGTTGAAGATTCATTTTGTGGCTTCCACGAGGACACGTGGTATGGTGGTTCTCTGCCCGGTGGTTGATGGCGCTCGGCTCTCCCGGCCTTCCTTGGTCGATCTTGAGTCAATCCGAGGGGATAGGGGTCAAGTTGGCATCCAAACTTGGCAACCCCCATGCACGCTTAATCGACAAGGCGGTGGCGCCTTCCCAATTGGTAATTATCCTAATTTCCTAGGTTATAGGTTATTATTATTAATGTGTTAAATTAGCATAGCTAATTTAATCCTTTGTAAGGTAACCCCCTAGGTTGCAATTAAGTTCCCATACCCCCATGGTAGCGTACCTTTAGGGAGTGACGTGCTTGTATTTGTACGTGTCCCGTATAGTAGACCGTATAAATACGTGGAACGTCACATCATTAAGTTCCACAAATAAACTTATATATTCTAAGGGATTATGTGGATATCCCAAAGGACAGTACCACTCAAAGACCTCTTAAGAGAGGCCTCTTCTATTAAAAAGGTTCTTGGTGAATTCAACCCACCATGTTGTCCTAGGAAATGAAAGTCTTCTTTCCTAAGCCATGCACCAAACCTTTAAAGAGCTTTTCAGCTCTTGCTGCCTTTCAACTCGGAAATCTATCTTTGCATAATAGAAAAGACCACCCTTCAAGTCATGCCATTCATTCAAAGATCGTGGAGGTAATAACCATCCTATCCAGGTCGCTAAATATCATTAATAAGGGCCCTCATTCCTTCTCTTCTTCAATATGTTTTCTACACCCATGGCCGATTTTCATTATCCCAGCCCTTACGCCTGACACAACGTATACAATTCACCCTTTGGTTGTGACCTTTATTCACTAGAGTCACCAATCCATTTACTCCTTTAGGTATTCGTTAACCATCTTATGGCTTCTAAGCCGCTATTATATGCCCCTTATGTTGTTAACCCACATATCATTGGGGGTTAGGATTCAACGTTGTCGCCCGCCCTAGAAATGCTAGTCATTATGTCTACCCGTTTCTTATGTTTTGCCCTCTTGTCGGTCAGCCTAAGGGGATGATTAGCAAAGTCACCAAACTTCCCTTCTACCATCATACGACGGGATAGTTCATACAACCTGCCATACCCAAAACCCAATAGATACTTTCATCTTGTAACACTGAATTAATTTATTCTTCTAAAGCCTAGTTGAACTCCAAACATAAACCAACCACCATGCTAGCCATAGGAGCCCTCCTCTTTATTTCCAAATAAAAAGATACAACATATTCTTAAAACACTTCCAACAAAAACCCTCATGCTCACCGACGGGTAAGAGCATGTTAGGGCCTACATGTTTTGGAAACTACCTGGAAAATACTCTGGGTAGTCAAAGATGGTGATATATTTGAGTTCTTAACATCTTCTTGACATCACAAAGTACCTTACAACATGTATGTACTACTACTCTTGAACATAACACAATTTCTTTTAGTCAATCTTGTAGTCTAGGTACTTTAAAATACAATTATGTACTTGCACAGAAGTACACAGAAAAGTACCTTTTTGGTAATTTTTTATGTAGGCCCTAACATGCTTTCACCCCGTCGACCGGGATACTAGAAATTCTTTATGGATGAGATCGAGCTCAATAGTGGGAATCTCATAATCGACATTAATGTTTGCAAGGATCATGAAGTCCAAACACCAATATTTGCAATGACACGAGACATAATCATAGGGTTCAACTCCCACATAAGTGAATATCAGTGTCCATGGGAATGCACATGCATTTTGCATTTTTTAATTTAGCACCAAATATCTTCTACACAAAGTGTATCTTCTGCACATGGCATCTTTTGCACTAAACCGAATAAAAGAAATGTTTGTGGCGGTCAATTTCGTCGCATCGAATTTCTAGATCGATGGAATTCTAGAATGGGGCTCGCATGAAAACGACAAAAACCTCCCGAATAGAAGAGAAATTCCTTAGCAAAACGGGATCGAGGACGAAGGTCAAAGGATTATGGCTAAAGAAGAGGCAAGGTAGAGAAAGGACATGCCACAAGCATTAATTGGTCAATCCAAGCGGGGAAAAGCCCCTCCCCGCATGGTTTCAAAGAGAATAAGGTATCTTCCGAGAGAGAAGAGGAAGATGAGGCGTTGATGAAGAACCTCGCCTAATATAGCGATCTCCCAACTAGAGAGGCATGCAATACATGCATGCGAGACATGCATGCTCGCCCCCTCTAGAATCTCGATCCGAGGGCTTGGATCGATGGAATTTAGAGCACATATTGTGCCACGTTGATGCTAGCATTGATATTTTCAGTGAAGGTTAATACATGGCAAAGCTACTTTTATCATGCTAGAGCCAATGATGTTTTTCAGGTAAATAGTCTACCTGTACGAGATTGGATAATACAATTTTAAGCTGTGCCCACATGAACTTTCTTGTTCCTAGAGTTTACCTTGCATATATGCGACAGAGCAATTGTCAACCTAACACTTGGTTTTTTGGCTATTTCATGAAGCGTTGAATTGCTCATATATGCATTCAATGATATGGAACATGCAAACTTGGTTATCTTACAAACATATATGACGCAACATCTTTTCTTGTTGCAAACTTGGTTATATATCTCTGCTTCTATACTAGATGGCCTTATAAGCTAGTTATGCCATGCTTTATTTTTGAAGCTCTTATTATTGCTTTAGGAAGCTGATGTAAAACTGCTCATCATAAAATTATTGAGTGTTCTCATTTTCGTGAATGGAACGAAGTTGGTAATCTTCTAACAGGGCCATGGAACTTGGTGACTCTACTCAGGTTTGTTATATGGCTTTAATATCGATTCATGTCTAGAAACCTTGGAAAATCGAATAAAGGTGACATACAAATGGCAACTTACACATATAGGAGTGGTTATATGTAGTGTTTAAGTGGACGAAAAATCAAATACACATGTTTTTGCTCCATTGTTTAAATAAATCTGGCTCCATGTACATCGTTTTAGTAAAATTCAGTAGACGAGGAGGCACATCTTGCCATAGAAACAAGCGGCCATGGTGTACGAAAGAAAAACCACTGGCTGACATATGTTTTGAGAAAAATTTGGCCTCTTGCAGTTCCTCTATCAAGTCTATAAGCATGGAACTGCCTTGGTATTGCAAGCAGTTTTGGCAAAAGCCAAATTGATGAAGAGCTTTACCTGCAATACAGAATAAAATAGAACTGCGTAAGTAGTTTCATCAGAAATCAATTTTGATTAACTTTTTAGCCATGTCCAAAAAGAGATTATTTCAAATCTTCATATCAAAAAATAAGCACCATAAAAGCTTTAAAGATTACGGCCAAGAGGTCCTCGAACATTTGGAACAAACCACAAAGCTAGATTTAAATTTGAAAAAAGCATTGAAGAACTTTGAAGGGGTAATAAATTTATTTGTCTCTCAAGTCTGTGAGTGCTAAGCCCTTATTATTTCATGTTCAAGTTTCTGAATATGGTGGATAGTTTTTGTTAAGATTGTCTTTGTATGACCCCGTTCTTCCATTAAATATTGAGGTACAAATCTTTTTTCATGAGCGTAGACAAGTGGTTATAAGAATGCACTCTTCATCTTGTTTTCCTTCTAGGTATCACCAAAGGAGCTAAGAAGCTAGCATCTATTGTCTTAAGAAACATTACAATGGTTTGGAGCTCTAGTTAGCACTTCATAACTACATTAATTCCCCATGACGCACTTTTACACAGTTGCAGGGAACAAGAGTATTGTTAGGCTATATGCATAATATATTGATAGACAATTCCTGAGCTTTTAGATGCTTACACTCTGGGTAAAGGTGGTTGTATATTGATATGAGAAAATATGTCAAATAATTTACATTGTGGGGAAGTAATTCACCAGGTCGAAATGTCATTGTTGCATTTCCAAATAAAAGTGTTAACCTTTGTACTACTTAAACTTTATAAAAAAAGTATACAGTTGGACCATCTGTAATATTGAGTGATTATTTCATGGGGGCTAACTTGGTTGTGGTTTTCTCCAAGGTGTTATTTTGAACCTCTCCTATTATTATGGTACAACTAGTCATTTAATAAAATATTTTGTAAAAAATAGAACCTCCACCCCATATAGAAAAATGGACTCCACCCAGACCCGGAACAAGTGTGATTGATGGGCTCAGTCATAAAGCTCTGCTTTATAACTATAGTTCTGCGTTGCATAGAGTGCCTTCTAGCCCCGTCACTTGTTCTTTGGATAGAAGCGTCCCAAAATGTGGTATGTTGAATTTCACTCCCAGGTACTTGTAGGTAGGCACAACCACTAAGTGAAGGAGAGTGGCCTTGGCTGATGTGAAGATGAGATGAGAAGCATCTTAGTCTTAGCCAAATTCATGCACATTCCAGTGGCCTGGCAACAAGTATCCAGGGTGTCTCTGTCGGGGTGGTCTACATCATCGGTGTATATGAGGGCAAAAGATGCATGATGGATCTCCAGGCTCGGGGGCCAATTGGCATATAGGTAGTATGTGGAAGAGTAGGCATGTTAACAAGGCTCAATCAAGAAAATGGGCTAGGCATTCTTGAATTTGGGCCAATGGTTAGATCGTGATTACCCCAATAGGCGGTTGAGATGCGTTTGGGCCACGTGGCAGGATCTAGCGTAAATAAAGAAAAGAGCAAAGCTAAAAGAACACTTTGAGACATACATGGCAAGACTGATTTGCTCTTCTTGTTCCTCTTGCATTGCATGCAAAAATGCCGCCATTACTTTCCGTTACAAAGCTTTCCCGATTCAGCTGGAAAGAAAAAAAGAAGAACAGAAAGAAAAAGCTGCCCCATCCTTTTCGATCTGCCACCGGATTCTTGCATTTCAAGCTACGATCATCAGGTAGGCCCCTCATTATTCCTCTGTCAAGATATTGTTCTTCCTGGTAATTGTTGTTATAAAATTAGTTTACTTATTCTTCGTTGCAGTTGCTTTTCCTTCAATCTGGCAATGGTGTTGTCTGTTGCCTTAGATTTTCTTTTGATTTTGATTGCCACAGCCATAGAAATGTGGTAGCTTAAATCTGGTGCAAACTCTTGGCGCTTATTCTGGCAATGTGTTTTGTCTGTTTGCTTTATTGCTTGTGTTTACAACGAAGAATCAATGGGGATAAAGTATCGCTTCTATTTTTGCATGCCGTATTTAGTCTCTTTGAAGCAATTCGACGCCACTGCTTATTGGAAGCTAGAAGTTATGATCTCCGATCCAAACATTCATCACTCCACCGGGAAGATTTTTTCTGGTTATGTTTAGGCTGATCGAATGCGGTCCTTCCGCATTAAGTAGAAATTGCCTAAAATCAGCAGAAATAAATAAATGGCGAATGCCATGCAATAGCAACTACGGAGAATAATTCTCTTACCTTTATCTAAATCGCTGCTCGAATCCAGGTCATTATCATTGCTGAATTTCATGTTTTTGTGAAATTGGTGCGACAATTTATGCTAAGTGTTTCTTTTTTGACAAGTTTTAGATACTGGTATTTCTACATGCGGGAATCCTAAATGTACATGGTCGAAACGTTTCCTGTTCCTAAACAGGACCTTGCTGATGGTTTTCCACTTGCGGCCAGGTGCATGACTCCATTCTAAGCCAGTTATCAGAAGCATAAGAAATGACTATTGATGGAAATGGACTGCTATTCGGAGGGCCAAGTAAACGCAGAAGATGCATGGGATGGTTGGGATCCAAAGTAGGACGGGAACAATTGGATGCTGTGAAGCCTCTCTTGCATCTTATGGCTGCCTTGTTCATGCATGTCACTGCATATTTCATGGTGGTGCCTGCTCTCACTGATGTAATAATGGAAGCCCTTTGCCCTGGAAAGAAGGAGTGCAGTGAAGCAATTTATTTAAGCAGTCTCCAGCAAGTGGCAAGTTGCTAGATCGCTAACTCTGTTCGTTTTGTTTTATCAATTAAAGGCTGCGTTACAAGAGTTAATAAGATAAATTGTTATTATTTGATAGGGATAAAAGTGTTCATGAATAATAAATATCAATCGGGCCCAACATGTTGCAGGATGCAATGTCAAGGATGCAACATCAAGAAACTCCATAGTTTTCGAACAAAATGCCATGGAACATGAACAGGATTTATGATTTAGAGTATTGCAGATAATTGAATGATAGTTATCAGATATATCTAGGTTTTAGCCTTCCTCTGTCTTAAACGATCCTATGCTAATGTTTGAAATTTTTCATAACTTCGAATATGAGAAGTGCATTGTTATTCTTGTTCGTCGTGTGTTGAGAAATTGGTATCATGATACTAATGACTCTTGTTGACCTGGAAAACCTGCAGGTTTCAGGTATTGGTACTATGTTACTAACTCCAGTTCTTGGGAATCTTTCCGATGTGTATGGTCGGAAACCTCTTTTGATGATACCATTCACCTTCGGAATCCTACCTGTTGGTACATTTTCTATCCCCATTTCGTATTCACTAAATAGATGAATTTCACATTTTGATGTGAGCAATTGGCAGTTGTTTTGGCATACAAAAGAACCAAATACTTCATCTATATATATTATGGCATTCGTACGGTTGTTGCTATGACTACAGAGGGAAGCATAATTTGCCTTTCTCTTGCCTATGTGGTAAGAAAAATTGTCTATAATTTGTATTAGGCTTCCCTGACTTACTGTTCAATATGAGTAAATTGTCAGGCCGATATGGTTGAACAACGCCTTCGTGGACCTCTAATTGGTGTCCTAATGACTTCATTCTCAGCTGGTTATGTCACTGGCATACTTATTGCCCGAGTTCTACCAGAAGAACACATTTTCAAAGTAAGTGTTCCTTGCCACAGTCACTAAATGCTTAACTTGATCATCTAAAATCTGTCAAATGAATACTGGCATTGTTCTTAGAGCTGCTTCATATCTAATTTCTGCTCTTTGATTTTAGTAAATTATGTTCGAGTTTGCAATCCTTTTCTTTTGCAGGCATCAGTTATTCTCTATGGCTTGGCAGCTCTTTACTTAAAGACCTTCTTGATTGAAGAGGAGTATAAGGTGTTTCCAGAAGATGACAAGAGAGAAATGTGCCAGGGAAGACGATCCTCCCGCGGGAGATTGTCACTGATAGAAACATTGTCCCTTGTCAAGGAAAGGTGCGTATAACTGATCTCGCTCAGGAAGTGGGTTTAGGTTAGCAATGCTCAATCTATCTCCCAAGTTGAAACTGCGTATTAACAATATGGCAGTTGTTACATCTCTGATATATTTTCTTCACTGTGGAATTGCAGCAAGCTGTTAATACAGGTTTCGATTATCTCATTTTTTTCAAGCTTGGGGGACGCAGGAATACAAGGCTCCCTCTTGGTAAATGCCATCCTATACCGTTTAGTTAATGCACTTTACGGGTGCATTTTATGTTTGTTATGTTTATTCCTGCATGTGGAGAAACATCCACTAACTCTTTGAACTGTAGTACTACTTAAAAGCCACCTTCAGCTTTGAAAAAGATCAGTTTGCAGAACTTATGCTTCTTGCAGGCATAACTTCTGTAATTTCACAGGTATTGCAGTACTTTTGTATACTTTTGTGGAATATTCAGGAAGAAACCTTGGCTAAGTTTGTATCAATTTTTCCTTTATAGTTAGTTATTATGCCCGTTCTTGTACACTTAATGGGAGAACAAAGGGTGTTATGTATTGGTCTTCTTGCAGCTTCCTTACATGTAAGATATCATCAGTCGAGTAATTACTGCTGATACTGGTACTGACTATGGTTCAATTGGTTTTATCCTGCAGGCATTGTTATATGGTATTGCATGGGCGTCTTGGGTGATGCCTCTCTCCCTCTCTTATTGTCTTATAGACAAGATAATCCACGTTGCGTTTCATTTCATTTCCTTCCTTTCTCACACATCCACACACACTGTTTTTCAAATCAATTTGTTATCCTTTCCTGAAATCTTCTTTTGATTCCAGGTTCCATATCTGGCTGCTAGCCTTGGAGTGCTTTCCATCTTTGTGTTTCCATCTGTATGGCCAAAGTCATTTACCTTTTTATAATTAACAATACAGAAAAACACAGAAGCAAATTGAAATTTCCATGTGCAGATTGGGAGCATGGTATCAAAGGCTGCAGGAGATACAGAACAGGCAAGTACATATTTGAACTAGAAATTTCCCAGGATGCAAAGAAAACAGCCATATCTTCTGTTCGACTCTATTGCTATTTAGAGCAAGAGAACTAGAATTTCGGCTATGGTCCATTCCAGCATATTGAACCGTAAAAACCAAAGCAAGACTCTAAACTGAGCAGTTATGCGAATTTATGTAGGGAAGCTTGCAAGGATTTATGGCGGGGGTTCGATCCTTTGCAAACATAATAGCTCCATTTGCTATAAGTCCGTTAACAGGTACAAAGATGTTGCCATCAAGGTCCTCTGCACTTACACGGGCTTTTAACACCCTTTTTTGTTTTGGCAGCCTTGTTTCTTTCAGATAAGGCACCATTTCCATGTCCAGGTTTTAGTATCATCTGTGCAGGAGCTGTAATGGTACTACTATCTACGAATTAAAAAAATGAGTTGACATTGTGAGGGATAACATACCTTGATTCGTGTTGCTTTGACAGATGATGGCTTTCATCCAAGGCACGTTTATGCGCATTCCGCCTACTCTTTCGAGGTTTAGAACAAGCAAGTTTGTCCAAGTTAACGACGAGGACCAGTTTTCTGCGAGTTCCGTCCACTAGAAAGAGCATAGTACGAGAGTTCCGTTCCCTATACTCGTTGAATTCTCAGAAATTCAACTTGGACGGGAGCTTTGTATATAATGTTGCGCCAATGCCATGGTAAATACAAGATTTAATCCTCTTGGTAACATCACTAATTTCTGTTCTGACTAATTTGTCTATAATATAATGGGATTAATCTGTAAAATGCAAACATATAAGGAGTCATATAAGATACAAGGAAATTCAACCAGCAGAAATACCTTTTTTTGTTACCTGTAAACCATCGATAGGGTGAAATTCCTGGTAATTATGCTATTTGTTGTTTTTGGGTATGTCCAAAGCACTGTCAACAACCTGCATTTTTTAGAGAACGAGCCCATGCCCCTTTCTGATCGGCTATGTAGGTTTGAACAGAACATAGGCTTGGATTTTCTGATCAAAACAGGAAAAAAAACACGGTTCAGAAAGCTCAAGACCGAATCTGTTAAGAGAAACAAAAATCAGAAAAATCGGGTGTCTACACCTAGAGTTGTGAGCCTTCAAATTAGGGCCCTATCAACATCCCCGGTTCACCTCCTGCTCATCTAGCGTGCACCAGAATTTTTAGTTCATTTTTTATTAAGAGGCACGATTCGAGCTTACGCAGTTTTAAGCTAGTACCAAAACTGTGGCGAAAGTTGGGCAAAAGGCGAAATGGGCAACCCCGTAATAAATAGGGCTTCAAGACATAGTTACCCGAGGCGGGAGCGAAACGGGGAACGTAGACCTAAAATCTGGAAGGGCAGGAGCGGTTCGGAACTGAACGCGACCAACATTTGAATTTTTAAAATTTAAAAACAGTTTTGGCGTTCCCTTTGCCTCGTGATCATTGTAGAACACTTAGAATTTAAAAAAGGATACATGAAGACTACTTTGTAGATAAAAACATGCAACTCATTCCATAAATACTTCATTTTTTATAAAACATCATATTAAGGATGTAAAAACAAGAGTATTACATCTAGATTTCCAAAACAATAGAAATATAAAAAGTAATAAGACAAAAGATTCATAGATGAGTTTCATTCAACAACATATATATTATATAAGTTTCATAGATAAGTTCCAACGATATAAGTGCGCATCATGATCATTATTATGAGCATCCATCATTGTTTGCACCTACAAAGATTCAAGAGAAAGAATTCAATTCAAGTCCAAGATATCCTTTCTACTTTTCAAGAACAAGAAAAAGGGAGATTCATAGGACGATTAAAATTTATAACACATAAAAGAAAAAGAAACACATATGCACATTCCTGGATTTTGAGCCCTCCACATTTTGAGCTCCAGTATTTAGCAGGGTCCTCAACTTTACTTTTCTAAATGGCTGGCCTGACAAGCTGGAATTCCCCAAGCTGGACTTCTATTGTCTACAAGAGAACCAAAAAGGACTTAAGCTTGAGTGCAGCTTTGAAGTAAAACAGTCCAAGACAATCTAGGTAACGCTTGGTTTCATAATTCGTTTCTTATTCCATAAAACTGCATTCATGTAAGCTCCAACGTCCTTGATCTCATAGGTAGGCCAGTTTCATAACAGATGCTCTCCATTGCATCAGACCTGTTGCCTCATATTTTAGCTAGCTGCAGAAGCTCTGATCTGATACTGGTGTTGTGATTCGGGCATGGCAATTTGGAAACACAAGCAGAATCAAATATTCAGAGCCGATTGCAGCAGAAGCTGGAGAAGATTTGCAACCTGTGCACTCTGTAGATGAAGCTACTGACTCTGATTGTTATTGAGAAAATTGGTCTCAATAAACGAAGAATCTGGGCACATCTGATGGTTATCTGGGCACAAGATTTGACTAATACTAAGATTCAGAATACTAATACTTACAAGTCTGGTGATGAACACATGAGCAGCAGGTCGTTTTGAAGCAGGTGCAGGTTGTTTTGAAGCAGGTGCAGGTCGTTTTGAAGAGGATGCTTTATTGATTGAACTGAGTAAACAAACCAAAATATCAAATGACAAATGACCTTGCAATAATAAACTAAAAGTATCAACAGACCTTGCAAATATCAAAGAAAATTGATGTTTACCTTGCAGATAGAGCCGATTGCGCACTGACTTCGGGCCCGATTGCGTGATGATAGAGCCGACATTGCGCAGACTCACGGGACGCCCGAGACATCAGAGCCGATTGCAGATGATAGAGCCGATTGCAGCAGACTCAGAGACGTTAGAGACGGCCGATTTTAGCAGCAGAGAGCTCCATAGCAGTAGACACGGCCGATTTTTCGGTGTTTTGCCGGCAGCTGCGCTCTTCTCCCCTTCCCGCCCGACAGAAAAGGAACCAAAAAGTGAACTGGCATTTCTTTTTTGTCAAATGAACGTTGTTTTCTTGTTGTTTCTTGTTGGTTTTTTTTTTTTTTTTAAGGGAACTTACCGGGAACTCCGTTCCCATAAATGGGAACGCCGTTTGGAACGCCGTTCCCGGTAACAAACGGTGGCATCTTCGGGAACGCGTTCCGGAACGGGAACGCGTTCGGAACGGCGTTCCCGGTAACTATGCTCAAGAGCCTATCTGCTCTCCCTCAGCATTCTTCTTGGAGTGGCAGAATATATTCGATTTGCCCATGTTTTAAAAAATGGAAAATTATAAAAATATCCCTATATCTATGAATGCCCTTGGTTTTTTGTGTAGTTTGATAGAAATGACCGTAACATTTTTGTGATGATCTAAATGGGAATGTGTTTTTCAGATGCATTGTAGATGAGAATGATATTTTTCACCCAAAGTTAAAATTATTTGAATCGGTACAATGAGAATGATATTTTTCACCCAAAGTTAAAATTATTTGAATCGGAGTCTAAAATGTTAAGATATAGTCTCCTGAATCCTTACAATTTTTTGTATATTAAAAACAACATAACTTGTAATTTTGAATTTCGATTCAGGTGATTTTAGCTTTGATGGGAAGATATTATCTTCTTTTTTTTTATTGAAGGCTATGTATAAAAATTGAGAAATGCATGAGATATAGGTATGCATTCTCTAGTCCAAAATATGTAACCAAAGATATGGTTCTTAATTATCCCATAAAGATCAAAGTCTCATCATTTTCGACCTAATCCCCTTGTTGTCGAGCAGATGGGAAGATATTATCATTACCTACAATGCATCTAAAGGACAAAGTTAGTCATTTCCATGAAAACTAATCCAAAAATAGGGGCATTTTCATAATTTTGCATAAATATAGGGGTATTTTTATAATTTTCCCTTTAAAAATATCCTCTTCACAAATGCACCTTGTATGCTACGATTGATTCTTGCTTGAAAAGGGTTTCTTCTTTCTTCAAAAGCTGATTCGTGCTTCAAGAGAGTAAGAATTGAATCAGTCACAGTGGTTCCATGACAGTTTCTTAGCTCAACAACGCAAAAATATACATCTTTTCTTTGTGACGTGTTGAATTGTTACTTTCTTTTCTTTGTGACGTGTTGCATTATTACTTTTAAGTATTCTAAAGGGAAAAAATTGAAGCATATGCGAGAATGCAAATGAAAGTCTAATCTAAATTATGCCATGCATTTTGAAATTTCAATTTTACTGCATTTTGAAATTTCAATTTTGGGAGTAACGTTTAAAAAATGTATGGGCAACCCATTCCACTACTATTCGGCATTTATTGCTACACTGTATTGTGTCTCATAAATGAGTCAGTCTCCGAGGACGTTAAAAACCAATTCAATTCAATTTAATATCCAACCTTACTATAATTATACTCCATGGACAATTTTGGGATGTTATTGTCTTTATAGTTAGATGGATGCTTAATTCCATGGCAACAGGGTTGCTTATAGATATCCGACTCCTTGATCCTTATCCGGTGGTATTCGACCCGAAGATCTATCTTAGTAAAATACGTAGCTTGACCCAATTGATCAAACAACTCGTCCACCCTGGGCAACGCATACCCGTTCTTAACTGTGATCTGATTAAGCATCCGCTAATCAATCCAAAGTATTAGTATGCCATCTTTTTCTTCACAAACAAAATAGGAGCACCAAATGGGGACGTATTGGGCCTTATAAAGCTTTGATCCAACAATTCAACCAATTGCTTTTTCAACTCCGCCATTTCTAAGGCATAAAACCTATAAGATGGTTTGGATGCAGGCTCTGCTCCTAGAATGAGCTCAATCTCATAATCTGCCAGACAACTGTGTCAATTACTCAGGAAATACATCTTTAAACTCATACGAAACTTGTTGTACTTCAGGGGCAATGGTTTCCTCTTCTTGAAGCCTACCAAGCTATCCCTTAACACTGCACATCCCATTTTGGAGCAACCTCTTCTGAGTTGCTTCTTAAGCCCCTTCCCAACCAATGGAATGATAGCGTACGATGAAGCTAACCCTTCCAACATATGCTCTTTCCCATCCGGACTAGAACAATGGACTAATTGCTTAGCACAATCAATGCGAGCAGCCCACTGTCTCAACTATGACATTCCCAGAATGGCTTCGTACTTTTCAAGGCCAATGACCTCAAAATCAGCATGGGAGATCATATCTTTCACCTTAAATTCAAGGCACTCAACCATAGCATACGATGGCTTAACCTCGCCATTAGCTAGTTCTATATACCTCGCAGGCCATCCAATCGCATGCAAGTTTAACTTAGCAACCAATTTTGGAGAAATAAAACTATGGGTACTGCCACAATCAATAAGGAAAACACTTAATATCCATCAATAATACCTAGAAGGTGAATTACTGCAGCTTGACCATCCACATTGCCCTGCTCCACTGCAGAATATACACGCATAGTTTCGGTAGGCGGATCTCGGATGGTGGCAGCCCCTGCCCCTCCTCTTTCCCGATCTCTTGCTGCCCCTGACCTGCTATCTTCCCTTCCATAACCTCTACCCACGGCCACCTTTGTCCCCACGCCATGGGCCGCTTCTTCCTTGACCCCGTCTAGGTGCATTGTCTTTAGTATGCCTTGATCGCTGATTCTGCCTTCCTCCTCTTTGATTTTCAAATCCTGTAGAGGCATTATACCCTCCATATGTCCTGGTATTAGGACAATCTTGCGCCCAATGTCCAGGATCACGGCACCTAAAGCAATGCCTCTCATTAATGCACATATACCTTTCCTCCGTAAACATTTGGGACGATCTAATTTGTGGCCCTTGGCTGTTATTGGGCTGCACATCGCTAGAGTGGGCAGCAGCTCCTCCTCGGTTATTATGCCTTCCTCTCCTCGAGGAATTCCATGTTCGCCATGAAGATTGGGCCTGCCTCTTCCATTGAGTATCTAATGCTACTTTTTCTGCCAAACAGTTCTTACAACCTCCTCTAGATCCGTATAGGATACTTTAGACATTGTGGTCTTTATATCCATCTGAAGCCCTTGCAGAAACCTAGCACAACTTAACCTTGTCCATTGTAAGACAATGAGGCGGCAATCTTCTTCTCATTGTACTCAGCTACTGTGCCAACCTGCTTACAATAAAAAAAAAAAAAAAAAAAAAAAAAACTCGTTCATCTTCTCCACCTTATATCCTGGAGGTGTAAAATGACCTTCAAAGGCAATCTCTTGAACTCCGCTCAGGTAGCCTGCACAAGGGTCTTCCCCATGTCTATCAGGCACGTCTCCCACCAAACACATGCAAATCCTCCCAGCATTGCCTGTGCAAGGAGTGCCTTTACTGATTTCTCTACCTTAATTAAATCAAACGGAGCCATGCATCCGCATCATCCCCAGTTGTGTTCTTACCAGTGAGCACTTCCCTCTTGGTGTCTTTCAGCACCTTCTCTATTGCGTTCTCCGCTTCACTCTTTTAATGGGATGCAGTCTGCTGCAAAGCTTGGTGAATTGCTTGCAGAATACTTGTAACATCGGGAGCTCCATCAGCTCTAGCTCCACCTGCACCACTAGCATCACCAGCTTTCCATGGTTCCCTCTACTTTCTGCATAATACAGAAACATCATTAGCCAACTCCCCATCAAGATGCTCAAACTAGTCTCAAAGTATTCTAGATCAACTATGCTCTGATACCAATTGTAACGTGCTTGCCAAGCTGGCCTCTCCAAGGCAACTTGGGATCCTGTCCTTTTACACACTTGATATTGACACATTCACACGGGGTGGTTGGAGCTCCTTAGAGATTGATGCAAGTTCTTATACATTGTGCACCATGGTAAAGAAACAAATCTTTGTTCCATTAACATTCAACAAGTGTTGAAGATAAATCATATAATATATGTACACATTCAAAATTCCAAGACACTCAAACCACAATCAATACAATTGCTAGTTATGAGAAAAATCTTCAACTAGAGAACTCTTGTCATCAGAGTGTTTACTGATTAAGGCATCAATGGCCGCTTGATCCCCCGAATCCAATGAGAGGTCATCTCCTTCACATGCGTACAGATGGACTTCATTGCATTTTAAAGAAGCTTCTGCAAAACCGAGGATAGATCCCACACTAGTTTCTACCCTGGAAGGATGACTCTCCTCTGATCTCTAGGTCGTCTCGATTACATGCTCACTTAGTGGGGGTTTGGGCACTTAAGAACTATTCATACATAATTACAACTCATAATACCATAACAATCATCATTGCTTACCAAATAGCCCCATTACACCCAACCAACCAGGTTAGTATACATACAAGCCACAAGCAACATTTCCATATCTATGCCTAAACATTCTCATCAGCACACAGTGCCTACTCCGGTTCTAACATGCACCCAGGCTGATCAGGCCCTGCGGCCAATACGGGCAGGGTTTGCCTCATGTGTACACACCCTTCCATGTTGCGTCCAGCACTGGAGGACCACTTTTGCCATGTAGCGCGACAATCCAGCCAGGATAACAATGCCCGATGTCACGCACAAACACAACTGCAAGTCCAAGCCCCAGAGACTATGCACTTATGCAATATTTTATTAAGCACATATGTTCCAATACCATTATGATTGCAATCCACGCAATATCCAAATATAACTATAATGATGATATCATAATAGAATACAATTCCCCATGCATTTTTCTAACATGTATACCACAATAGAAATGCTGATTCTATATAAGTCATACCATGCATGCATCTTTTCATGATACAATGCCCATTCTGCTCATGGCATAAGGAACATACAACAATCATAACCAAGTATCTATTTTGCCTAGGGTTTGTTAGGGAATCTCTAGTCGACCCCTATGTTCAAGGATTCCATTACCAACCATTATACTAAGTTCCAGTATAAGGTACATTGGCACCATTTCCCATTTTATATCGTTTCTCGGCAAGGTCTTTTTATCCTTAATTTCTCCACACGTAAGAAAGGTTCTTCCCATTATCTTAAGTGTGTATTAATCTAAGCCAACATTTCTCCTTCCTTACTAAGTTTGTTTAACGATTTCCTACTTGTTAAATTCACGTTCTCTACATTTTGCTATTAATTTGCCTAGAACCCATGCCTGCACTCATGGTTCTCATGCATCTCCTCGGCCTAGAATCCTCCCAAATCTCCGTAACTAAACCAATTTAGTCCCCATTGCAACCCATGGTATTTTTTTGTGTATCTTAGTATTTATTTAAAGTTATCATCAGTTTTATTTAGTGTTATTTTATAGGCTGATGCTGACGTTCATCTTCAGTCCTAACAGGTCGTGCCCCCAACACCTTCAATGCATAAGGGATATGCCACCTGTGTGCATAGGGTAGCCAAAAAACCCCTAGTATACGTGTTTCTAATAGGCAAATTTGACCCCTTTTCGTATGATTTTATAACTAGAAGAGCCGACCCAAAATCCTATGACCCCTAGTATACATACGAAAAAGGGTAAAAAATTGCCCCCCCCACAAAAAAAAAAAAAACGTGGTTTTGGGTTTGACGGGTTCCACAAGGTGATGTCCCTTTGGTTAGACCTCCTTAGGGTCGATTTGGTGCCCTAGCAATCTGGTTTGGCGACTCCGGCTATGGCAGCTCGGCTTCAATCCAGAGTTTATTTGAGCCTCCAGCATTCAAATTTGCCCTTCTAGACCAATTTCAGCCCTTTATCAGGCCAGCCCGACCTGCTTCAGGTCCGTTCCTAATCATGCCACAACTCTGTCTTACCCCTGTTTCCAAGCTATCCAACCAGACTTTACCAAGCTCTAGCTCTTCCGGTTAATCCCTAAACTTATTGAGCATTTCTTTAACATCATATAGCCCTTAAAATCTCCTTTGGTGACCTATCTCGAATCCTCCCGCAATACTAGACAGCCAATACGAATTCTACAACCTGCTTCCTATAATAATTTTAATTCTTTAATACTTCCATTCTAACCAGATTATTCATACAAAGCAAGATGCAATTAACTCCATAATTTTTTTATTTAGCCAAGATCAACTTTATGCATCCTAACATCAAATGAGTAAGTTGTAAATCACCCACCTGGTTAAGCTTTCTTTGTAGTTGTCTGCTTGGTCTCCAAGCCTCCTTTACAGAAAACTCCTCCTCAGCAAGTATACTCCCAATGGAAAACTTCAAATTCTCTACAATTTACTATATATAGACCTCCTGTATAAACATCTACATACCATGTATGTGTTTTTCTTTAAGTCGGTATTAGTTTAATGGTCTCTTATAATCATAACCAAATTGTATTAAACTACTTATGTCACTTGTCAGCTAACACTCTGGGCTCAAGCATGAAATGACCTAAATACTCCAGTTAATGTATGCAAAATGAAATGAGAGAATGAACCTCTTAATCCCCTAACTTTTCTCTCTATCTGAACAAACCAATGAGATTATTCCTTGACAACTTTTCAAGCTATACTATAACCGAGAAAATGACCTAAATACTTCGTTAAATGCATGAAGATGAAATGAGAGAATGAACGGTTTATTCTCTTAACCTTTGTCTCTATACTTGAATAGATCAATGATATTATTCCTTCACATCTTTGCATTGGATCAATGTAGTAATAATAAAACAATGACCTAAAATGTGTGCAAAATGAGAGAATGAACCTCTTAATTCTCTTATTTTGTCTCCATATCTGAACATACTAGTGAGATTAGAAGTAGAAATCTTCTTATCCATATGGCACCAAAGTTCTTCATCTAAATAAGACAACCAATGTCTTCTTACCAATGCCCATTTACATCAAATGTGCATCTCTATAAGTAACATTCATCCTAGAACATCTAGGTCTTGAATTCGAGACCGCCCAAAGAAACACTATGTATAGACGTTCCATAACCCGGTCTGAGGGGTTCCAATGGACATTAAAAATAATATCTATCTATGAATTGAATTTTACCGTCCAAGAAAGACTAAAAGGCCTATGGGACTCAAACAAAGAACACATCAGCCAATGTGGCATGACATAGAAATACTATCCATCCATCCATCCATCCATCCATCCATCCATCCATCCATCCATCCTCTGTCTGTCCATCCATTTATCTACTCTCCAGGATTTAAAAAACCCATTTCAAAAGGTTTTTGAGAAAAAAACCTTAGCAATGGTAGCCTCAATGGTAAACTGGACATTTGTACATATTAATGTAGTGATGAAGGACATGACTAAGTTCGCATGTCCAATACCTCTTGAAGATACAATGCTCGTCTCCTACTGAAACCATTTGCAATATCTAGCGGTTGGTTAGGCATAACCAACCCAACATATCGTACCCTAGTAGACCCAAATGTTGGATAGGTCTAATGGCATCCAATGTACCATTTGGGGCTCGATTTCAAATTGTGGAGGACTTCCATATCCCATTCTTATGATATGTTCTTTGTAGGTGGGCACCTGCCCGTAGTGGTTCACGCGTGTCCTTCACAGGTGCGTGTGTGTGCTACCATCATGAAAGCTTGAGAAGTTATTGGACTGCCTTTTAAACACGCTATGGTCACTATGAGTTTGTGGTGATGCTTGATTTGATTTCTGGCGCCTACTACCTTTATGCGATTGATGAACAATGTTTTTAGACCCTTCCTGGGCGATTTCATATTGGTGTTCTTTGATGATATTCTAGTTTATTCTAGAACCCTGCAAGAGCATGTGAAGCATGTGAGGTAGGCTTTGAATATCCTGAAAGAAGAGAAGTTGTATGGAAAAATGTCGAAATGTTCTTTTGCACCGCATAAATTAGTGTATTTGGGCTTTATAATTTTTGAAGATGGGGTTGCGCCAGATTCCGCAAAGACAAAAGCTGTGAAAGATTGGCCAATTCCATAGTCTGTGAAGGAAGTAAGAGCTTTTTGGGACTTGTAGGTTACTATCGCAAATTCGTCCCTAAATTTTCAAATATTGTTGCTCCTCTCACGCCATTGTTGAAGAAAGGGATTAATTTGGCTTGGACGGGTAATTGCCAAGAAAGTTTCCTAGAATTGAAGGAGGCGTTAATTCGAGATCCTATTTCGAAGACATTTGATATGGATCAGCCCATTCAAGTAGTCACAAATGCCTCTGGAAAAGCTATCGATGGAGCTTTATTGCAGCATGGAAGAGTATGTGCCTATACATCTCATAAATTGTCGCCAGCAGAGTAGAATTATCCAATGCATGATTTGAAGATGTTGGCAATCATACATGCTTTGCATGTATGGAGACACTACCTATTAGGTCGTCATTTCTCATTGAAGACTAACCATCAGAATCTAAAATTTTTGTGAAGCAGCCACATTTGAATAGGCAGCGAAGTGGATGCAATTGCGAGAAGAATACGATTTTGAGATTGAGTATCAGCCGGGCAAGGAGAATGTGATAGCGGATGCTTTATCCCGCAGATCTGTTTTTACCTCTATTAGTATGCTTCAGGGTCAATGGAATGCTCATCTCATGGATAAAGTGGCACGGGACCCGTATTTTGGGCCGGTGGTTGCCCGGTATCAAAGGGGTCTACCAAGTTTCCACAATACTCGTTATCTAATGGAGTCTTGTATTACAAGGATCCGACGTGCAGGATGAGGCTCTTGTATGAAGCGCATGATAGTCCATTAGGGGGACATCCCGGGGTGCACAAGACTCAAAGGAAGGTCAGATAACATTTCTTTTGACGGGGCCAGAAGAAAATGGTTAAAGAGTATGTGGCAAAATGTTTAGAATGCCAGAAAGTTAAAGCTTCACGATCTAAAGCCCCAGGGGAGTTGCAACCATTGGAAGTTCCTTCATCCATATGGGAATGCATTGGCATTTTGTAGATCTACCTCGAACATGAGTAGGGTATAATGCCATTTATGTTGTGGTAAACAGATTGATTAAGCAAGCGCATTTTATGCTAACAAAGACGACAATTACAGCTATGGATATCTCCAAGTTATTTGTCAAAGAATTTTTTAGGTTGCATGGTATGCCACGTACTATTACCTCCGATCGAGACTCAAGGTTCATGAGTAATTTTTGGCAAGGATTGTTCCGGAATGTGGGAACTAAGTTAAATACTAGCACTGCATACCACCCACAGACAACCGGGCAAGTGGAGCGAGTAAATCAGGTTTTGGAGGATATGCCAAGAATGTATGTGTCGAGCCAGCCTAAGGCGTGGGATTCCTATTTACATTTGTCAGAGTTTGCATACAATAATACATACCAAGAATCTATCAGGATAAGTCCCTTTGAGGCAATGTATAGCAAAGAGTGCCAATGTCCGATGAATTGGAGGGATTCTACTTGCAATGTGGAAATGGCCAATGAGGTAGCCTAGGATTTGGATGCACAATTCAGGGGGACTTTGTCAAAATCTTGCAATGGTTCAAAATAGGCAGAAGCAGTATGCAAATAAAAGGCGCAAACCTTTAGAATTCACAGAAGGTCAATATGTATTCTTACGGATTAATCCAAACAGAGCTTATTGGCATTTAAAAGTGCGGGGAAGTGGGCTCCGAGGTATGCAGGACCCTTTAAGATCCTGGAACGTATCGGGAAAGTAGCTTACAGGTTGGAATTACCCTCGCATGTTAGGGTGCATAATGTATTCCATGTGAGCAACTCGAGGAAATATGTCTTTGATCCGTCGCATATGCTTGCCGTGATGATTTAGTAAGCAGAGATGAATTTTTATACCCCCAACCAGAGCGTATTTTGCAAAGAGAGACAGGCAAGCTTCAATGACAGACAATCACAAGATTTTTGGTCTAATGGTCTGGTTGTCCGATTGAAGATGCAACATGGGAAGATTCAAAGCGGATTCTTTGCAATTTCTTGAGCTTGCCCATAAGGACATGGGTTAAATATTCAAAGGGGAGAATGTAAAGAGCCTAGGGTGTTAGCAGACAAGTGATGTAAGTATTTTAATACAATTTGGTTATGATTATAAGAGACCATTAAACTAATACTGAGTTGGGGAAAAATACATACATGGTATGCACATGATGTTTATACATGAGGTCTATAAATACTGAATTGTTAGAGGATTTGAAGTTTTTATATTGGAAGTATACTTGCTGAGGAGGAGTTTTCTGTGAAGGAGGCTTGGAGAGCAAGCAGACAACTGCAAAAAAAGCTTAATCAGGTGGGTGGTTTACACCTTACACAGGGGATGTTAGGATGTGTAAACTTGATCTTGAATAAATAAGAAAATTTTGGAGTTGATTGCATCTTGCTTTGTATAAATAATCTGGTTAGAATGGAAGTATTAAAGAACTAAAATTATTATAGCAAGCTGAGGTTATGGAATTTTTATTGGCTGTCTAGTGGGATAGGTCATTAGAGGAGAATTTAAGGGCTATATGATGTTAAAGAATGTTTAATAAGTTTAGGGATTAACCGAAAGAGCTGGAGCTTGGTAAAGTCTGGTTGGATAGCTTGGAAACAGGGGTAAGACAGAGTTGTGGCATGATTAGGAATGGACCTGAAGCAGGTCGGGCTGGCCTGAGAAAGGGCAGAAATTGATCTAGAAGGGCAAATTTGAATGCTGGAGGCTCAAATAAACCCTGGATTGGAGCCGAGCTGCCATACTCGAGCTGTCAAGCGGCATTGCCAGGGCACCAAATCGACCTGAAGAGGTCGGAACTGAGGCCACAAGGAACGATTTGGGATGTTAGGCCTCTGGGAGGCCAGATTTACGAGAAAACGAAGGCATAAGGGCTTCGTTGAAGCTGTTGGGGCCCGCGACCTGTTAGGGCTGAAGATGAATGCCAGCAACAGCCTACAAAGTAACACTAAATAAATAACTAAGGATAACTTTGAATAAACAACACTAAGATACATATAACAATACCATGGGCTGCCATGGATATTAAATTGGTTTAGTTATGGAGATTGGGGAGGATTCTAGGCCGGGAAGATGCATGAGAACCATGAGCGTAGGCATGGGTTCTATGGAAATTAATAGCAAAATGTAGAGAACGTGAATTTAACAAGTAAGAAATTGTTGAACAAACTTAGTAAGGAAGGAGAATTTTAATGAAAACAAAATGTTGGCCTAGGTTAATACACACTTAGGTTGATGGGCGCTCTAATCAATTCCCAGCCATTAGATAGGGGAATATTCCGAGGGATATGCCCTCTAGTGCGATCCCATCCCTACACCTCATCGGGAGATGGGGTCAAACGCTGATGTGGCTCTATTCCGAAGGGGCCGTTGACATCCATTGCAAGGGATTTTGATGTCAATTGACTTCAAAGTAGCAACTGCCACTATTCCAGGCACTGAAGCAGGAGCGGCTCCTACAACTAAATTAGTAGGCAGTGAGGTTTCTCCCACAAGCTTCCCTGATACAGTAGCAAAGCAACCGAACAGTTTGGGAGCCATCAAATCCGAGGCTTCTTCAGCACCTGCAAAGAGAATGTACAAGCAAACCGGGGGGTTTGAACCCCCTGCCACTGCATTTCGCCATCCTTTTCTTAACTCTCATGTCTGATCATGCAGACAATGAGCAGCCATAACAGAAAGTGACATCTCCCGCAGGCAAGGAAGAGGAATTACCTAAGTTTCATTGACTTTGCATACGAAATTGCTAATGCACAAAGTGGATGAGTTCAGATTACTAGCAAACACTATAGGCAGGGCATGTAAATTCGCCACTGTATAGCAATGAATAGAAAATGAATAAAAAGAAAGCGAGCAGAGCCATACCATTGCAGCAGCAGATAATTCTGCATGCAGCCCAAAATAGAACACAGAAATAGGCATGGGTCTTAAAATAGGAAAGAGTGCAAGAAAAGCTTCCTGTGTGTGGCACCACATACCTGAGGCAAGCGTTCACAGCCACCATAGAAGCCTGAAGCAGAAGTGCACCTGGAATGAGGACCGTGACCGGGGATTCGAACCCCTGCAAGATCAAGCAGACTCCATAATCTGCGCCCGCCCTTAAAGGGCAGGGGCTATTCCCATGCACATGCACATGCAATCACACCATGTTTTCCCTTAAGTTTTTTTGGCTGACCTGTAGTCCATTTCCACATCCATTTTTCATTTTTTAGTTCCTTTTCTGATGCATAGCACCTGCCACACAAAAACAACACAATAAGCAAGCAAAGCACACTGTCTAGTTGTTGTTCATAACAGCATTGTGGCGCCTGGCCAAAGCGTCAATACGCCGCAACTCCCTGAGAAGAAGAGCCCGTGCGAGATTCATATGCGCCCGCATATGCTGGCGCTCATCTGTGGTGACCTCCACCTCTTCCCACTCCATGTGAGAGACGGCCTCTTCCAATGCTGCAAAGAGGCGCCCAAGCTGCATCCTAAACAATCTGACGGAGGCAGCCACAGACTCGGCCAGGGTGTTAATGTTAACAATGCTTGACACAACATCCAGAGCAACCTGCACACGCTCCCTGTTCGGAGAGAAGGCAACAGGAGAGGGCACAGCATTGTGAATCACATCATGGACACTTGGCCCGGGAGCAGGAGGCCTGTGAGGAGGGGAAGATGGGGCCTCCTCATCACTTTCAATGTTAATGACGGCATCAGCTGGCCTCACCCCAACAAATGCAACGGGACTGCTGCTAACAGCAGCCCCATTCCCAATCTCTATCCCTATAGTCCCACCAGCACGATCCATCTCTATTCCAGGCATAATAACTGCAAAGAAAGATGCAGAATCAAAACAAACAAAGACATATGTACAAGACCTGCAGGCAGCCCCCTACAAGTCACCCAATTGCCATTGTGTAACCCGTACCCTTCCCAATCCGCTGAATGGGCTCCATCCCAGCCGGGATCCCATACAGCACACATCTAACATCGCTTGGCAAAGCCACACGGGGTTCGATGTCGGTGCCAAAGTGCCTTCACCCTATGCTCAGATATAAAGGCAGTGTTAGAAGGAAGGATCCAGCTAGTAGACAACACAAATTTACCGGTTCTAAGCATCCTAGTGATTGTGTATACAAGGCTAGAGCTCAGATGCCTTCCACCATGATAGTTTACAAAATGAAGAGCCCTTCCCAAGAGGTTCCTGTTATCCAGAACTACCACATGCTTAATGTCTCCGCACCATCTGCACAGAAGTACGGGTCCTTCCCCATCTCCAATTGGCGTTCGGAAACATTCTTTGTGTGCAGCTTGAAGTGGGGCTTCCCCATATCCTTCATGCAATACCCTATTAGCCCCTCAAAACAATGGAGCTTCGTATTTCTTAATGCCTTGCAAACAAGAACAACCCCCACAGGCTTCTTACCTCCCCACCCAAACCTGCGCTTCATGGCCAAATTGACTACTCTAGGGGACTTCAGAGCAAGCCTAAAGACACATTGGTAATGCAGGTGGTCTAGGTCACTCCCCTCTCTCTTTGCACACACGACACACAATCCTCCGGGGAACTTAATCAGCATGTCATAGAACTCTGGGGGTGCATCCTTGCCTGCCACACCCAGGGTAACACTGACGTCTATGAGGCCTATGCCTTCATCCTCAAGGCCATCTCTGCATGCCTCTATAGCAGACCTGCCAGAAGAAGACTCTGGTTGCCCATTCCTGCCTGCCCGCCCTGCTCTTCTAGCATCCCTCCTCATGGAAAGAAAACAAACAGAAGAAGGAAGAACAGAAGGGAATGAAGCTAACCTGGTTAATATACGCAAGGCGCCTCCAAGGTGACGATTTATACACAGAAATCTGGCCGGATTCCCCATCTTATCCGCAACCACGTCGCCAGGAACGGCAAGCGTGGCCTTCCAAACATAGCGCCCCGAGCTAGTTGGGCACATCCGCGAATACAGTCTGCCCACTAAACCTAACCATTGCTGAATGCACCCCAAATGAACAACAGTCGAAAATGGCAAAGATTCCCTTACGCCCCATTCATGTACACTTTTCTATACAATACACCCTAATAACCATTACAACCTTATGTTACAAACATACCCTTTTATGAACTAGCAAACTATATGGGACGAACCTTTTTAGGTGGGGAAAAATTAATGGGTAAAAAGATCTTGCCGGGAGAAATCGCATTAAATGGGAAATGGTACTAGTGTACCTTATATTGGAACTTAGTATAATGGTTGGTAATGGAATCGTTGAACATGGGGGTCGACTAGAGATTTCCTAACAAACCCTAGGCAAAATAGAGACTTTGTTATGATGGTTCTATGTTCCTTATACCATGAGTAGAATGGGCATTGTGTCATAAAAAGATGCATGCATGGCATGTCTAATGTGGAATCGCATTTCTATTGTGGTATACATGTTAGAGAAAGGCATGGAGAATTGTATTCTATTATGATATCATCATTATGGTTATATTTGGATATTGCATGGATTGCAATCATAATGGTATTGGAACATATATGCTTAATAAAATATTGCATAAGTGCATAGTCTCTTGGGGCCGGAGTCCTTGTGCGGTGGCTTGGACTTGCGCTTGTGTTTACGCGTGGCATTGAGATTTGTTATCCTGGCTGGATTCTTTGTCGCGCTACATGGAAAAAGTGGTTCTCCAGTGCTGGATGCGGCGTGGAAGGGTGTGTACACATGAGGACCTCCCCCTCCCCCCCCCTGGCTACAGGGTCTGATCAGCCCGGATGGCATGTTAGAACTGGAGTAGGCACTGTATGATAATGAGAATGTTTAAGCATGCATATGGAAATGTTATCTGTGGCTTGTATGCATACTAACCTGGTTGGTTGGGTTTAGTGGGACTATTCGATAAGCAATGATGATTGTTATGGTATTATGAGTTGTAATTATGTATGAATAATCCTTAAGTGCCCCAAATCCCCACTTAGTCTTTAGGACTAATCCCCAGGTTGGTGTAACCAGTACCTGATGGAGCCGAGTACAGTAAGGCCACAGAGACCTGAGGATCAGAGAGTTGGAGACAAGATCAGGCGTGAGGAGGTGTCTAGATTTCCTTTACGAATTGGAGGACGAGGCTAGTGAGCATGTAACCGAGACAACCCAGAGATCAAAGGAGAGTCATCCTTCCAGGGTAGAAACTAGTGTGGGATCTACCCCTAGTTTTTGTGGCCATAAATGCCTTAATGAGCGAACCCTCTGATGAAAAGAGTTCTCTAGTTGAAGATTTTTCTCATAACTAGCAATTGTATTGATTCTATAATGGGGCTCGCATGAAAATGACAAAAACCTCCGATAGATAGGCTTCTCATTCATCTAGCAGATTTTCTACAATGGTGGATAGTGGATAGCCGCACACATGCGAACCACCCACGAAGAAAAATAAAAAGAATGTCCAATTATACAACTTGGACCCCAGAAAATACAATGCTACTAGATGTTTGGTTTGTGTACCTGCCGAGAGCTTATCACGGGGATTAAAAAACCCTGCCCTTTCGGGTTTTCGAGGAAAAACCCTAGTGATAAGGCTTTGACAAGGGGCTTAGACAAATGTAAGGCTGAGAAATTGCTCCTAAAAAACCCACGAATGGAGAAGTCGAAGCGGCTATCACTTGCCAACCTGTACCTGCACATCACCAACACTAGAACAAATGTGAAAAAACAAACCTCCCAAAGTGGAGAGGCTGATCACGCGTGCCACGCAACAACAAAAGAAAAACCACTTCAAATAGAGGGTCTAGTCACGCGTGCCACGCGACAAATACATTAAACAATTAAGGGCGGGGAAAGTGGGCTTCAGAGAAATAGAGAATAAGATACTGCTGAGAGAGAAGAGGAAGCGCCGATGAGATGTTGATGAAGAACCTCGCCTAATATAGCGATCTCCCAACTAGAGAAAGCATTGAATGCATGCATGCGAGACATGCATGCTCGCTCCTTCTAGAATCTCGATCCGAGGGCTTGGGTCGATGGGATTCTAGAATGGGGCTCACATGAAAACGACAAAAACCTCCCAAATAGAAGAGAACTTCCTTATAAAAATGGGATCGTGGGTGAAGGTCAAAGGATTATGGCCAAAGAAGAGGCAAGGCTGAGAAAGGGCATGCCACAGCATGAAAGAAACGCCAAATTGGTCAATCCAAGCAAGGAGAAGCCCATCCCCTGCATAGCTTTAGAGAATAAAGAATAAGGTATACTGCTGAGAGAGAAGAGGAAGCGTCGGTGAGACGTTGATGAAAAACCTCGCCTAATATAGCGATCTCCCAACTAGAAAAAGCATGCAATGCATGCATGCGAGACATGCATGCTCACCCCCTCTGGAATCTCGATCCAAGGGCTCGGATCGATGGGATTGTGGTTTTAGTGTCTTGGAATTTTGAATGTATGTACATATATTATATGATTTATTTTCAACACTTGTTGAATGTTAATGAACAAAGATTTGATTCTTCACCATGATGTACAATGTATAAGAACTTGCATCAATCTCTAAGGAGCTCCAACCACCCTGTGTAAATGTGTTAATATCAAGTGTGTAAAAGGAGATGATCCCAAGCTGCCAGAGAGGCCAACTTTGGCAAGTTACAATTTCCTAGTTAGCCCGGCCACACTATGACCCTTTGCAAAATTACGTCCCATTTCTATGAATATCAAACTTCTACCAATGCCATTAAAGATGCACTATCGATCTCTTAGAATTAACTACTTAAATGATCAACGAGGCATACCATTGTTGGTGCTTCAACAAAGCTAATGTTGGATTCATAATCACCCGTTAGCATAAGTTTGTAATCTCCAAATAAAGTGATTTATAATAAATGTTTAACCTGTACTTACTTGCGTGCTCTATATGGTTTTTGTTGAACTTCTAGGAGGCGTTGCCTTTCTTTAAATATCTCTAAGAAGGTTTGCCTTTTGGTTCGTTCTCCTTCAATCTTATTCAAAGTGCATTATCCATAGTACACCCAGAATAGTGTCTTGGTCGTTAGTCTAGTGGTAACACATTAGTTTTAGCAACTATAGGTCTCGAATTCGAGACTGCCCAGAATTGCATTCTGAGCTGTTGGGCGTCTCATAGATGCAATGTAAAGTGGTTGGGGGCAGAGCCCTACTGCTAGTTTTTTTTTTTTTTTTTTTTTTGGTTCATTTTATTAATGTTTTTTGTATTAGATCAAGTGGAGTTTTCTTGCAACGAAAATAACGATGACGACAATGCAAGATTGGTTGACGATATGCTCATATGATGTTGATATTGCTCTTTAAACAATGCCCCCACTTGTTAACATGTTCAACACATAAATTTGATAATTTAAATAGATAAAAAAGATTAAACTACGTACAATGTTGCATGAAACTCAAGCATGTAATCAAGACAATATCGATAAGCTAACATAGCATGCATCATTGTAGCCAAAAACTTAATTAAAAACTTAAAATATTGAATAGATAAAAAGAATGAAAGCACTCTCATGTCACAAGATACTTTAAGCATGTAGCCAAGACTGACATTTCATATTTAAGTGAGGTGTAAACTTGAAAAAACAATGGAAGATAGAGTACCACACAACCATAAATAATATTCACATGACATATCCATATGAAATAAGAAGATCAAAATTGATCATGAATAAGATGTCTGCAAGCTCTAATAAAGCAATGAAGCTACTTCCAAGAAAATTGGAAAAGCTGGGATGTGAGCACAAACGTTATAAATGTTGTTTTTTAACATCATGGGAAATTGTAATTTCACATCCCAAGGGTTTTTAATTAAAGTAATTGTTCCCAAATGATTAAAGATGTTTGATAATGTGATGAAACATATGTTCGATGAATATTGGATATTGAGTTTTTTATCATCAATGGAATCTTATCGTGGAACCTACAGTTCCTCGTGATATGTCATTCTACCATCCCAATGTAGAATCTAAATCGAGAGGAACATCGCCAGGATGAAGATATACCCCATATCTATTTCTGGCAGTCTTTAAAGAACAATGCAACTGCGCAGAGCCTGTATTTACCTTGTTTGAATAAATATAGATAGTTGATGAACACTATTTTTGCTCCTTAATACTTCTAAGGAGTAGATTGTTCTTCAACATTTAGGACATGAATTATCCCATTAGAAATGAAATGAATTAAGGTCTATCATCCACGGAAACCATAAGGTCTACCAGACCCAATACAAGAAAGAGAGCACACCAAGACCATTACTTCCAATGAATAAAAAACGTCTGCCACGAAAGGTTCTACGAGTGAAAAATCTTACCAGAGAAACTATACATTTGTATATATCAATGCAAAGATGGAGGACTCATTTCATCTCACTTATCGAGAACCTCAGGATATAGGATGATAATGCCATTATTGCAGGCATCTGTATAAGCAAAGATAGTGGCTGATTAGGTGTAATCAAGTCAATATATTGTGCTCGTATAGTTGCAAATGCTGGATAAACTTGAAAAATGTGGCATTAATCTTTAGTGGCTTCCCTTTGATAATATTGGTATTTCCATGCTTCTCATGGCCCATCTACCTGTTTCTATTTTGAGGCAATGTGTACCAGTGTGATTGGATGCAATTGTTTACATGTCTTCATAAGTAAATGTGATAACAAGTATTGTTGTAGGCTAGGGGGAAGTGTGGGATTAATCTGGCTTTTGTAGTGTGATATTTTAGCCTTCGTCAAAGCACTGGCATCCCAAAGCTTATCAAGCAAGCATGTATCGAGATATTATTTCAAGTGAGTGTGATCTTCATTATTCTGCATCTATACAGGGCATGAGCACGCTGCTCGCCATCACTTTTGGAATCTGCCAAAGTTTATACACTAGGTGCTTCTGGAATGGGTATTGTTCCTTGTTCTTTATATCAAAGCTAATTCTTAAGTTCAAAATAAAAGTCAAGAACATGGTAATATTCAAGGTTAATATGAAGACAATACTATTGAAGGCCAAAATGAATGCATCCAATTTAACACTTACTAATTAATGAGACTTTATACAAGTACCTACTACCCAGTGTTGGGTACTCCTTTAAGTAGTTTTATGATCCCTTTTTAATACTTTTTATGGTAGGGTATAGCATGCTTATGCCCTACAATCATTTCTCCTATGCATTCCATCTAGAGAACCAATATGCATATTTCTTCTTCCAACATGCTTTAAGATGTTATGGACTCATGACGACTGTGTAGGCAAGTTTCAGAAATCGGGTGTCTCCCATGTTTACCACCTTTTGGCAATCGAATAGAATAGAATAGATTTTTTATCGTCCACGGAGACCAATAGAGTATGTATCGTCCAAAGTGGAACACGGTCACTGAAGCACAAGAGCATAGGAGCACAAGAGCCACATGGCGTTGGTGCCATCACTTCACCCAGAAACTAACCACATATCACCCAAAAACAAAAACAAAACCAGTTGCGATCACCTCGATACTATTTTTACCGCATAATAGAATGCGTTGCTCTAGAAGTCACCCCAACCTAAATAAAAAACAACTAAACAACAAATACAAAAACCAATGCAGCTTCGTGTAAATGACCATTCATACAGTTTCTCCACAGCAATCTATATTTTTATTAAAGCCTAGGCATCAATGCCATAACTATGCTCATAGCCAACTAAGTGATAATAGCTTGAGTTATTGCCGGCCTATGATTTTCATGATCCATAACCATGAGCCATAGATCAATAGATGCATTGGTACCAAGCACTTCTACTAGCTAAAAAAATGAAAGCATTATTTGCCATAAATCCATCAATGGAAGAAACTCATTAGCTTCAATTATCTTAATATCTGACTCATGGGAGAGATGCAGTCGTGATTCCGGGTTGTGGTTCAAAGGATGTATCCCCTCTGATATAGAAGCATACACATGAGAAGCAAAAAAAAGGGTCAAGGACCTAGACTTCTTTGAAGTCTCGGATACTTTTTTATGAGAGTAACCAGGAGTAATAACACTCCGACACACTAGATAGTATGTCATCTACATTACAAATACTTAAAAAGAAAAAAAAAAAGAAAAAAAAGAAAAGGGGAACTAGCAAGCAGCACACCAGAAGGCTTTAGCAAGGTAAACCTTATTAGGTTTTTATTTAGGCTTGGTATCACAATGTCTTAATGGAGCTAAATCTAATCTGATTAAGCAAGAAATGGTGTGATAAGATGGTTGTGAAAAATTGTATTCTTTTAATGTTTTTTTTTGAAGGACGACAAACTTTATTGAAACTCCAAGCCAAAAAGCAAAATACAAATGCAGAGGCGGGAATAAAGTCTCAGAGGATAATCATGATCCACTGAGTAGAACCAGCCTATGCATAAGACAACACACTCAAATAGGACTCAAATATCAATTGTCGCTTGGCAGGAGCAAGCGAAGAGAAATGGTAAGCCTTAACAATTCTAGCTTGTGCGTCTTGGAGGACAACTGCAGGAGGAATATCCAAACCCTGAAAGATAGACAGTCTTCTGCGCTTCCAGATGGACCATAACAACCATCCTGATGCTAAATGAAATGCTTGGCTCCGCAACTTATTCCAAGTATCTGGATAGACAGCCAGAAGCACTTGCTGACTTGTCAATGTCACATGAAAAAGAGAAAGCAGCCAAGACCAAACAGGCTGGAGATGAACACATAAAAAGAAACAATGCTCAATGGTCTCGTCCCTTTGCTTGCACAGTGGGCAGAGTGCTGACACTCGAGGATCAAATCTGTGGACAAGCACGTTCACACGAGGACATCTGTGAAGAATCTGCCACCAAAGCACAGCCACCTTAGGATGAAGTAGTTTATCCCAAGCCCAAGTCCACATACGTCTCCAATTAGGAGGTGAAAGCTGAAGGGACCACCTAGTGGATGGCGGAAGGATATCACTATTGACAAGCAGCCTATACATAGAATTCACAAGCCTATGCTCATGAATACTCTGGTGGGAAACCCACATGCACCCTTCAATAGCCTCTGGAGCAACCAATGGCAGAGTACTAGCAACCTTTTGCCAAATAGGTTTGTCCCATCGAGACAATGAGAATTTTGTTTGAAAGATTTGCCATGTCGCTAACTGGCCAGAATCATACCATGCCGCAACTGTCAAGATTCCTGCTAACCTCCAGCGCCGTTGAGTTAATGGATGAACCGAGGCACAAAGTGGAAGATTATTTTCCACAGGTATCCACCAACAAGGGGCATTCAGCTGATGACATGCAACAAATGTAGTCATCGAACGGTTTGTATTTGCAAAAATCTGGAGCCATTTTCTTGTTTGGATTTTTTTTGTATTAGTAGATCCTTTGCTTTAAGTTTCTCGATTGGATTATATACTTCTTCATAGTTAAATAGTTATCGAGTATATTGTGATATACTTAAATCTTCATCGAGTATATTGTGATATACTTGTGTTCCTGTTTGGCTTGTACCTAATTGAACATTTGGACTTTTATTTTTGTTGTTTGTTAAACAATACCTATTGCATGTGTGTCATGGGAATGAGATGTCTAGTAGTTGTTTCTATTTTTGCAAATGGTTGTACGTTAGAACTCTCTATGTTGAGAACTCTCTATGAAAATGTGAATTGCAATGGGATCCACCTTAGCAACAAACCTCCACACATGATCATGAAGGCATTATTTGCATCTCTGGTTAAAGAGATGCTCATTTACAAATTGATCATTCCGTAAGAAACACACTTACCATAAATGAGCTAAGCCTAGGCAAACTTGAACTCGCAAAACTCATGGTTTTTTACTTTCTCATAATTTTATTGTTAAGAAATCTATGCTGTTTATTTTTTTAAGTAGTACATATTTTTGCATAAAAAAGGAAATAATTTACGATGTTTTGCCTTTCTCCATCAGACGTTCTATTTCCTTGGTACAATCTTTTATGGTTATATTTTAAAGCAATACATATTTCTGCATGAAAAATAGAACGACCTAGGATGTTTTGCCTTTCTCCATGCATGGAAGCATTGCAACACAAATTGTATGTTCATCTAGAAAATGCAAAAGAAGATGTGCAAAATAATGTAGATGGACTTCGACTATATATGCAAGTAGAAGACTGCATGTTTAGATCATCAAATTTTGATTAAGGACAATGAGTGTCATGCCTCGGATGCATAGCATGCAATTGTCAAATTGAATTAAAAAAGACACTAAGTCAATTAAGCTCAGTAATGTGATATAGAATGAGTATGTCGCATGCAAACAGTTACATTGCGAGTCTTTTGATTTAAGACACGGTAATTTGTTCTTTGTCTATTGATCCAGGCAATTACAGTTATTAAGCTAGACAATCCTAGACAATAAGATCCAGACAATCCCATATACAAGAGAACATTTCTTACTTGAAACCTAGTTGATCCACGGCCACGAACGATTTTGGTTGGCGTATATTTGCATCCACTTGTTGGACGGATCTTTTTATCTGTGGCAATGGGTGCATGATAAATTTAATAAACAGATGGAGGAATGTTGGAACAAATGCGAAAAATGATGAGAAAAGATATACAGAAAAAACAAGGAGGACTTGGAATGACTTCCTCTTGCTTGAGAAACAACTGCCAGAGGAGCTATGTGTTCAATTGGACAACTGTTGGAAAGAAAACAAGAATAGATGGATGTTTGGGGCAATGCCATACTTGACAGCAGTGGGAGCATTCAAGATTGTGAAGGTGGGGTTCATGAGAGTTGGGCATACACATGATGATGTAGATGCATTCTTCGGAACTTTCTCTACCAAGCTCAAGAGAGAAAATATGACTAGTCTCCCTGAACTAATAGATATGCTTGAGAGCTGAATAATCCAATGGCTTTCTTGATGGATGAGGTTGCAGATTGAAATCATTTGTCGAGGGATACTTATTGGATGGTAAGGATCAGTTGACATGACACACAAAGCCACTTTAGTTCAAGTTTTGGGTCAGGGAGGGAATACCGATCATGCAATATAAGTGGAGACTAGGTGATAAGTTGTGGATGCCTGTACAAGGAATCGAGTTGTGGCAAAGAGGGGCTACAGGTGAAGTTCTTATTCCTAGAGGGAAGCCAAAACCACTCTCTCCCTTCAAGACTATTAAAGACTCTAGCCAACTAGTGAAGGGCATCAAGGATTATATAATGCACTGGGAGGATGTTCGAAATGGAAAGCACACCTCCTTCCTGAAGAAAAATCACATGGACTCCCTAATCAATTATTGGGAGAAAGTTTGTGACATGCTTAGAAACAGAACAGCCATGTGGGGGGAAGCTAAGAGACGGGTTCTTACCAGAGTCTAGATGGAAGGGTTCTCATGGAGCAAGCACATCAAAGAAAGTTGACTTGGGTCCTAACAATGGCTCCAAGTGGTTTGTGGGAAGCAAGGCCTCAAAGCCGAAGTGGTTTGATCTTCCTGAGTGGGATCCTTTTGAGGACATCAAGGAAGGATACTTTGTGCTAGTAAGGCCTGACGATGAGGATTGTCCAACATGGTTAGGGGTGGCACTTTCTGATGTTACCACCACCATGCCTGATGGAGAGGAGTTCAATAGGAACCCCCGGATTCCGGGTTCAATATTGGGAACCCGTTGGAAGGCAGAAGAGGGGCAACTTGAAGGAGCAATATACCGACTGCTGGGAGAAGAAGTGGAGGGAAAATCATGCTGATCCTCAAAGGAGGGAATTTGTGGAGTGTGTGGTATGGTCATATCCAACTTGTCACATTTCAAAGGACAAGACCCACAAGGTCCCCAAAGGGGAGATGGACAAAGCCATGAGCAAAACCTCCATGCTATAGCAACCTCCATCTTGTATGAGGGTAGATAAAATTAAGAAGCTTGAAAACTTTTCTCAACTTCGTGGTTTGTAATATTTATGGGAAAACAAGTGACCCAATTCTTGGTGTATGATGTGTAATTCTATACAAGCATTCAATTCAAATTTTATTTTATCATTTAGTATCGTTCCATTTTCAAGCATAAAGTAAGTAGTTAGACAATAGTTAAATAGTTGGAAGGAAATTGAATACAATTTCTAAGGAAGATAAATGTTTTTAGCCAAATTGGACCATTGCTTCAGAGTTACGCCTGAACCACTCTTGGCAACCCCAAAATGCCCCCAGGCACAATACTAGAGCAAAGGCCCTTGCTAGACCCCCAACCCCCAAAAAAAAAAAAAAAAAAAAAAAAAAAAAAAAGAGGGGGTGAGAGGACCAATAAGGGTATCGAACTTAGGAACACGAAATTAGCTAGGATAACATCTTGAATCTGTCCGAATTCGACAAGACAAAGTGAGTGACCAATGATATATTGCTGGCAATATAGGAGGTAACAGATATGGAGATCGTCCAACACTTTGAGGACACTTTAGCATGTGCCTTGCGTGCAAGGCGGATCATCTGGCATGCCAAGAGACATGCAATTGGCATGTTTCTTTAAATATAGGTAGATATAAAATATTATACAATTTTGTGAACTCTGTATAAAATTTTTTGATCTTGTATAAAAGACCTTTTTTTAATATAGAAAGTTCAAATTTAAGTATATAATTGTCTCATTTTGTGTGATTCATCATGTTCTAATTTATTTTAATTGCAAATAATGAAATAGCAAGTTCTGAAAATTGCTCCAGAGTTGTGCCAGGACCACTTTTACGGAGGTCAAAATGCCTCCTGCTATAGCAACTGCCGTGTTTTCATAAGTTTGATGATGAATTTCTGAAAATAAAGTATGTGTATAGGCTAACTAGGAGTAGAGTTGGATTATGCCCTTACTTTTACATTTTGGATTTATCTTGCCCTTCAAACAACCCAATTGCTCTAGACTTGCGCCAGAACCACTTTTAGCCTTTTCAAAATGCCTCCTGGCGCAACTCTAGAGCAACCCAAAATTTGATACTTAGTAATTTAAACTAGACAATTCTAAATGACCTTCAAAATTATTGCATTTGGAATCTTTTGACTATCTAGAACATGTTCTTGACACCCAATTAACCTAGAAACACCATATATTTCCCCAAAATAATCAAAAGTTTTCCAAACTCTAGAATTTCTGAATCAGGATTTCTCTATAAATAGAAGCATAACCCTAGTACATTCTTACAAGTTTGTTCTCAGCTCTCAAGGCAATTTTACAAGTGCCAGAGGCGCTTCACTCGTCGTTTTCATAACCCTAGCTGCTAGTGCAACATGGCCACCAGCTCCTTCATTGAATGTTACAACATCTCTATAATCCTTTACAAAAGGAACTTGATGTCCATGCAACCTTAGCTGCAACCCCCTTTTACCGGCCTATTTTGCTAGAATTGCAACAGGAAGTAGGTCCCAGTATATCAATTACCCCCTTGCATAGAATATTTTATACCAAAGGACTCCCTCCATGCAGCTCTGAGTCGTGTGCCCAACATTGCCAAGGCATTATCTAATAGATCCTTACGCGTGCTCGGCTATCATGACAATGACTATCAGGCGGACGAAGTACTTTTTGTACAATGTTGCTTTAGCCTTATTCCTCTTATAAAGCCTAGAATATCGTAGGTGAACCATCCATTCAGCCAACGCCCTTAGCTTCCAGGGGGAGCAACAGATGCTTCTAGAATAAGGAGACATCTCAGGAAGAACGGATTGTTGAAGACGAAGACTTCATCGACATAGACCCCCAAGAGGAACGGGAGATTGCAGAGTGGAGTAGCTATCCTTAGAGTCTGTTGATCCTAGTTGAAGCACTCCATCACAAGCCTATCCCCCATCATCGAAGGTCAAGAATATCTCTTTTTGAATGACATCACGAATCTTCTGGAATGCTTGGAATGAGAATACAGAGCCGACGAACTCTTGCCACTCCTACAACAACAGGAAGACTTGGATAGCTTCATTGACAAGGAGGCACAAGATTTTCCAAGGATGGTTTGAGAAGCGGAAAGCTACACAGGGCAAACCATCCTAGACTTTGAGGCATATAGCAGGATAGATGACCCCATATCCGATGAAGACTTCATAGCACTCAGGAGTAGCTAGGGATTAGAGGCAAAACCAAGAGTGTACTCCTACCAACGTTCCCTATATCAACTTCCAGACCTCGAGGAGTCAAACTTTCAACCCTTCGATCACTTCACGAGGACCATGAAGACTTCATGACGGTGCACATATATGAGTACACCGTAAGGCACAGGGGTAGCACTTAGGTATTACCTTTCGGCCCTTACAGATGGCAGAGTCATTGTCTTCCATCAAGCCTTCAGCCCACGAGGAGAAGAAGGAGTGCAAATGCTCATGGCACTCTCAGGTTTGGGGAGACATACAAGGCTGGCCAATAGGATTAACCACGTTATCTTACTGAAGCGGTCCATGCCCTCAGCATCTTCGACTTCACGGTCTTACACCTCCGCCAAGGAAGACAAGTAGTGATGGTGGCACACGACAGATATAAGAGTTGAAGACCTAGTGTCAGGCATCCATGGGGGTTTTTTAAAACTTAGGTCGAAGAGTTGGCACGATCAAAGTGAAGAAATTTCTTGAAGATCATCCAGATCACCGGTGATCAATTGTATTATCCACAAAATATTATCTATGTATCAGATATATATAGAATGAAATTATGACTTGTTTTGTTTTATAAATGTTTGTTGATATCATTATTGGCAACAACTAAACAACTAAACAACAACTAAGCTCATAATAGGTGTAATGCAATGTATGCCACAAGGATGCACGGGCATATCAGAGTGGCGCACACTAACCAATCTTAAGGAGAGGATTAGCGCCCAAGAGCCTTATTTCCAGATCCCGTCATGCAGACACCCAACTAAGGTCAGAAGTTCAAGAGCTATGGCAACAAGAAACTAATGTACCAATAATATGGACCAATACCAAGCCCAAAACAGCACGTATCGTGGCAATGGCACACTCAGATTCAATAAGTGCTTGGGTTAGCAGGAATACCGGAGGAAATAAATCCATATTCTTGCCATTATTTGAAGAAACAAACAAAAAGGTTGTATTCACTTTAGCTTTATTTTGAACAAACCATCAAAAAATGACACCTCTTACCAACAATAGATGAACAAGAAAATAAACATGCAAAGAAACTTCCATTTCAAAGACAAAATGTACCAGTAATATGGACCAATACCAAACCCAAAACAACATGTGTCGTGACAATGGCACACTCAGATTCGTGTTAGCAAGAATACCTTGTCCAATTATATCTCCAAGGCGTCAAGCCAAGCAAGGATGAGTTCATTCGCCTCAACGAGTTTTTCTCAGGAATGGTGAGATTGATTTGCAGTCAAGATCAAGAATGAAGATTCACTTGGTCTGACACGCTTCAAGTAATAATAGGAACAGTTTTTCTTGTGTTAGGAATGTTGAGTTTGATTTGTGGTCAAGGTCAAGAAGGAAGACTCACTTGGGCTTGCCGCACTTGAAGTAGTAGACGATTGATGCAAACTACCTGATGATGTTGCTCGAACTAGCACCAACGGCCGCCAGGTAGTTTCCATCAGCAAATTGGTATGCTGATGGAAACCATCTAGTGGCGCACTAGAACTAGAACCTCCCCACGTGGCCACCAGGTTGTTTGCTTGTGCACTTTGTGCCGGGTTGGCTTGATAAATACGGGAGGTAATAAATTTACGGGAGGTAATCCGACATATGCTAACAGTAAAATTCAAGAATGTGAGGTGAAATGCAAGAATGCCACATAAAAACTGATAACAACTCCGTTTAAATTTATCTTAACCTACTTTTACGTATCTTAAATCATAGTGCAACACTTTGTTCACTGTGCCTATTTTATATCTCAAGTATCCGTAAATCATAAAGTTATTCATTACACAATATCATATATGTAAGTTAGCTTGAAGTATTTCCCTCAGTTCTATAAATTGACCTGCACAGGTTCGTAAACAAAACTTTTGGCCTAAGAAAACGACATCCTGTGTTCATATACAAAAGACTCGACATGAAACGATGAAACAAAACCATGAAAATACACTTTCATGCCATTGGAAGGCAACCCCTCATGCGCAATACCTTGTTATTGTTAGTGGTTGTGTCCTGTGATAAAATCCAATTTCTTCAAAAGCATATACACCTTATGATGAATGTAAAGCAAGCAACCCATTATTCTTGTTATTATTTGAAGAAACAACAAAAGGTTGTTCATTTTAGGAGCGTATCAAAAAATGGCAAATTTTGTTTTCGTGTGTTATGGGAGATATTGTTTTTTGGTTTGGAAAAAAAAAAATTCAAAAAACATTGGCCAGTTCATGAATGACATATAAGCCTTCAATAGCACAAATCCCATAACATACCAAAACAAAAATTGTTATTTTTTTTTCGATAAAAAAACAACTGGCAACAATCTAGTTCCAGTTGTTTGCAAAGAAAATGGAGCTTTCCATGTATGGTTGTTGACAATGGCTTTTTGCTATTTTATTTTTATTTTTTTTTAACCAAGATAACCACAAGATAAAAATTAGAATTTTCTTGTTGAAGTGACAACCATAGCTAAAACAACAGGGAGCCATATCCAAAACCAGCTGTAAGAATTGCCAGCTCATCTGCCACGTGGCACTTACGTGTCTAAATGCCCAGGCAATGGACCACATAACTCTAATGCTGGCTATGGTGGATCCACAGAGGCGATGGACCATGGCGAGAAATACAAAGCCAAATCAAATTCTCTACAAATCCACCGAATCTCTGGCAAACCCTCACCAAAAAATTTATTCACAAAACTGTATGGGTCCAATTTGATGACAAGAAACTCTAGCAATAAATTGGCTATGGTGGTTCTCATGTTTTTTGCCTTTTTCCTTGGCATGCAGGCTTATTACACCGATCTATCAGTCTTTTGCCACGAAACCAAGCTTCTGCACTAGAGATTACGATGGGTTTGCACATACACCGAGAATTAAGAAACCAAATCAAATGAAACAATCTACTGCCATCATCATCACTGATGCATGGATCTACTTTTTTATGCTTGTAAATCGATCTCGTTCTTTTCAGACCTTTGGCCATTTTTTTGCTGATTAGGGAAAGATGCTTCGTCACCGGACTTCAACTTTCTATTTTCCTTCGATCTACTAGCTTATCCTTATCTCCTTGTCGTCCCTCTGCTTCTCCATCTGTTATTCGCCAAACCCTTGTTGCCCCCTACTTCATTCAATGCCCGCCATTCTCCAAATCCTTGTTGCCCACTTGTTCCCCATCTAAGCTACTCCTCCCCCAAATCCACCATCTCTCTCTCCCTGCCCTTGCCCCTGATAAGGAACTAAAAAAAGATCGATGCATTTTGTTAAATGTGGCTTATATATTATATATAGTAGTTTATACAATGGTTTGGCATATAAAATCACGCACAAAAATCATCCATTCTTAATTTTTTTCCCAACCAAAATTTTGGTAAAAAGCATTTGCCAATATAATAAAAAATCAGACGTGCACTTCAATTCATTAGTATGAGATATAAAATATATACATGCTCTTTTCTCTATCAGTAGAGATCTAATCTCAAGCTAAATATAGATGAGCGGCCAAAGATGCACAAGTCCAAATAGTATGGTTGTGCTACCATTTATGTTGTTTGTGGTTGTGTTACCACGTCTTGTGATAAAATCCAAACTTTTCAAAAGCATACACTTTGTGAAGAAATAAATCCATATTCTTGCCATTATTTGAAGAAACAAACAAAAAGGTTGTATTCACTTTAGCTTTATTTTGAACAAACCATCAAAGAATGACACCTCTTACCAACGATAGATGAACAAGAAAATAAACATGCAAAGAAACTTCCATTCCAAAGACAAAAGGTACCAATAATATGGACCAATACCAAGCCCAAAACAGCACGTGTCGAGGCAATGGCACACTCGGATTCAACAAGTGCTTGGGTTAGCAGGAATACTTTGTCCAATTCGATCTCCAAGACGTCAAGCCAAGCAAGGGTGAGTTCATTCGCCTCAATGAGTTTTTCTCAGGAATGGTGAGCTTGATTTGCAGTCAAGATCAAGAATGAAGATTCATATGGTTTGACGCGCTTCAAGTAGCAATAGGAACAGTTTTTCTTGTGTTAGGAATGGTGAGTTTGATTTGTGGTCAAGGTCAAGAAGGAAGACTCACTTGGGCTTGACGCGCTTGAAGTAGCAGTCGGTCGATGCAAACTACGTGACGGCGTTGCTCGAACTAGCACGAGCGACCGCCGAGTAGTTTCAACAGAAAATTTGCCTGCATTTACTTTGGCAAATCGGATATTTCCAACTTTAATCGGATATTCTCGGGAGGAACCCCCTAATTTCGACCCTTCTAGGACCTCCTCACGTGGCCGCCAGGTAGTTTCTATAAGCACAATGTTGCCACATTGCGTAGCAGCCTGGCAATGCAAATACAACGTGTGCGCACTGTGTGAGGAAAAAAACACGAGAAACAATGGAGAGCGGAGATCTAACGCCATTGCAAATCCACGGTCCTGATAATGCGAGATCCAGGTAAAACCTGTGTGGACTTTGGAGAGCAGAAGAACCATCAAAAAAACATACTCCCGTGTGGTTTGAGCCCTACCTTTTCGCCTTGTCCCTGTCTCTGATGCTCCCGTCAACAAATCTGTTCTGTTCCTCAATTTGCAGCCGATCTGAAAGGGTTTTTCCACAACCGACTTGATCTGCTACTGCCCATTTCGTTCTCAGCTTCTCTTTCGTTGCAGTAAAACTCTTTAGCAACCAAGTGAGTATTCTTTCGGGTATTTTCAATTCTGTTCGCAGACCCCCTTCTTGTTGGATTTCCACTTCAGAGCCGGCCTTGACTTTCTCGGCTGTTTCTTATATGCCTATCAATCTCTGAAGGTTTCTAAAACTTGCAGATATGGAGTCCATGATTCTGCCAGTTCGCAGGCCTCTTTGTTTTATGCAGAGGCGGCAATGATGAGATAAAATATTGCTGCATCCAAATGGTGGGTACATGCAGCTTGTTATTTTTTGTTTTAGGTCACTGCTACTTTAATTGACATTTCTGCTGTTTCGAGGCGCCAATTTTATAAGAATTTTTTGTTTCCACTCTTGGAGTGTTTCTCTGCTAACTTCAGTAAGCCACAGTTTTATTTGTAGATCCGGCAAATGTACTCTTCATCTGCTGCCAGGGAGTTTTGGATGATATTATACGAAGGTTATGTACTTCATGTGGCAGCTTTTAGTTGGGCTATGTCATCCAGCTTGCTTGAGTTTCTCCTATTTCGGTGTCCCCTGGTCTAGAACAAAGTTTGGGGACTTACTATAGCTGAGTTCAGATTCTGAGATGGAAAGCAAACGGTTTGAGGGTTTTATTTCAGATGAAATTTTGGAATGTGTATTTGAACATCTGGATGATCCATTAGATCGAAGTGCTGTTTCCCAGGTATGCCGCCAATGGCATAATACTGATGCCCAGACCCGTAAGCATGTTACAGTGGTTTCGTCTTATTCTGTGAATCCTTCTGTCCTTGTGAAACGCTTTAGAAATTTAAAGAGTTTCAAGATTAAGGGAAAGCCTAGGCCTTATGATTTTGATCTGATTGTAAGAAACTGGGGTGGATATGTTGGACCTTGGATTTCAGAGCTTGTTAGAGCACGAAAACAATATGGTGCCTTCCCTGCCCTTCAGTCTATTCATCTTCGTCGTATGGAGGTTACTGACGAGGACCTTGATGATTTAGCTGGGGCGTTTGCTAACTCCTTACAGTCATTGACGCTGGATAAGTGCGCTGGATTGACAACTAATGGTTTATATGCAATAACATCTAAGTGCAGGTATTGTTCTCTTGATTGTGGAAACTGCTTTTTCTTTTCCCTCTTTGTTTGCATGAAAAAATATATGATTTATTTTTTGGTTTCTTATAGGGGATTAAAAAAGCTTTATCTCGAAGAGAGTGCAATTGAGGATAAGGGTGATGAATGGCTGAAGGAGCTTGCATGCCATAATTTTCATCTAGAAGTGTTAAATTTTTCATTGACAGCGCTTGAGGTCGAAATGGAAGATTTGGCAACGCTATTAAGAAACTGCAAGTTGCTGACTTCTTTGAAGGTCTGTGAAATCAATGCAGGAAAGATGAGAGGAGCTCTAAAATCTGCACAATCTCTTAAAGAGCTTGCAGTATCTTACCCTGCTGATGACCACTTAAATATTGATGTGCACATTGAATTACCCAGGACTCTCACATCTTTTTCTGGTGATATTCCGTTGCCATTAGATTCTCATGTTGCATCAAATCTTATCCAGCTGAATCTTATGTCAACGTTCACTACATTAAATGCTGAAGCGCACAGTGAAGTCTTCAAATCATGTCCAAATCTTGAAGTTCTAAAGGCAAGTTGTTCCTTTTATGGCGTGCACTAGCAATCCAGTATTTTAACATAAAATCGGACCAGTTCCTTTCCTGATTTATCTATTTTTTCATCTCTGATCTAATTTTATTGCTTCCCATGTTTCCTTTTGAGTTAATTTATAAGTGCTATTCCTTTATTCTTGTTGGTCATGTCGATTTGGAATTTCTTTGCTTTATTTTCTTGTTAAAGTCATCAGCTTCTTGATCATTATTTTTTGTTTAAGCCAAGTGCTTTTACTAAAATTGCATTATATGTCTTTTCTGTATATCTGGTTCAACCCCACATATGCACATATGAAGATGCACAAATATTAGGCGTATTATTCACTGTTGGATCTCAGAGCCAAAAGTTCCCATCCAATGGCATACTGTAAAAGAGTGGCTTTTTCTGTGATATTTTTTAAATTCTTTTCCATGTAACTTCAGAATGTAGGAATTGACAAAATGCTTATTGTTGCTTTTCTTACTCGTCGTTTTTTAATTACCAGGTAAGGAATATTATTGGAGATGCAGGTCTTCATGTGCTTGGGGATTGTTGCAAGAAGCTGAAGAGTATAAGGATTGAGAATCTTGAGGACCACCATGGCTTTGTCTCACAGATTGGAATGACTTACCTGGCTAAAAGCTGTGTAAACCTCCAATTTGTTGCAGTTTATGTATCAGATATCACCAATTCCACGTTGTCTGCTTTTGGAGATGCATGCCCGAATTTGACAGACTTCCGGATTGTTCTACTGGAAACTAATGAGCATATTACAGAACTTCCTGTAGATGATGGTGTTAGGGATTTGTTATCTGGATGCCAAAAGCTTGAACGGTTTGCTATTTATTTACGGCATAGGAAATTGACAAATCAAGGCTTTGTACGGCATGGGGGATTGACAAATCAAGGTTTGGCTCATATTGGGCGATATGGTGGTAAACTTAAATGGATTCTTTTGGGCTGTGTAGGGGAGGACAGTGAAGGATTCAAGTATCTGTCTGGTTGCCAAAAGCTTCAAAAGCTTGAAATCAGGGATTGCCCTGTTAGTGAGGCTGGTATTGCAGCCACAGTTAGTCGCATCCCATCATTGCGGTATGTGTGGGCTCAAGGCTATATAGAAAGAAATAGAGAGGATCTTGTTGCAATGGGGCCTGGCTGGAACATAGAGTATTCCCCAAAAATGCAGCGAGATTCGCAGGAATTGCCTTTCCAGTTTGTTGCTTATCGCTCATTAGCAGGTCCAAGGGCAGATCATCCACCTGAGGTAATCCAGATCTGCCCAAAAACCAGGGACCTTGAGGTTACGAGGTGCATTTTTGTTAGTCATGCATAAATGCTATAAGGACCAGTCAGCCATAAGAGGTATTTTGTTTTTCTTGAGATGAATAGGTTCAACATATGCTTGAGGAGTAATTATATTGGCATGAGTTTGCTTCCAGAAAACATTCTTGTTTGAAGACTGCCCATCAACAAATCAGAGGAAATAATTAGCCACAAGAGCATATATTTGTTCCTCTGAATGCGTTGAATTGTGTATCATATATAACATCATCATGTGAATTTGTACCGTGGTAATCTTGGGAAACGGTTGGACATATGGTTCTGGAAAGATATAAAAGTAATTTTTTATTTGAAGTTAAATTGGCCTCCAAAGTGCATTTTTTTTTTTACATGTTTACAGTAAGTGTAGTAATCGTCTGTCATTAGCAACTACTGTGGAGATCAAAAATTCCTTTTCTAATTTTGTCCTTATATTACAGGACAAAAAGGATTATGTAGTTTGTTCGGTTTTAGATAAACTTTTGTCGCATTGTTTTTCAAAATTTGGCATTGTTTCTAAAAATTTTAGCAGCCAATTGCTTAAGAAAAATGTGACTAGGTGTTCCGATTGGTCATGGGGCATTGCATTCTTGCAATTGGGCTCGCCATTCTATATATGGCATCTTGTGGTCAAATTTTTTATCTATCTATTCTAGCTTCTATAATGGACATAGGGCCATTTATTCTTGTTGTGATCAATTTTGTTGTATGGTGACATGGAAAGTGGGGAGAGGATTCCAGGAAGTCCCACGACCAGCGGGAGCGAGTAGCGGGTCCTGAAATACTCTACCCATTTTTCATATGCCACAAAATGGCAACTTCGAGAAGAATGCACATAGGATGACATCAAGAATAGGCATGCAACTCCCATGGCACATAATTGGCATGGGTCCACCCTTTTGGCCTTTAAGCATTGGAAAGTCGGTTACCTTTCGATGGGATTATTCTACATAATATAGCCCTCTCAAATGTTGTGTCACGATGTATCCATTTAGACCTTTTTTTTGATATACCGAGCGAAATATTGGCTCCCAAAAGGGAGTTGGATTCCAAAAAATGGCGAGCCAAATACGCCGCCGTCTATTTTTAAGTCGAATAGCATAATCATTATGTTTTATTATGATGTAAGAATTAATTTTAATGTAGTAACAGTTTATTAATTTATTGGGTCTATTCTCTGTTGAATATTTCATCGCCATAGCCAAGCTCTGGCCAATAGCACAACCAAATGCGTATGAAGTCATGGCTGCAACTATATTTGTATGTTATCATTACTTTTGGATCCGTTCATTGTTTTTACATCACTCTTTGTCTTTTCAAAGTAGATGTGTCTTCAAATATATGGTATCATAGTTGGATGTTGTTTATCTTAGAATGAAGCACTTCAAATTATAAAGTTGCTTTCAAAGCATTAAGCTAGCATCAACATGGAACTTGGCATTTTCAGAGATGGATTTACATTTTTAAATGGGTTTATCTTTTGCAGATTGATTCATGCTACCCTAAGAGCACATGGTTGAGGCAAATCCTGGGATATTGCTGGGATTCAGTTTATAGGACAAGGTCGCCGTAGCCAAGCTCTGGCCGCAATCCTTCGGCCACAAAGCTGCTCAAGGCAAGTTTTTTTAATAGGGCCTTTGTTGATGGCAAGGTTGCAAAACAGGGTGTGGTTTTGTGAGCAGAGCAGAGCAATGAATTCTTCTGAAGTAAGGCTAATGCATTTCTTACAATCATCTTCTCTTTGAAAAATGCTCCATTAAACATTTGAATCTGATTTCCCTTTCTTCTGTCTTCTATTAATGGACGTAAATTTCTATCAATCGACGTAAATGTAAAGATTTTGATGTGTGATGCTTATTGGTGGGGTTTCTAAGTTACAAATACCTCTGGCATTGGCATGTGGTGGCAGTTTGCTTGCCACAATATGCAGATGGTGGTGGTTTTGATATTTGTAAACTTGCATTGTAACAGTTAAAATCTAATGTTTAACCATGCATGTAATAAAACAAAGCACCAATAGCACAACCAACTGCGCATGAAGTCATGGCTGCATCTATATTTGTATGTTATCATTACTTTTGGATCCGTTCACTCTTTGTCTTTTCAAAGTAGATGTGTCTTCAAATATATGGTATCATAGCTGGATGTTGTTTATCTTAGAATGAAGCACTTCAAATCGCAAAGTTGCTCAGCATTAAGCTGGCATCAACATGGAACTTGGCATTTTCAGAGATGGATTTACATTTTTAAATGGGTTTATCTTTTGCAGGTTGATTCATGCTGCCCTAAGCATTGAATTTTGAATGAAGTAATGTTCAATCATGAAACCGGAGGAACAAAGTAGTCATCACTTGGAAAGAGCAGCTGTTGGAACCCATCAATCTGGTTATTGTGGGCGAGCTAGTCTGCTCAGGCTCTTGGCACAACTACTATGCCCTTTTGGGTTGGACCCGTATGAATAGGGATTAGAGGTAAGATATAATCAATGAATAAGTTACCCTCAGAAAGGTATGAGTCGCTGTTATTATTTTCGTACATTCGGTTTAACAAATTTGTATGGCTCATCTGCAGTAAACACAGATTGCTTGATGGTGCATGGAGCTCTGATGGTCTTTCAATGGTAATATAGCTCTTTCATTTCATGTTTTGTTGTTATTCTGCAACCCCTTCTGACAAGTATATGCTTTTATAATTGTTGTTGCCGTTCAAATAGATGCATTCAGGACAGAGGCTTATCCCAGGGGTATGCTATTGTGTCAATAGGCTTAGGAAGCTTAGCAAGTGTATTAATTTAATGCAAGCATCTCTTATGCTATGCAACATCCACACGTATTTAAATACATTGTCAGCAATCAGGCAATTTGCAATTTTATGATGCATTTGACTAACTCACATCTAATAATCACAGATTGCTTGGTGGTGCTTCAAACTCCGATTGTTTTTAATGGTAATAGTCCTTTGTTTATTTTGCAACCTTTTGATTCATCATCAGTTAAGAATATGCTTCATCATCGAATAGATGCATTCACCATTTCTGTTGGGGTCATAGATTTCGCTTGAATGTTAATGCAAGCTAAATTCTAAGGTTAACAAAATTCTTTTCTTACTTCTGTTATGCGCTTTGGGTTTGATACAGAGCTGTGTTTCATCTTTAATCTTGAAGATCCAGAAATCTTGGTAAGTTTGCTGAGCTTCAAAAGTGGTAAATATTAAATGCTGGATTTTCTGGTAGCTTAGAATATCAATTTTTTCTATAGTGCAATGGAGCTTACTTTTTCCTTATCTTTACCCTTATCTACTTTGTTTTATTGTTAATTTGCAGATTCTCCTTAGCATAACGATTAATTGTATCTATGTGAACCATGTACTACATTTCAAACCTGGAGGATAGTGGATGATTTTCTAGGATTGATCCTAAGCCAATATATCTTATGTATTCGTGTACATTGTTCTTAGAGTATGATAAATAATGACCCAAAACAAAAAATCTGAGTCCAGCACTAACATGTTACAGATAGAAACAAAGTATCACCACTGACAAAATATATGCCACAATGCCATAATATTTAAACGCAAAATCTTCCATCAGGTATGACTACTTGGGTATAACCAGCCTCTATTGGCTTTATATCCAAAAACCATTACAAATGCCACTTTGATTTCATTTACAACCATGCAAGTTTTGTAGAATAAATGTGTATGCCCAAATATGTAGATAAATATTGTAACTATAGTTCTGCAAATGAGCACAATAAAATAATATCCATTCTTTCAGAATATCACCCAACAATTATTGCAAATGAAGCACAATGGTAATTGACTAGAGTACAATTATAGCCATCAAAACCAACATCTGTATTCTTATTCTTATTCTTAATCTCATAGTTGCAAAGTAAAACCTACTTCTCAAAAATGCTAAACAAGTTCGAAGATGAGCGAAGTACAATCTATATCCCCTAAAAAATGCTACAAGGACAAGGAGGCACTGTCCATAGTTTACTATATGTTGCATTGGTTCTTGCATAATTATTTTGTAGTTATCCCATAAAAAGTATGTATGGTTGCATGTTGAATCATAGGGTATAACGGAAGTTTAGCTATAGAGTTCCCCTCCCAAGAATGTGTATATAGGTAGCAACTCCATTTACACCCATGGCAGTAATAACTACATTTAACACATTCTGTTAGCTTCATACAATGGCATTACCAAGATTCTTTATCATCTACCAATCCACGAATTGCTATATGTTCATAAGGAGAATGATAATATCTACACCTTCTTTATCATCTGCAAATCCACAAATTGCTACATCTTCAGAAAAAGAGCGATACTAACTATGCCTCCTATTGACGTATGTGCAGGATGTAAATGATTTTGAAGATTTATACAATGTGAATGAGGATCTCCATTCAACACTGAAAGATGCTTGGTTGGTTTGTTTCGGGATGACATGGAATGGCTTGAATACCCTTAGGAAGCTCCGTGAATTATAACATTAACTTCAACTATATAGGTAAGTTGATCAAACTTTAGAACAACATTGTTTGCACTTGCAGATCTGGATATTCTGTTTTTACTATATCCATGGTACCAACTTGACACATTGAATGTCACCAACATATGTTGGCAAAAGGAATGTTGTTGCAATTGTACTTACATTGGCATGTTTTACAGAAGCCTTAATCAAAGAAGCAGTTTATGTGTTTATTTTTGGGTTATTCTTGCTTGCTAACATTATGTTTTTGGCCATATCTAGGTTCTAGAGGAGCTGCTGTAACAAACAATAGAGGATCTTTTGATATTTGACAACTCATATTAATATAACAAGCCATGCGTGGCGTGATTCATCTGCTAAGACAATCGGATTTTTCGCCTATGAAGGTTACCCACAAATTCCCCACTCATTCTTCTTGTTTGGTTGCATAGTGTTATACATGTGCTTGACAAAATGATATAATTATGTTCAAACGAAAATATCCATCTATTGGATGTTGGACTAGAGCAAAACATGACTTTACACTATATGAATGTATGAATATGGGAGCAAGGACTTCACAAGGAAAGAGCTTCATATTCAATCTGTAAAATTCAAACCCTATTATTAGAGATGCAATACCTACCATGAACAATGATTATATAGATTGCTCAGTACTATTCTTTTCTAAGGGTCTTTTCAAGGCATTTGCAGAACATGCTGATTAAAAGGGTTATTTCTCCGCATTGAAATATCGTAAGAAAAAACCAATTGTGTATGCATTCTTATGCTCAGCGCAACATGTTTAATGAGCTGGATGTTTAGATCAACTGCATTGCAGGGCTTTGCTACCATTTTGAATCATAATCTCAAGTGACAGCCATAAAAAAAGCACCTATATGCTATAATAATGTACCCGTTCTTTTTCAATTATTATCAATTTGGAACATTTAAGTCCAGTGCCACAATGCACCATAGCGAATATGTCCCTTTTTCTTTTCAAATTTTAAATTGAAATATCTAAGTGTGGAGAGCCACAATCCACCATAGCAAATGATGCGCCTTTCGTTTTAACGCAAATGTATAAAACAAAATGGTAGTTTTGAAAAAGTGGACAAGAATTACATTTGTTATTGTTTGCACTCATTGTTTTGATGCACGATATCGAGGAACACCTATCCAAAAATGTTCAATATCCTATGTGCACTTAGCCACCTTATTTTATTAAAGCTATCAATAACAGGAAATCTAGCAGTATTCTAAGGAACATGCCTATATGTTCATAGTAAGACATGGTGTTTGTTTGAAGTGGTTGACACACAACTATAACATACAATAAATCAAGCAGAGAATTATTCATAGGCTCTATGCATCGTACGTTTGTACCATCTGCTTAAATGGTATCGCTTGCACAGTATAACTTGCACGCAATGAAGTCAATTCAGCCTGAGTAGCAATGCTCAAACAAAACAACACTCTCTCTAAAACCCTCGCAAATGTAGCCCGAGCAATGCTTGGACATATTACAAGCATTTTAACACTTTTGTTAAAACCCTCACATTTCTAGCTTGGGCAACGTGCGAGCAAAATATCACACTCACCTAAAACTCTTGCAAGTCTTAGCCCGACCACAGTGCCCGAATAACGCCCGGGTATTGATTGCATTTATGTACCTATTTTTGTGTTCTGCAATTATGTACCTGATTTTTATTGATGTACTTAACTATTTATAATGGTGACATTTTGAGCATAAGTTTTAGATCTGTCTTTCCAAATTTTCGTCTTCAGAGGTAGATTTAATTGCCCCCACATTCTTTATAAAGCATCAACAAATCAGAGGAAATAATTAGCCACGAGCATATAGTTGTTCCTCTGAATGCGTTGAATTGTGTATCATATATAACATCATCATGTGAATTTGTACCGTGGTAATCTTGGGAAACGGTTGGACATATGGTTCTGGAAAGATATAAAAGTAATTTTTTATTTGAAGTTAAATTGGCCTCCAAAGTGCATTTTCAGCAAGTGGTATATAGTGTAGTAATCGTCTGTCATTAGCAACTACTGTGGAGATCAAAAATTCCTTTTCTAATTTTGTCCTTATATTACGGGACAAAAAGGATTATGTAGTTTGTTCGGTTTTAGATAAACTTTTGTCGCATTGTTTTTCAAAATTTGGCATTGTTTCTAAAAATTTTAGCAGCCAATTGCTTAAGAAACATGTGACTAGGTGTTTGATTGGTCATGGGGCATTGCATTCTTGCAATCGGGCTCGCCATTCTATATATGGCATCTTGTGGTCTTCATAGACGTTAAAATTTTCTATCTATCTATTCTAGCCTCTATAATGGACATAGGGCCACTTATTCTTGTTGTGATCTGTTTTGATGTATGGTGGCATGGGAGAGGAACCCAGGGGGTCCCGACCAGCGGGAGTCGGGAGCCAGGAGCGGGTCCTGGAATCCTCGACCCCCTTTCCATCTGCCACAAAATGGCAACTTCGAGAAGAATGCACATCCGATGACATTAGGAATAGGCGTGCAACTCCCATGGCACATATTGACATCATGGAATTGGCATGGGTCCACCTTTTGGCCTTTAAGCATTGCGAAGCCATCGCGGTAAATGTCGAACGTGGGCATGTTATAGCCAGCCTTAAATCGCAAAAAATCTGTTAAGTCCACAAAAACGCCGTGTAATTTTTTTTGGGCGTGGCTATAACATGTCAAAGACACGGATATACCACGGATATGCCCGTGGCTATAACATGTCGACGTTCGATATATACGCGGATTGGGAAGTCAGTTACCTTTCGATGGGATTATTCTACATAATATAGCCCTCTCAAATGTTGTGTCACGATGTATCCATTTACCTTTTGATATACCGAGTGAAATATTGGCTCCCAAAAAGGGGTTGGATTCCAAAAAATGGCGAGCCAAATACGCCGTCGTCTATTTTTAAGTCGAATAGCATAATCATTATGTTTTATTATGATGTAAGAATTAATTTTAATGTAGTAACATTGTATGACGCAGTTTATTAATTTATTGGGTCTATTCTCTGTTGAATATTTCATCCCCATAGCCAAGCTCTGGCCCCAATCCTTCCGCCACAGAGCTGGTGATGTGCAAGCCGTTCTGATAGGTATTTTGTTGATGGCAAGGTTTTCCATCTTATCTATATTCAAGCGATTTGCATCTTATCTGATTTTGCAGTGTGCAGGAGATTCAAGACTTCCATAGGTCATTCATTTGGTGCAGAGCCTCGGTGCTTACCACTTTGGAGTACTTTCGCATAAGTACTCCGACTTCCTTCCATTATTTCTTCCTCTGCTCAAAAAATGTCAGAAGCATGTTAATCGGGCAATAACTCAAGCAAATTCGTCCAAAAAATTGTTATAGTAAACATCCATGCTCCTGTTCTTTTATATTTTTTTTTTTGCAGTCTCTTCAAAGTTGCTTTACTTATTTCGGAATTTCTCTCCAAGGGCATACCAGATTCATGTTTTGTTTCTTGCTTGCTTGCTTGGCATTTTCAGCAAGTGGTATATATACATGTTTACGTTAAGTGTAGTTGTCGTCTGTCATTAGCAACTTGTCATTAGCAACTGTGGACATCAAAAGTTCCTTTTTTTAATTTTGTCCTTATATTAGAGGACAAAAAGGATTATGTAGTTTGTGCGGTTTTAGATAAACTTTTGTCACATTGTTTTTCAAAATTTGGCATTGTTTCTAAAAATTTTAGCAGCCAATTGCTTAAGAAACATGTGACTAGGTGTTTGATTGGTCATGGGGCATTGCATTCTTGCAATTGGGCTCGCCATTCTATATATGGCATCTTGTGGTCTTCATGGACGTTAAATTTTCTATCTATCCTATTCTAGCCTCTATAATGGACATATAGCCACTTATTCTTGTTGTGATCTATTTTGATGGATGGTGGAATGGAAAGTGGGGAGAGGATTCCAGGGGATCCTGCGACCAACACGAGCCGGGAGCCAAGAGCGGGTCCTGGAATCCTCGGCCCACTTTCCATCTACCACAAAATGGCAACTTCGAGAAGAATGCACATCTCATGATCTAAGAATATGCGTGCAACTCCCATGGCACATATTGACATCATGGAATTGGCATGGGTCCACCCTTTTGGCCTTTAAGCATTGGAAAGTCGGTTACCTTTCGATGGGATTGGGATTATTCTATATAATATAGCCCTCTCAAATGTTGTGTCACGATGTATCCATTTAGACCTTTTGATATATCGAGTGAAATATTGGCTCCCAAAAGGGGGATGGATTCCAAAAAATGGCGAGCCGAATACGCAGTCAGCTATTTTTAAGTCGAATAGCGTAACGATTATATTTTTATTATGATGTAAGAATAATGTAGTAACATTGTATGATGCAGTTTGTTAATTTATTGGGTCTATTCTCTGTTGAATATTTCATCGCCATAGCCAAGCTCTGGCCCCAATCCTTCTGCCACAGAGCTGGTGATGTGCAAGCTGTTCTGATAGGTATTTTGTTGATGGCAAGGTTTTCCATCTTATCTATATTCAAGCGATTTGCATCTTATCTGATTTTGCAGTGTGCAGGAGATTCAAGACTTCCATAGGTCATTCATTTGGTGCAGAGCCTCGGTGCTTACCACTTTGGAGTACTTTCGCATAAGTACTCCGACTTCCTTCCATTATTTCTTCCTCTGCTCAAAAAATGCCAGAAGCATGTTAATCGGGCAATAACTCCAGCAAATTCGTCCAAAAAATTGTTATTGTAAACATCCATGCTCCCGTTCTTTTATATTTTTTTTGCAATCTCTTCAAAGTTGCTTTACTTATTTCGGAATTTCTCTACAAGTGCATACCAGATTCATGTTTTGTTGCTTGCTTGCATTGTATTGCTTGCTTGGACATTCGAGTTTATCTGATCATATGTGTGAATATAAGGCAAAGCGGGAAAAGAGGCAAAATCGCAAATCTCTGCAGTCCTAGGAGCACATGGTTGAGGCAAATCCTGGGATATTGCTGGCATTCAGTTTATAGGACAAGGCCAACGTAGCCAAGCTCTGGCCGCAATCCTTGGGCCACAAAGCTGCTCAAGGCAAGTTTTTTTAATAGGGCCTTTGTTGATGGCAAGGTTGCAAAACAGGGTGTGGTTTTGTTTGGCAGAACTAGAGTGATGATTATACTTGATGTTTAGGTCTGCGCCAATAAATTTTTAAGGTCTTTCTGGCTCAATTTTCAGGTGAAAATTATTGTTGGAAATCTGGACAACCTTGAAAAATTCTTATCATTTGCAGAGCAGAGCAGAGCAATGAATTCTTCTGAAGTAAGGCTAATGCATTTCTTACAATCATCTTCTCTTTGAAAAATGCTCCACTAAACATTTGAATCTGATTTCCCTTTCTTCTGTCTTCTATTAATGGACGTAAATGTAAAGATTTTGATGTGTGATGCTTATTGGTGGGGTTTCTAAGTTACAAATACCTCTGGCATTGGCATGTGGTGACAGTTTGCTTGCCACAATATGCAGATGGTGGTGGTTTTGATATTTGTAAACTTGCATTGTAAGAGTTAAAATCTAATGTTTAACCATGCATGTAATAAAACAAAGCACAACCAATAGCACAACCAACTGCGTATGAAGTCATGGCTGCATCTATATTTGTATGCTATCATTACTTTTGGATCCGTTCATTGTTTTTACATCACTCTTTGTCTTTTCAAAGTAGATGTGTCTTCAAATATATGGTATTATAGCTGGATGTTGTTTATCTTAGAATGAAGCACTTCAAATCGCAAAGTTGCTCAGCATTAAGCTGGCATCAACATGGAACTTGGCATTTTCAGAGATGGATTTACATTTTTAAATGGGTTTATCATTTGCAGGTTGATTCATGCTGCCCTAAGCATTGAATTTTGAATGAAGTAATGTTCAGTCATGAAACCGTTGGAACAAAGTAGTCATCACTTGGAAAGAGCAGCTGTTGGAACCCATCAATCTAGTTATTGTGGGCGAAGTTAGTCGCCCCTTTTGGGTTGGACCCATATGAATAGGGATTAGAGGTAAGATATAATCAACGAATAAGTTTACCCCCTTGAGAGCGTATGAGGTTGTTACTATTTTCGTACATTTGGTTTAACAAATTTGTATGGCTCATCTGCAGTAAATATAGATTGCTTGCTGGTGCATGGAGCTCTGATGGTCTTTCAATGGTAATATAGCTCTTTCATTTTATGTTTTGTTGTTATTTTGCAACCCCTTCTGACAAGTATATACTTTTATAATTGTTGTTGCCGTTCAAATAGATGCATTCAGGACAGAGGCTTATCCTAGGGGTATGGTATTGTGTCAATAGGCTTCGGAAGCTTAGCAAATGTATTAACTTAATGCAAGCATCTCTTATGCTATGCAACATCCACACGTATTTAAATACGTTGTCGGCAATCAGGCAATTTGCAGTTTTATTTTTCTTACGATGGTTCGATGCATTTGACTAACTCACATCTAATAATCACAGATTGCTTGGTGGTGCTTCAAACTCCGATTGTTTTTAATGGTAATAGCCCTTTGTTTATTCTGCAACCTTTTGATTCATCATCAGTTAAGAATATGCTTCATCATCGAATAGATGCATTCACCATTTCTGTTGGGGTCATAGATTTGGCTTGAATGTTAATGCAAGCTAAATTCTAAGGTTAACTAAATTCTTTTCTTATTTCTGTTATGCGCTTTGGGTTTGATACAGAGATCTGTTTCATCTTTAGTCTTGAAGATTCAGAAATCTTGGTAATTTTGCTGAGCTTCAAAAGTGGTAAATAGCTTAGAATATCAATTTTTTCTTTTTCTATAGTGCAATGGAGCTTGCTTTTTCCTTATCTTTACCCTTATCTACTTTGTTTTATTGTTAATTTGCAGATTCTCCTTAGCATAACGATTAATTCTATCTATGTGAACCATGTACTACATTTCAAACCTGGAGGAGACAATAGTGGATGATTTTCTAGGATTGATCCTAAGCCAATATATCTTATGTATTCGTGTACATTGTTCTTAGAGTATGATAAATAACGACCCAAAACAAAAAATCTGAGTCCAGCACTAACATGTTACAGATACAAACAAAGTGTCACTACTGACAAAATATATGTCACAATGCCATAATATTTAAACGCAAAATCTTCCATCAGGTATGACTACTTGGGTATAACCAGCCTGTATTGGCTTTATATCCAAAAACATTACGAATGCCACTTTGCATGCAAGTTTTGCAGAATAAAGTAGATAAATATTGTAACTATAGTTCTGCAAATGAGCACAATAAAATAATATCCATTCTTTCAGAATATCACCCAACAATTATTGCAAATGAAGCACAATGGTAATTGACTAGAGTACAATTATAGCCATCAAAACCATCATAGTCATCAAAACCAACATCTGTATTCTCATATTTGCAAAGTAAAACCTACTTCTCAAAAATGCTAAACAAGTTCGAAGATGAGCGAAGTACAATCTATATCCCCTCAAAAATGCTACAAGGACAAGGAGGCACTGTCCATAGTTTACTATATGTTGCATTGGTTCTTGCATGTAACGGTTGATGGGTCAGTACATGTATTCATGCACGTATATACAAGTTTGACATGCATGCAAGATAAAACATGCATGTTTGGCATGCATGCAGGATAGACACATGCATGTTTGGCATGCATGCAAGTTAGAACATGCATGTAGGATAGAACTATAAATAAGCAGAAAGCTTTATGATCTAAAGAGGCAAATTGAGAAAGATTTTGGAGACGGGATCGCAGAGAAGGAATTCCATCGGTGGCAAGAGCTTGGAGCTTTCACCTGCATCGGATCTTTTTCTTATCAGGTAGGGTTTGGTTTCAATAGATTGGATTCCATGAGATTGCATAGGCTGCCAGGAACGGATTCGATTTGCACATGCTGTTGTGCTATTGTTAAATTTGTGGGCCGAAATGAAGGAATCAGGATAGATTTAATTGAACTAGGGGTCCGGATTTCAGATCAGAAATAGGTTCTCGTTGGTTTCCTGTTTTGTGTTGTTAATTAATTGTTGAATGTTAATATTTTGTTGGTTGCATATTAAAGAAATGTCACTAATGAAGAAATACGAAATATAATAAGATAAAAGGGGAAACATGAGGTGGACATGCTTGAATTGTGGGGATTGAGCAGAGAGCATTCACAAGGTAAGTCAAGAATGCGATTCTGTGAGATTCGCAGGAATTGCCTTTCCAGTTTGTTGCTTATCGCTCATTAGCAGGTCCAAGGGCAGATCATCCACCTGAGGTAATCCAGATCTGCCCAAAAACTAGGGACCTTGAGGTTACGAGGTGCATTTTTGTTAGTCATGCATAAATGCTATAAGGACCAGTCAGCCATAAGAGGTATTTTGTTTTTCTTGAGATGAATAGGTTCAACATATGCTTGAGGAGTAATTATATTGGCATGAGTTTGCTTCGAGAAAACATTCTTGTTTGAAAGATCGCCCATCAACAAATCAGAGGAAATAATTAGCCACAAGAGCATATATTTGTTCCTCTGAATGCGTTGAATTGTGTATCATATATAACATCATCATGTGAATTTGTACCGTGGTAATCTTGGGAAACGGTTGGACATATGGTTCTGGAAAGATATAAAAGTAATTTTTTATTTGAAGCTAAATTGGCCTCCAAAGTGCATTTTCAGCATGTGGTATATACACGAGCGTGTAGTAGTCGTCTGTCATTAGCAACTGTGGAGATCAAAAGTTCCTTTTTTAATTTTGTCCTTATATTAGAGGACAAAAAGGATTATGTAGTTTGTTCGGTTTTAGATAAACTTTTGTCACATTGTTTTTCAAAATTTGGCATTGTTTCTAAAAATTTTAGCTTAAGAAACATGTGACTAGGTGTTTGATTGGTCATGGGGCATTGCATTCTTGCGATTGGGCTCGCCATTCTATATATGGCATCTTGTGGTCTTCATAGACCTTAAAATTTTCTATCTATCTATTCTAGCCTCTATAATGGACATAGGGCCATTTATTCTTGTTGTGATCTATTTTGATGTATAGTGGCATGGAAAGTGGAGAGGATTCCAGGGGTCCCGCGACCAGCGGGAGCTGGGAGCCAGGAGCGGGTCCTGGAATCCTCGACCCCCTTTCCATCTGCCACAAAATGACAACTTCGAGAAGAATGCACATCCGATGACATCAGCAATAGGCATGCAACTGCCATGGCACATATTGACATCATGGAATTGGCATGGGTCCACCTTTTGGCCTTTAAGCATTGGGAAGTCGGTTACCTTTCGATGGGATTATTCTACATAATATAGCCCTCTCAAATGTTGTGTCACGATGTATCCATTTAAACCTTTTGATATACCAAGTGAAATATTGGCTCCCAAAAGGGGGTTGGATTCCAAAAAATGGCGAGCCGAATATGCCGTCGGCTATTTTTGAGTCGAATAACATAATGATTATATTTTATTACGATGTAAGAATTAATTTTAATGTAGTAACATTGTATGATGTAGTTTGTTAATTTATTGGGTTTTCAACTTCCTTGGGCGAGTTCAAACTCGCCTTTTAACATTTTTTGGGTTGCCCCTAGGGGGGCAAACCCTTGTTTATGTGGGCTTTTGGCATATCCTAGCTATATCCTAGAATATCTCTAGAATATGCTGGTGACTGCAAAAAACCCATTACTAGCTGTAAATGCTAGGTCACTTCTGTTGGTGGGGGGTCGCGCTCTCGAAACCGGGCTAACAGGGAGAGGTCTCCACTTGGGCTGGATGGAGAATTTGGGTGGGTGTTTTGATCGGATGTCTTGCCCTCGGTGTAGCCACCCTCGATTCGTGCAGGTGTTTCTCAATATGCCAAGGCCAAGAGCGAAAAAAAATGGGGGCAAGGCCTCTGAATATGTTGGCGACGTCAGAGAACAGGGTGTTGATGCAAAAAAACGAGTCGTTGATCTGTATCTTTGTCAAGCAGCAGAGCAGGAAGAAGCATTGAAGGACCTGTCATCTCATATAGCAGGGAAAGCTGCTGAATATACATCCCATGCAAAGGGTAAATGAAGTGAATATGCCTCGGATTCGCCAAATGAAGGCAAAAGAATATGCATCTCATGCAAAGAACAAGGGCAAATGAATATGTATCGACGCCAGCTGCAGAGAAGGTCTGCTCGAATCGCAATTAAGGTTTGGTGAATATGCATTCAATGCTAAGGGCAAAGGCAGTGAATATGCATCAGATGCATCCAACAAGGCTAGTGACTATGTATCACATGCCGAGGGTAAAGGTAGTGATAATGCATCAGATGCTCAAAATGTAAAGGAACCGGAAAACGGAGCATAGGGAAGGGATTTGTCAGTGTTATTCTTTCCAAAGCACTGCTGCAAAGGAGAAAATTTTCAAGACAGTCACAGGTAATAAAAATTTTCGAAGAGCTCAAGAATTTTGTTTTCAAAGGGTTGCATTCATATGGAGTGCAGGCACTTCAGGGAAAAATGTAAGCTCTCTAGCTCTAGAGGAGGTTGGAAATTTGATTTTTTATGATCATAGTTCTAGTACAGCATGGCAGAGTTTTGAAAATCCAACAGATACATGGGTAGTAGGAATGAAGTTGTATTTGGGTGATCCAGGTTGCTTTATATGATGCCTGGAATTGTAGCAGGTGACTATGGTGCTGATGTTTGCCCTTTTTATCAACAAGCTACAGTTTCTCCCATGTTCCAGCAACAGAGCAACAGGAGAACCTCTTTATGTGGGAGAGAAACCCTTCTGTCAACCAATGTTGCAGTGTTTATCTCCACCTGTAATGATGGCTGCACCTGGGTATGTAGAGGATGTTGGTCCTGCATGTTCTGTTCCACTTCTGATGACTTCAAGAACTTATTCTCCAATTGTTCATTACCCTAGTGGGTTCGTCCATTTGCCTGCCCAGAATCCAACAATACCTCAGAAGAAGTTTGTTATGATGCTGATAAAAAGCGTAATGGTTATGCTTGGCTGGAGAAAAGGCCTGGAAAGAAATCACCCCAGGTTCTTTCCCAGCCTATATCTCCTAGACCAGATGCCCCATTATATGTTCAGAAACAGGTGCAACAACTTTAATTGCAACTGAGACCAACAAAATTTAGCAAATCAGGGAGAGAGAAAGCGAATTTGTTGGGGAGCAGAGTAAATGGTTACACTTAAGGATTTGAGCATAGCAAGCCATAACTGGGTTTGTTTTTCCCACCAAGCATGAATATGGACTTTGATGTCTTGAATGAACATGTTGGGGGCCACGTCCATTTAAAGTAGTCAGAGAGGTTTCCAGGATGGCACATTGAAAGGAAGTGACACCCATTACAATAAGCCAGAGTTTGCAACCTCATATGAGGATGCAAGGTTTTTCGTAATTAACTCTTATATTGAAGATGATGTGCATAAAAGCATAAAATATGGCATTTGGACTAGCACAGCAAAAGGAAATAAAAGATTAGATGTATCATATCGGGAGCACACGCGAAGGTTACTAGTAAACCGGGGATTGCGCTACCTATTATTTTTCCTTTTCTCTTGTGAATGGTGAAGCGGGTTTTGTGGAGTGGCGAAAATGACCCGGACTGTAGATTTTATTAAGAGCATGGGTTTCGGCAGCATGATAAAAGTAGAACGATTGCTTCAGTGTTAAATGGCATATTGTCAAGCACATCCCCAATAGACAATTTTGCCACATCGTACTAGAGAATAATGATAATAATCCTGTCACAAATAGTAGAGCTACTCAAGAAGTAAAGTTTAAGCAGGGGATTGAATTGTTGAATATTTTCAAACAGTACTCACATAAGACTTCTTTGCTGGACGATTTTGAGCACTATAATAGCAGGCAGAAATCAATGGAAGAGAAGAGACACGTTGAAGACGGGTCACCAAACAATATTTTGCAAAGCGATAAAGCTTTTGCAGAAGGAAAGTGGGAAGAATGAAATTGTGGTTGATGATGATCATCCCAACTGTGAGAAAAATGAGAGAATTGCTAAAGATGATGATGTTGAGAAAGATGTGATCAAACGATCTCTGCAGAAGGCAACTTGGACAAGATTTCTATCAAATGAAAACGATGAAGTCCTCAGAAATACCCAAAACTGCAACAGTATGGCATGTAGATAAAAAGGATGAAGTTGTTGGAAATACACAATATGGCATGAAAATTACAACGTGGTGGTTTGGAAAAGGGTGTGATTATGCTGGTGATACACACAGAATTTATGTCGAAATTCTTTAACAATCTTTCTATAGTGGATGTACAATGTCTGCAGTTGATATCCTTTACCAAGAATACAATAATTTCTCTCAATTTATATTTGAAATGTGGGCTTTTGGCATATCCTAGGTATATCCTAGAATATCTCTAGAATATCTTTGGATTTTGCTAAAACCCATTACTAGCTGTAAATGCTAGGTCACTTCTGTTGGTGGGCAGTTCGCTCTCGAAACCCGACCTAAGGAGAGGTCTCCACTTGGGCAGATGGCGAGAATTTGGGTGGGTGTTTTGATCGGATGTCTTGCCCTCAGTGTAGCCACCCTCGATTCAGAGCAGGTTTCTCAATATGCCAAGGCCAAGAGCGAAAAAATGCAGGGCAAGGCCTCTGAATATGTTGGCGACGTCAGAGAACAGGGTGTTGATGCAAAAACGAAGTCGCTGATTCAGATCTTTGTCAAGCAAAGCAGAAAGCAGAAGAAGCATTGAAGGACCTGTCATCTCATATAGCAGGGAAAGCTGCTGAATATACATCCCATGCAAAGGGTAAATGAAGTGAATATGCCTCAGATGCAGCGCAGAAGGCAAAAGAATATGCATCTCATGCAAAGAACAAGGCAAATGAATATGTATCGACGCCAGCAGAGAAGGTCTTTGAATCAAAGACGTAAGGCTGGTGAATATGCATTCAATGCTAAGGGCAAAGGCAGTGAATATGCATCAGATGCATCCAACAAGGCTAGTGACTATGTATCACATGCCGAGGGTAAAGGTAGTGATAATGCATCAGATGCTCAACGAAAAAGGAACCAAGCAAGCGAGCGGGGAAGGGATTTGTCGTTGTGTTATTCTTTCCAAAGCAACTGCTGCAAAGGAGAAAATTTTCAAGACAGTCACAGGTAATAAAAATTTTCGAAGAGCTCAAGAATTTTGTTTTCAAAGGGTTGCATTCATATGGAGTGCAGGCACTTCAGGGAAAAATGTAAGCTCTCTAGCTCTAGAGGAGGTTGGAAATTTGATTTTTTATGATCATAGTTCTAGTACAGCATGGCAGAGTTTTGAAAATCCAACAGATACATGGGTAGTAGGAATGAAGTTGTATTTGGGTGATCCAGGTTGCTTTATATGATGCCTGGAATTGTAGCAGGTGACTATGGTGCTGATGTTTGCCCTTTTTATCAACAAGCTACAGTTTCCCCCATGTTCCAGCAACAGAGCAACAGGAGAACCTCTTTATGTGGGAGAGAAACCCTTCTGTCAACCAATGTTGCAGTGTTTATCTCCACCTGTAATGATGGCTGCACCTGGGTATGTAGAGGATGTTGGTCCTGCATGTTCTGTTCCACTTCTGATGACTTCAAGAACTTATTCTCCAATTGTTCATTACCCTAGTGGGTTCGCCCATTTGCACGCCCGTAATCCAACAATACCTCGGAAGAAGTTTGTTATGATCGATAAAAAGCGTAATGGTTATGCTTATGGAGAAAAGGCACGGAAAGAAATCACCCCAGGTTCTTTCCCAGCCTATATCTCCTAGACCAGATGCCCCATTATATGTTCAGAAACAGGTGCAACAACTTTAATTGCAACTGAGACCAACAAAATTTAGCAAATCGTGGAGAGAGAGAAAGTTTAATTTGTTGGGGAGCAAGAGTAAATGGTTACACTTAAGGATTTGAGCATAGCAAGCCATAACTGGGTTTGTTTTTCCCACCAAGCATGAATATGGACTTTGATGTCTTGAATGAACATGTTGGGGGGCCACGTCCATTTAAAGTAGTCAGAGAGGTTTCCAGGATGGCACATTGAAAGGAAGTGACAACCATTACAATAAGTTGAGTTTGCAACCTCATATGAGGATGCAAGGTTTTTAAGAATTAACTCTTATAGTGAAGATGATGTGCATAAAAGCATAAAATATGGCATTTGGACTAGCACAGCAAAAGGAAATAAAAGATTAGATGTATCATATCAGGAGGCACGGGCGAAGGTTACTAGTAAACCAGGATTGCGCTACCTATTATTTTTCCTTTTCTCTGTGAATGGTAGCGGGCAGTTTTGTGGAGTGGGCGTAAATGACCGGACTGTAGATTTTATTAAGAGCATGGGTTTCGGCAAAGATGATAAAAAGTAGAACGATTGCTTCAGGTGTTAAATGGCATATTGTCAAGCACATCCCCATAGACAATTTTGCCACATCGCACTAGAGAATAATGATAATAATCTCGTCACAAATAGTAGAGCTACTCAAGAAGTAAAGTTTAAGCAGGGGATTGAATTGTTGAATATTTTCAAACAGTACTCACATAAGACTTCTTTGCTGGACGATTTTGAGCACTATAATAGCAGGCAGAAATCAATGGAAGAGAAGAGACACGTTGAAGACGGGTCACCAAACAATATTTTGCAGGCGTATAAAGCTTTGCAGAAGGAAAGTGGGAAGAATGAAATTGTGGTTGATGATGATCATCCCAACTGTGAGAAAAATGAGAGAATTGCTAAAGATGATGATGTTGAGAAAGATGTGATCAAACGATCTCTACAGAAGGCAACTTGGACAAGATTTCTATCAAATGAAAAGGATGAAGTCCTCAGAAATACCCAAAACTGCAATAGTATGGCATGTAGATAAAAAGGATGAAGTTGTTGGAAATACACAATATGGCATCTCGTTTGCAAGAAAATTACAATGTGGTGGTTTGGAAAAGGGTGTGATTATGCTGGTGATACGCATAGAATTTATGTCGAAATTCTTTAACAATCTTTCTATAGTGGATGTACAATGTCTGCAGTTGATATCCTTTACCAAGAATACAATAATTTCTCTCAATTTATATTTGAAATATCTACGGCACCTGAGTGATGTGCTTTAAGAATAGGTAATGAAGCAGACTTTTGGAGGCCAGCAGGTACATATTTTATACTAACACTTGAAGTATGCTGATCTTTAAAAACTTATGCTGGTCTTTTTTAAAGCACACTTTTTATAGGCAAGTCAACGACTGAAAGATATTTTTATTTGAAGGTTTGGGATGAATGAAATGGAAAATATTTTTGTTATTAAATGTCTGAAAGTCTAATAAACATTTTTTTTTTTTTTTTTTTTGGTCCGTGTGGATTTGTGGCATATCCTAGGTATATGCTAGTAGATGCCCATAATATGCCAATAATTATCAGTTGTAAATTGTCGGTGGCCCCTGTTGCTGGGCAGCCACTCGAGAAATCGGCTAACTGGTGCTTAGTCCTCGCTTAACATTTTGGGTATGTGATTTAGTGGATAAAGAGTGAAATAATACCCCAGATTTTCTTGGGCTTGAAGATGAGAATGCAGACGGATTTGGAACCAAGTTTAAAAGATTTTGAGTTCCTGAACAAGAGTAGAGAATGAAAATGATCCCATTGTTTTGACATGTTTTTGATATGCTAAAGTTTAGGGTTGAGACATGTGGAGATGGTAAAGTTATATGCAGGTTGCTGCGCCTGCCACAGTACATGAGCCTTTGATCCTGCTCGTCTTGTCCCGAAGGAACGCATTCGAAGCTATTTGAGTGATGAGGAGTTTGTTGTGACAATTAACGTAGTGAATGAGATCCTCCATAGGTAAGTTCTTTGTTATTGTATCTGTGCTTTTCTATAATGCCTAAGTTCCATTCCTTTTAAATACTCTGGCATGAATTATGATTATGTGAAGAAATGTGCTTATGGCTTCTCCATAACCAAAATCGCATGAAATACATTATCAATGTTATTGATAATCTCTTTGGAAGATTGCAATGCAAGATAGTCTTTGGTCTTTGTTGTGACCAGGTGTAACAGCAGAAACGAAGTCTCTTACGCTATTGTACTATTTATAACTGATTTCAACCTTCTTATGCACTTGAACGAGCCACACTCTTAACAAGAGAACAATTATCTTGCTTATTACAAAAAGACTATTCTAGACTTTTAACAATGGACATAAGTGTTTGCAAACATGATAATATCTAGTAAGACACGTGATATACCCTTCTCCCAAAGAATATACATGATAAGATGCCAGGCAATCTTCTATACCTAGAACAACTATGTACAATCTTTATGCCCATTTAGTTGCTAGACGATGCCAGGAGTCCATGTTTTGGTGACTGATGCAAGATATACTTTATTTTGGAAATCAGAACTGCAGGTGATAATGATAGACAAGGTACAGTTTAAATTTTCTAGTGTTATTCATGATGGGTGATTAACACCGTGCAATCGTAGTGTAAGTTTTTGTGTTACTACATGATAAAGTAATACATTTCAACCATCTCGACGAATAGCAACTTTATTAATAAAGACAAACACTATTGCTCTTGGGTTCATTCACTATCTCAGTCATGTCATAAGTTCGAGTCCAAATAGACAACGAGCACCTTCTTGGGCTAAAAAGACGACAACCTGCATTCATAGCATTTACATGGCTCCATACAACAGAACCCATGAAAACTCACTCTCAGGCCACCAGAGGGCAACCCTCTGTGCGCAGCACCTTGTTTCACTTTGGAGGTATTTGACTTACACAATATTTTTTGGGCATATTTGTCTTACATAATTTACATGCAAATCTACAAGTCAAATATCCCATTTTTGGTATTCTACTTGCAAAATAGAAGCTAATCTACGAGTCTAATACCCCATTGGAATCCAACCCATAATCGGGAGCCATTAAATGCACCGTTGATATACACCTCTAGGTGGCGATGCTCGCATTAGTTAGTTGTTGTGCATGTTTATTGAGTGTTATTTATCATTCATTTAGAGCGAGTTCCTCGCATCGACAGAAACTGTGGGGTTTGCTCCCTCCTTCATAAATTAATTGTGGATTGATAGAACTCTCAAGCCTTAAAGAAGTGCCAAATCCTGTTTATTGAGGAACACTACAGTCGACTATGTCTAGATTTTGAATATTTTGGCCAAATACAATAAGACAATAATTTAATTCAAGTCGATAGTCAATGAATGGCAGCTTTTATTTATTAGCAATTTAGCAAACCTTAATAGCAAAATCTTATTTAGCAAATGTTTCTATTTAAAGCATTTGCAAATCTTATTAAATAAAAAATTGATTCTTTTTTTGTTTTAGTGTGTTATGGGGTAGATAACGCCCTGGGCCGAGGGCGTTACCATAAAAAAAAAATTGAGGCATGGCCAAAATGGCGAGGGCGTGCGTAGCACGCCCGAGCCATTTTGGCCATGCTGAGATTTTTTTTTTTATGGTATGGCCCGAGGGCCAGGGCGTTATCTCCCTTAACGCTCTGGTCCGAGGGTTTGCACCTTGGGCCGGAAGCAAGGGCGCCAGATCGATCAAGGAAGCAGGGGGGCGGGCAAAGACCGGATGCGGGGAAAGGGGGCGGAATCGTGGGCCCGGATCGCCGGATCGGAAATAGGATGCATTACTAGAATAACAGAGCAGGGGGAATACCTGAACAAAAATGTCATCAAATGGGCTCATAACAGAGGCAGTTTGCCCCATTGTACAGGATCAAGAAGGCGAAGCTTTACCGAGATGCTGGAATCCGGCGAGGGGCACAAATCAATGGCCGCCCGAGCTTGAGCAGCAGGTGGGGAGGATGGAACTTGGGAAAACGATGGGGTAGAAAACGATGGAGTTTTTAATAGCTTGCTTGCAAGGGAAGCCCAGCCATGTTCCGGCAAAGCTGCAGCGAAGCCCTGTTCAGAAAATCCTAGGGTCTTATGGCAGATGCAGAGAAGGGCAGAGAAAATCCTAGGCTGTTACGGGATTGTCTCCATAAATTTTCAAGAACACGCGTGTTACTAGCTCATAACAGCTGTCCATTCGACGGTCAAGATTGAATCTTACCGTGGAAAACCGAGGACCAGTGCGTTAAGGGAGACGTAATTTTGGTTTGGAGAAAAAAAATAAAAAATTCAAAAAACATTGGCAAGTTTATGAATAACATATAAAACGTTAAATATAGCACAAATCCCATAACAACCTAAATAAAAGTTTAACGCAACCCGCGACCAATAAAGCATGGTCACCACCATATCATCTCCCAAAGTAATGAATAAAAGAGGCCCTACAAATAAATGCTTAACCTAGCTGTCTTAGTTTCAATATTTTCATCAACACTTACTGCACTACAATAATCTTTCGTATATAGTTTGCAATGCTGCCTTTGCAGGTCTTCTGGCTTGTTCAACCATGACTACTCGCTGGAAGTAACCAAGCCTCTCCCATTTATCTCCTCTTTTCTGTCCTGCTGTATGAATTTGCGCCCCTAAATTTTGCTACGCATACCCCTGGAAAGTCAGATAAAATCAATTTGGCAATTCAATACAATCTGCAGGTGAACCATCAAAATTTACGTTCTAGCCAAGCTTAAGCACAAGGAAGTTCAAGCTTATTAGGATCAAGCAAAATCTTGAGTTTAAGAATTACATCATCCCATGCAACAGTCCCCCAGGGTCAGGCATACCACCCAGCTCATCTGGGCATCCTCCGACATGGAAGTGGTTGTCCAGCAAAAACTCCTAGCTGCCTTCGCGTTTGTGAGTTTCAAAATAATAAGGCCTTAAAAAGATAAATCCAAAAAGTTCTCAAAAAGGTTGTTAGGTTTAAAAATAATAAGCCCTTCAAAAGATAAACCAATAAAATAATATAAGCCCTTAAAATTAAATAAAGTTTTAGCTACATCTCTTTCTCTATATTTATATGAACTCTTAATGGTTCAGTAAGCACAAAAAACCTTTTTTTTTTAATTTTTTTTCTCCAATAAAAACTTGTAGAGGCCATTTTCCAACACTATTAGCTTGTGTTGGACCAATTTGCCCACAACAGATTGATGCATAATGTGTTACAGCAAAATTCAATGCCCAAATTTTGCCCCGCTTGGGATGCACCAATCAACTGCCGCCCACACCATGGATCCCTAATCCCCCTCGTTGATCGAGACGGTCAAGCTCCCGGTACCGATGTCACAACAGGGATGTTCTTTAGACCACGAGAAGATCGATTCGCCAAGAAGTTTTCCCTCGAAAGGTATGACCTCGTATGGAAGCTCTATTCGACTACAGGAAGGCCTAGCCTTTGTTGTGGCTATACCAGCAGAATCGCTCTGCCAAACCGAGTGCTTCTGCCAAGTCTCAATCCAAACAAGTATTCATAGCTGCAGAATAGATGCTTCTTTCAAGCCCCAATTCCGATCGTCCTTCTGGCTAATTGGCTCTCCGGGTTTTATAGATCCACCTCGGAGTTAAAATAGTCCTTCTCAAACCAAATCAACCCACTTGGGTCTTAATTCGATCATGAATCAAGTCCTCCTCGCCACAACCGCAGATCCACCATCCGGACACATTCTGGATCTGTTCGACCGTTTCTACAATGTGGTTTTTGCCCCATCCAACAAATTCATGCCACATGTACTTTAATATTAACCTTTAACAATGTTGTATTACATTACTTCATATTAATAACATCGTTTGACACCCCTAGTGCTAATAACTAACACTACTACCTCTAACGTTAACTTGTAACGTCACCTATACATTAATATTAATGTTACGTGACTACCGGCAACCATTGGCATCGCATGCCTTGCCTCCGCAAGCAATATTATAAGATTAGTGACCCTAGTGATCGATTATCTGTCCCTAGCAATACTCCGACGTTAGTACTAATCCCATACTAACAATTTCCTTTAGTACTAACCATTAGCACTAAATTCCCTTACTCTCGTATTACGTCACCATAGACCGATTACGAACATATGGCCCAGCAGTCGTCCCAGTCACCATGTGACTCGACTGACGGTACTCCCATGCTCATAGACGTCTGTCAAGGGCCCGATTCCAGCAATGCCCCTGGAAGCAGCTGTAACATTCCTCCCCTCCCCAAAAGACCTTGTGCTCAAGTTTGACCAACTAGTCGAGGGAACTGCTGCACAAATTCTGCACGTCTCCCAGTGTGGCGTCCTTAGGAGATCGATCTCGCCACAAGATCCGATATATTAAAATATCCCTAATGCACAGCTGTCCACTCTTTACATAAAAGAAGTGCGGCGTTACAGAGGAGTTTAAGACAACGGTACACTCTCAGGACTAACCGCGTTATCTATCTCGAGTGTAATACATTTCGGTTGGCTTCTAACAGGATGGATCCTCAAGTCCTATAGTAAGTCCAACTCATATGCTGTTATCCAATCTTTTCCACTTTAAAAGATCCAGCATATCATAGAGTAAGTTCTCCCATTAAGGGTCATCAAATACCCACCCTTAGAGCTAAAGTATATACAATCCCTTTGAATGGCATGTTCACCCTCGTCCTGATGGACCTTTGCATCTATGCTTAATTGCATAGCTCCTAGCATTTACTTGGCGTTTCGCAAATCATATTTGCACTCATGCAGTATTGCACCTCTATCATGCAATAGACCAACACATAACTACCAACACATAACTACCATTAACATTAATTAATGCAAACCATTGCATTCCACACTTAGAAATAAAATTCCCCCTTAAACCCCCTTTGGTTTGGGTGCATATTCACACGGGGGGTGACTCCGGGCACCGAGAGCTGTTGGATGAGCATATATGCCTTTTATTCCTCGATCTAGACCATACATAGAGATCCTCGTTTGTGGGGTATGCCTGTACAAGTTTTAGTATACTGTATAACACAGTTTGCGAAATACTATAAGATTTGAGACAATGTACTATATGGTGTTGATTTTGTACATGTATAACATGATTTTACGGGCTCGCAGCCCTCACGCCACCCAGGTGTGAATATGCACCCAAACCAAAAGGGGTTTAAGGGGAATTTTATTTCTAAGTGTGGAATGCAATGGTTTGCATTAATTAATGTTAATGGTAGTTATGTGTTGGTAGTTATACTTAAAATTTTGGCCCTTAGGGCCCTAACAAAAGGAGGTAAATTTTAATGGCCTTAGGAATTGTGTAAAGATTGATGAAAAAATAGAAAAGCAATTAATACAAACCAAACATTTGCATAATTCTCATCATATGATTATGTGAGAATCGATAGAGATATCAATATATTGCCACAATTTATTGAACTTACATGGCATAGCAAATCTTTGTAGCATCAATATAAACATATTGAATATGCATGACATAGTTTAATCTTGTAGCATCAAACATCCTTTGTAGTATGAAATATCTCGCGACCGTAGTATGAAATAAAATCTAGACAATTGAGATGGTGCCCGGCCTTGTCACTATCTCGCTTATAAGACATAATCAGCTGGAAACACACCGATACTAAAGAGTGCCGCTATGGAAATAAGACTTCCAATCGATTTCTCCACATGGGTAAGATCAAGCCCGCTTTACGATTTCCATTTATCTAGTCATATAACAAATCCAAGGAACTGGATCAGCTAATGGATTAGTTTTTTGGTCAGACGTTGATCTAAATTTACTCGAACATACAGACCGTTCGGTACATTTAGAGAGGTTGCCTACTACTATTTTAACCGAAAGGTCCACACCATGACAATAATTCGAGGAACCAAAATGTTGCATACCACCCAAATATAACGATATATCCAAGCCGTGCAACCGAAGTAATTAAATATAATAAGCACAAGCACGGAAGAAATATGCTCACCCACTATGATTGCAGCCCCTGTTTGGTATACTGTGTGGAATTGACCATCTCCCAGAAGTGATGAACATGAGCTGTTATGTGAAACGTGGCCTAGTTACATCAATGCCCTTTCAAACAAAGTTATCTTTCCCAACAAGATGAGATGAATGTATTTTGAAATCTAGATGAGTTTGTCAGAATTCATGGATGCCATTCACAGATAAAAAAGTGATGGCAAATATGTGATGACTCAAAAATGGCTATGTTTAAGCAAGACATGCCCATGAAAAGTTCAATGTCTCGGTGACTTAATGGACGCCTTCTTTCCAAAGTGGTTCAAGAAGTTATAGACATGTAGTAGGCAATAGAGATGAATCAAGGACCGCAAAATAGGGCGCAGGAAATTGAGCACGGTGAGTATAAAAAAGTTATATACCAGAAAGAAACATGCAAGTTTCGGGCTACCGATCTCCAACCCTTGGCATCACCCAACTCCAAGGTCGCCATAATCCGCAAGCCACATAACCAAGCACCAATACCCGTGAAAAGATAGAGCAGAACCATTCCCGTGGAGCAACATGTCCCTTGAGAGAAAAAAGCAGGTTGAAATTTCTATAATGGCCACAATGTGGCAGCTCTGCATCCAAAACTCGCTCATTCGAGGACAAAAGTTATAATTGGTACAACCAAACAACCAAACATGCAGAGGCCCACACTTTTTGATCTGCAAGCGCCAATTCCAGGAGCCCATTCTGAAAACGCTAGACTTGAGCTTTCAATCTTCCAATGGGCAAGGTGAGCCAAGGTACCGAAATGCAGTGCGGTCCCCGCATTCCTCCGCATCATGCTCATAGCCCTGGAGCAAACGATCTAGACTGGTCGATCTAGGCTGATCTGTGCTCTGTAAACAACCAAACATGCAGAGGCCCACACTTTTTGATCTGCAAGCGCCAATTCCAGGAGCCCATTCTGAAAACGCTAGACTTGAGCTTTCAATCTTCCACTGGGCAAGGTGAGCCAAGGTACCGACTGTCTGGTGCGGTCCCTGCATTCCCTGCATCATGCTCATAGCCCTGGAAAGAAAGAAAGAAAGATTTATTAACGAACAAATGATCTAGACTGGTCGAGCCCGGCATCAAACCCTATCTTTGCACCATTGCAAAAATTTGCAAAGCCATTGCTGGCAACCAGGCTTTCACCTTAACAGTCCCACCAGACCCAACCTCTCGTCCAACTAAAGAGTTCATCCTTTGCCTTCACCTGCCGATCCCTGCAAAAAGAAAATAGAATCGAAGAAGGAATAAAATCCTAAAATGGTTTTTTCGAATGCTTACCCTGAAATGCGCTTGCATGTTCAGCCCCTAAAATAAAATAAAAAGAGGGCTTTTGTTGTGAGCCCTTGGATTTTGGACCATTGAAAAAAAAAGCTAAATCAACGACTAAGAAATGGTGCACTCTAGATGTACGCATTAGTACATCTATTCGAATACGCCACGAAATCTTAGGAAAACCTTTGTGAAAAGCGTACAAAAACACAAAAAAAACCCCATGTTATTATGCTACATATTGAAATCACTTCCAGGTATTCATGTCTTTGGACATGAGTCCTAATATCTCAACTAGACCTTGGTTCTATTGCACTCATGTTATAGCAACGAGTGCTAGTAACATCAACACTATTGACTACTGCCGACTTGGATAGTCTAATATACCAATTACGGCATCGCCACAATCCAACTTTGACTCGTAACTCAATGTATCAAATCGGCAAAGGTAACACCTTTACTTCTTACGTGCTCAACTTGTAAGATACCATGTTTCTTATATGATATTAAATTCCAAATATCATGGCTTGTCGGTATATAGATTCTCCCTTTTTCCAAGAAAACTACGACCTTACTCGATAAACCAGTACCCAGTCATGGTTATCACATCCCAATTGATCTTTTCAATATGCCTTACTGATCTCGAAAAGATCATTGTATCATAAGAAAAAACTTTATGCTTTATTCATACCCCAATAATTAAGGTATCTTACCCATGTATACACGTTGTACTAAGGCTCACGCCACTAGTCAAGCATACAATTTGTCATGGTTACACTACACATGACTCATAAATCCTATCACATGCCAAGTATACAGTTATGCGTTCCACATATGAATGCCCCCCTAGAGGTTCATACGGTTACACATAATCCTGCCCGTCTTACGACTATAACTTTTCACAAGCACAATCACTATGCTTGCCTATCCAAACAATTACAACACTATTTGAACTACTAATGCTATAGCTATTTGACCTTGTCAAGAATAGCACTCCCCATTCAAATTGAACTATCAATGTTATAGTTTTGACCTTGTCAAAAGTTTCCCATTGATTCTACTCTTGAACTCTCGTCAATAGATTCGTATGAAGTTTTGAATTCCATTGAGCTCACATAGTTTTAGCACTAGGCAACTACATCAAGAAAATTTTTCAATCTCCAAACTTATCCTTAACTTGCCCGTACTTCCATCATGAAGCCTTCCCTCCTCCCCCCACAAGAAGGAATGTTCATGGAAGCAATTCCTTGCAGGCAGAATAAATATTGAAGTACAATTGTTAGGATCTAACAAATTTGCTCATGAATTATGTGCTGCAAGAGCCGATTCGGATGAGTCCTTTTTGTCTGCACATAGTTATTACTTCAATAGGTTTTCCATACGTAATACTTTCCAAAAGTAGTACTATCGCAATTACTCAAGCCTGGCTCGAGTAATCTGCAGCGCGTATGTTTGATCCAAAATTCGGAATGAACACACTAGTGTAAGTGTCTTAGGGTATACATATTGTATAATCTCAAAATAACTCAGGGTCAATTCTCATCCAGAATTTGACTCAGAACTCCTTGCCTACAACAATGTATGTAGAGAATTCTAGCCATTGTCAAATGAAGTAATCTAATGAAATTGTTAGAGTGAATCAAAACTTTTAAATTGAAATATACAAACAAAATCTTAATTTTGAAATGCATTACCTTGAAACTCAAAACAATGACAATACCAATCATGCTTCTCCCTGGTCTGTGACCAGTAATAGACGGAATGTACCTTAAGCCCTAATGTGGCTAAGCGATTCCATGGGGGAGTAGCAATCCTACTACTAGATCTGGGCAATTAAGTGCCATCCCCTTGATAGCTAGCTATCATTTAGAAACCCCCCCTTTTTTTTTAATAATTTTTGTACCAAAAAATTAATGTCTTTCGAAGAACATTGACTTGTTGAGAAACCCCATTTCTGAATCTAAGTCATCTAATTCAATATGATTATAGCCCTTAGGTGAATTTTCCCAAAATTCAGTCAAGGCCTAATCAGAGAAAGCCTTTCTCTTAACCTAGTGGTAAGTTCGCTTGAAGAATCCCAGATTGCTCATTTGAACTTAGGACTAATAACATCTCTAAGTGTGGTCTACTTTGAAATGAGTTAGGTCCCAAATGTTTAAGTTCTGCTGAATTAATTTGCTTTCTTAGTTCATATAAGCATCCACTAAAATGACGTTGTCACTTAGTATCGCATGGTTAAAGAACTAAGCCCCTTAAATGACCCTGTCATTTAAGCAGTTAATCACAATTAATCCGCTAGGGAGTTAATCCCATTTGCACTATGTGCACTATGCATTACTTAGCACCCCAGCATTTAATGTTTCCAACAATAAAGGCTTTATCGAATACCCATTTGTTTGAAAGTTTATCCAAAACGCTTAACAAATATTTATACCTTAGTATAAAATTCCCGTTCGTATTTTACGTAGTCGCATTGACTAATCCCCATATGAGAGAAAAATTCACAAAATTTGCTTGAAACCCTCAAAAACTACTTGTACCAACAAGTAAATTTTTATTCATTCACACAACTTTCGTGTACATGAGACGAGTTGTGATAAGGAGATTTGGAAAGCCTGACCTATTTGTTACGTGCATATGCAACATGAATTGGCCAGAGATCACAAATAACTTAGAGGCGGGCCAGTCACCTGAGGATAGACCAGACGTAGTCGCCCGTGTATACCACACAAAATTAATGGCAATTTTCCATGACATTTTAGAAAGAGATATTTTTGGAAAAGTTAAAGCGTATACATATACAATTTGAGTACCAAAAGCGAGGTTTACCACACTGTCATATGCTACTGATACTGGAACAGGTAGACGAAATACGCGATAGTGATAACATCGATAAGATCACGAGCGCAGAAATACCGGGTATGTACATCACATTATTATCTGACTTCTGATATCATCATTTAGGTAAATCCTGAATTACAGAACCACTGGAGGACCCAAAATTGCATGAAATTGTGAAAAGATACATGGTGTCTGGACCATGTAGCTCGAGGTGCATGAAATTAAATGAAAAGATTAGAAGAAGGGAATGTTCTAAAGGTTTTTCAAAAGCATTTACTGAAAACACCTCAATCAAAGAGAATGGGTACCCCGATTATAGAAGATGCACCAGTGTCCAATATGAGCAAGGCAACAAGATGATAGACAACAGCATGGTTGTCCCATATAATGCTTAGCTCACAAAGAAGTATGCGTGCCATATAAATGTGGAGCAATGTTTCAGCGTTGGGAGCATAAAATACTATTTTCGAGTACATTCATAAAGGTCATGATCGAGCGAGCATTAAACTAACAGCACATCCAGAGACCGGCACACATATCACATACAATTGGGATGAGATACAAGAGTTTCTTGACACGAGATACATCTCTGCACTGGAAGCAATGTGGAGGACATATGGTTACAAAATACATCACACGTCCCACGTTGTGCACAGGTTGTTGTTTTTGAGCTCAAAGTGCATTTTATTACATTACTAACTCTCATAATATATCCAGGTTACCTGTTCATTTACCTAACAAAAAACAATATATTATGAAGAAGGTCAAGAAAGGGCTGCCTTGAAACGTGCTGCAACAAAACACACGATGCTCACTGCCTGGTTCGAGCTAAGCTCGACAATATATATATCCAGAAATTCCACATCATTAGGCCAGGGCACGTGGAAAATAAGGGAGGGCAAATATAAACTGATTTCAAGAATATATAATGTCAGCCCAAAAGACATGGAAAGATATCACTTGCATTTATTGCTGCTGCACAAAAAGGGGGTCACTAGCTTCGAGGATATCAAAAATATCAATGGAAGACAGTGCACCACATTTCATGAGGCAGCAAAAGAACTTGGACTATTAGCAGATGACGCAGAATGGGAGAGAACGCTCAAGGATGCAGTTGCTTTTCAGATGCCTGCTCAATTGCGACAAACATTCGTCTTCATCTGTATCTATGGGCCTCTCTCGGATCTACGTGAAATATGGGGCAAGTTCAAATACCATTTAACAGAGGATTACGCCCGCGACATGTCAGAGGAAGACGCATACAACGTAGCATTATTATCCATGAATGAAATCTTCCTTGCAAATGGAACAAATTGTCAATCGTATCAGCTTCCATGACCTAGACGAAACCACTGCTATGACGCAACAATGAGCCAGACCTTTGATGTGTCCTTTGAAAAGGCTAGAGGAGATGAGTGCTATGCGAAATTAACTCCAGACCAAAAAGAAATAGCTGATGCCATTCTTCTTGCAATTGATGGAGCTCAGCCATTACATTCATGCATAAACATGGACGGGCCAGGGGGCTCTGGAAAAACATACGTCCTTAATACCGTTATTAGCATGTTGAGAGGAAGAGAGCTTGGTGTTATTGCAGTCGCATGGACGGGTATAACGAGCCTTCTGCTCAAGGGAGCCCAAACAGTCCACTCTACATTTAAGCTCTCGCTAAAGCTAACACCTGAATCAACCTCTGACCTCCGGCCCACGAGCAAGCAGGCGGACAAAATAAGAAAAGCATCGCTTTTGGTGTGGGATGAATTGAGCATGACACATTCCGATGCGCTCACAGCAGTTGACACTGTCCTGAAGGACATTCGAAGTGATTCTAGACCATTTGGAGGAATGATTGTATTGGCTGGCGGTGATTTAGGCAGCAACTACCCGTAATCGAACGAGCCAAAAAGATGGAGACCCCCTCACATACAGATGGGGCTTTTCATCAAACTGTTAATCTTCTTGCCATGCACATTTTAATTGCGAACGAACTCTAACGGTGCTACATCAGCTCTAATATCTTAAGTATCCATCAACTTCTACAACTTTGAAGCTACTGCCATAGGTGCTTTTAAAACTGTCATACAAATCCATAGTCGTGTCCATCATTTCTAACTTTCAAAGCAGCCATGCGATGTGCATCAATGTTTCTGACCTTATATATTTAACCAACTCAAGATATTAAAGAATATAGAATATCTAAAGAAGTAGTTAGAAAAGATAAAGACGTCCTCAAACTTACAACAAAAGAAGACATTTCCTAATACCCCTGTGCACCCATTGCCTCAACACCGAGCAAAGACCTATGCCCGGATGCTTGAGCATGACCTGGAGGGACTACTGCAGCTCCCCACACTTCAGCAGCAATCTGTCCAGCTGACTCACCTGCTTCTGACAGCCGCTGAAAGATGCTTTGGGAGAGGTCACTCACGGAGGACCTCGGGCGCTACCACCTTCCTCCATAACAGATGGTTCGATGATGAATGTCAAGAGATTAAACGCCGACTCCGAAAAGTCACTGATCCCACCTTCCGCCCTCAGGCCATCAGTCAATACCGCCCCGTCCTCAAGAACAAGAAAGCCAGATACCTCGTAGAGCACCAGCAATAGATGTTCGGTCTCCTGGATCGGCATCCCTAGACATTCTGGATAAAGGTATTGAGCAAGGCTATACAGTCCATAGGAACCATTACCTCGAAGCAATGGTACTTGCAACAGCTTTATGATCCGCTCGGGGGCCGAACAACAGTGCCTCCACAGATGGGCCTGGCAGTGGTCATCACAGAGGAGATGTCATCATGGGTCTGCAACGCCTAGCTAATGGGAAGGCAGCAGATTTAGATGGCATGCAGGCAGAACTTCTGAAGTGGGCTGGGCCTTCAATGGTGCCTGTCCTCACGGCACTATTCAATAAAGCATTGCAAGAAGGCTTCCCTCCGCAATGGACCACTAGTAGAGTTGTGCCCATATACAAGGCATGTGATCCTCAATACCTAGCCAATTATCGCACTATTATGGTCAGCTCTCTCTTTGCAAAATTGTTGGCTGGCATCCTTGAGCAGCGACTGACGATATGGGCAGAAGAGACAGAGGTACGTGCTCTAACACAGGCAGGCTTCCGGCCCGGGCATTCCACCATTGATCATATCTTCATTTTGTGCACGCTGATTAAGGATAGCAGGAATCGCCGACAAAACCTGTACTATTATTTCATGGATTTCGCAAAAGCTTTTGACACAGTGCCCCGAAACAAGTTTTGGGACAAATTGCAGCGGCTAGGGACCCCCGTTGACTTGTAGAACGCAATATACAGGCTATATTAGTCATGTTCAGGACGTCTCACATCATCAGGACAGCCGGTAGTCAGTAGTATTGGTGTACGTCAGGATTGCCCCATCTCTCCCACAGTCTTTGTCCTATACATTGATCAGTTGGAAGACTGGCTTTCTGAGCATGGAGGTGCGGGTGCCCATCTCATGCACCACATAATCCGGTAACTCATATATGCTGACGATGTAGACCTCCTGGCCTGTATTCCAGAGGACATGCAATGTCACCTGGATGCTCTTGACACTTTTTGCCAATTCACTGGCATGCGAGTTAACTTGGCCAAAACAAGGGTGCTGCTAGTTTCGTCATCCTGTCAGCCAAGGCTTCCCTCATTCACTTATCAGGGACAAGATGTGGAGGTAGCTCCGACTTACGAGTATTTGGAGATCGAGTTCTCCACTACTACCCATGGGATGTTGCCATCAGGTTGCGTGTCACAGCGGGTTGGAAAGCACTATATGCCATGCAGAGCAACAGCCACAAGGCAGAGTTGTATGTCTGGGGCCACTAGTCAGACCTGTTTAAGGCCTTAGTAGTGCTAGTTCTCCTGTACGGGCAGAGATGTGGGGTCTGGTGATATCGTTCACCACCCGAAATGACCTCGAGCAGGTACAGAAAGCCTTCTTGGCACGAGCCCTTGGAGTAAAGTCCACAGTTTCATACCAGATCCTACTCCAGGAGACAGGTTTTCTACCCCTTCAAAGGGCTGCATTGAAATGCCATATTATTTACTTCCAGAAGGTGGTCACTATGGTTGATACACGTTTGCCCAACCTTGCTTTGGCCGTAGCAATGGGTCCTCCACGTCTCAAAGCCTACTAAAAGGACAAGCAAGCTCAGTGGTTCTCACGTTGGAATGTACAAGCAAACAGACGCGTACATGTATGGACAAAGAAGGATCACAATGCACTAAAGATGTATCTAGATGTTAGTTTCCTTCGCAAACTCTGGGATACAGATGCTCTGACACACGTTAAGATGGCACACTATCACCAACAAGTCAATTCTATGCTCACGAGAGGCCCGCATCAGTACTTTGCACCCATTTGCCCATGAAGAAACGCAGACTTATAGCTTCCATTCGCACGGGTGTGTATCGTCTCCACCAGTATTGTTTTTGTACGGGTACGGTACCTTTCAAGTATTTAGTATATCGTACCAGAGGTACGTTACGTAGGGAATAAGAAATGAAATGTTTTTGCTTCAAATTTTAGCAGTTTTTAGCACAAGTACGGTAACTATTTGGGAAATTTACCAAAATAACCTTAATTGTTAACTTAATTCCCAAAAAACCCTTTGTATTCTTGAAATTCCCAAAATGCCCTTAATTATTAAGTATTTTCTCAAATAGCCCTTTGTATTTTAAAAATCACCAAAAAGCACGTATTTATAATAGAGGATCATCTTCTAAGAGGAAGCATTTCTTACAGATGACAATAGTTTGGAACATAACTTTTAAAACTCATTATGACAAAAATATGCAACAGAAATCATTACCACACTTGTACACACGCTTTTCTCTATCTCTGTCTTTTGTCCTATCAGTTTGCTTTTAGGCTTGCTAGGAGGATGACATGTTGCGGGAGGTAGCAATTCATTATTTTTAAGTTGTTCAATATTTGGAGGATCGATACAGACAATATATAAATAGCAAAATGAGCTCTACAAGTAACCTGGATGGGTATAAAGCAGCTTTTCCACAAGATGCCCACAAAGCTTCTCCTTCAATACGATTTTTATAAAAGCATTAAGTTAGTTATCTTCGATCATTTCTAGTATTAGAATGATAGACTTATCTCTAGCTTTTGGTGATTTTTAAATTACAAGGGGCTATTTGGGAAAATACTTAAGAATTAGGGGCATTTTGGGAATTTCACAAATATAAAGGGCTTTTTGGGAATTAAGTCAACAATTAGGGTTATTTTGATAAATTTCCCTAAGTATTTTAAAGGTACGGTACGTATTTTATAGGTATTTTTTAGGTACTAGCAGTGCGAGTATTTTACAAGTATTTTATAGGTACAGTACATATTTTATAGGTACGGTAATAACACTTTTTAACGTACTGCCTATTTTTTCGGTACGTTATAAACTTAGGTACGTTACGAGGTACGATATGTAAAATACTTACAGTATCGTACATGTACGGTAAGTACGTAACAACACTGGTCTCCGCATTGAGACGGGGCGTTGGACTCGAGGAGCACGGGAGAAGGGCTTTGTCAATGTTTCCACCAAGGCGCCATTGAAGATGAATGTCATGCCCTTCAAATCTGCACTGCATTTGCCCATATCCGAGTAGGGTATCTTCGGTTAGTTGTGTCTGAACAGCCGTTGCATGAGTTATTGAATACGGCGTCCGTGGGCTTGTTGGGGTCATACCTCCAGGAGGTTATAGATACACAGACTGGGACTCAGTTGTATCCTCTAGGATAATACTTAATTGTCCTATACAATTGTACAGTGTACCAGCATACTTATTACTGCTAAGGTTTTTCCCTCGAAAACCCTTTGGGGCGTGGGTTTTTTAATCCTGACAATAATACGCTTGCTGCTCTCTTTTTGTTTGGGTCCCATAGGCCAATTGATCTCCGTGGATGATAAAAATCTATTCTATTCTATTCCTAACATCTCAAAATTATAAAAGCTGACAAAAGCCAGCATTTTTCTTTCTAACTAAAAAGCGACATATCCATGTGGTCCAGATCGACTAGTATTCTAAAGCAATGCTAGAATAAATACACAAAATATGAAAATGTTGAATCTTCACAAAAACATCGGGATATATTTGTCTAGTCTTTAAAGCTGGTAATTAGATATGAGCTTGCTTATTGCATTTGTTTTGACAAAAAATTAGCCATCCATCTAATATATATGCACACCGATTCAGGTTAATATTTCCAATGCTAAACTAATATTTAGTAGTGCAGAAATCTAAAGATCAACATTTTCAAATTTCATTGAAGTGCAACAATCAAATATGTAGCAAAATAACATGGGTTCCAGGGGGATTTGATATGGATGTATAAATAACAATTCCTGAAGCCATAGGCCATGTATCCCTAAAACAATTGAATGGGTTGTTATAAAAAACAAATATAGATTCAAGATAAAAAATAATCACATTAGCTCAATGGGTATGTTGGTTAAATTAGTCTTAGTAGGACATTGAGTTATTTTGGTAGAAATTCGAGCCCCTGTATTTCATATTCTAAAATCTTAAACAAAGCCGTATAGCGGTTCGATATTCCATCAAAACCTTAGGCAAAATCGTATTTCATATTTCAAAATCATAGGCGTCTCCAATCATAAATGACTATACGCGAAACGAGAGAAACAATTGAATGGGTTGTTGTAAAAAAAATATAGATTCAAGATAAAAAATAATCACATTAGCTCAATGGGTATATTGGTTAACGTAGTCTTAGTAGGACATTAAGTTATTTTGGTAGAGGTTTGACCCCCGTATTTCACATTTTAAAATCTTAAACAAAGCCGTATAGAGGTTCGATATTCCCTCAAAGCCTTAGGCGAAATCGTATTTCATATTTCAAAATCATAGTCGCCTCCAATCATAAATGATTATAAACGAAAAGAGAGGTGCCCAGAGGCCCCAACATACAATCTGAGTTGTAGGGTCGACGAATCCGATGACTGCGGTAGTCCAAGTTGCATCTCGTTTAGAATATGTAGCAAATTAACAGGGGGTTCCAGGGGGATTTGATATGGATGTAAAAAAAGTAACAATTCCTGAAGCCATAGGCCATATATCCCTAAAACAATTGAATGGGTTGTTATAAAAAAAAGTATAAATTCAAGATAAAATGGAAAGATACTTAACTCTTGTATTCCAGTTGTTTCGGGAGGTATTTCTGAAAAAGGGTCCAATTGAGTTTCGGGAAACTGACGAAGTAACCGTTGATTATATTCCCCAGTACGAATATTGGATATAAATTCAAACTGATGATCGCTAAAAGATCTACTACTTTAATTCCTGTTTCAAAAATTGATAATTTAGTATCTAACTGTGTAAAGGCTGGAGCAGGTCAGATTTGAGAATGAAAGAATGTCTTTATTTCTTGTTCAAACAAGTATGGTAAAAACATTTTGAACGAATTTGAGGAATCTCTTGTTTCTTCATCTGGGAGCAGCCTAAACCGTGAGAACGGGGTTGTGGGAGAGCGATACAAGGCTGTGCTGCTAGGCGAAGCGGTTGAGTCCCGCACCCTAGATTAATCACATTAGTTCAATGGGTATATTGGTTAAAGTAGTCTGAGTAGAACATTGAGTTATTTTGGTAGAGGTTCGAGCCCCCGTATTTCATATTCAAAAATCTTAAACAAAGCCGTATAGAGGTTCGATATTCTCTCAAAGCCTTAGGCAAAATCGTATTTCATATTTCAAAGTCATAGGCACCTCCAATCATAAATGACTATAAGCGAAACGAGAGGTGCCCAGAGGCCCCAACATACGATATGGGTCGTAGGATTGACGAATCCGACGACTGGGGTAGTCCAGGTTGCATCTCATTTAGAATATGTAGCAAAAAAACAATCAAATGCACGACATATGCTCATATGCAAGGCAAATAAGGTAGAATTTAGAGCTATCTTGCTGAGATAGAGCTATAAAGATAAGAGGAAAAATGCAAGATCAATTATCGATCGTAGGAAGAACTATAATTGGATATAAACAAAGAAATATAAGTTATACCGTGAACATTTAAAGTGTGCACCTTTTCCTTTGTCAGAGAGTATGAAACACAGTGGTAAATATTCCAATTTGGTAAAGAAACTGCACATTTTGTATAGTCTGTAGTGAGATGATGTTTAAAATATCAGCTTGTCGAATTATGTATTCCTCCACCCCTGATAATAATGCCCGCATTTTCAAACCTAATCACATAATGCTGAAGCACTTTTTGTTTCAGATAAGTAGCATACATGGTATACTTTGCCAGAGGAAGACATACATAGTCCAGACAGTACAAAGATGAAAATATTAGCCAGAAGATTATTAGGATAACTTACTAGAACTTATGGACACCTACCAAGGTACAAATATAATATCCATCTGAAGTGTAAAAGAAAGACATCATTCGGAAAAAATCTAAAAGATTTTCTAGTCGATAGACATCTCTGTCCATATCCCGACATTTTCCTACTTGAATATGCTGGGGAATATAAATATTGTGGAGAATATATAATGTATTGAACATATATTAATCTGTGTGTACTCATGATGCGTAATGCTTCCCTATTGCAAAGTAGAATTAAATGCAGTGAAGATAAATAATAGCTGGCATCTGCCAGAGCAAACATAATATGATATATGTTGTAAGCAAGGATTATGGATAGCACCTGTGTAGATATCTTCACTAATATTTATTACACGAGAAGCTTTACTGAAGCCGCTTCATATTAGGTGAACACTCCATCAAGGACATCTGATGTCTAGAATGCATTCGGGCCCTAGGAAATGTGCAAGTGTGATCTCAGATGGGCAGCACCTCCAATTGGTTGTACTAATAGAATAGAATAGAATAGAATAGATTTTTTATCGTCCATGGAGATCAATTGGCCTATGGGACCCAAATAAAAAGAGAACAGTAAGCGTATACCAAAAAATGAGAATAAACAAAATGAGAATGTATATAAAAAAGCAAGAATAATACACCTTAAGAAAGGGTGATTTATTAAATAAGCTTATTTGCAGGCAGAGGATGAAGAGCAGAACCAACAGGATTGGCAGCTACCTATAAAGAATTTTCTACAATTCAAGGAAATGCCCTCAGGGCTGACTTCGAGCCAGCAAAGGAGATTTAAAGAAAAATGTAGGCAATTTAAAATGATTAATGATGTTTTATGTAAAGTCAACAGGGATGGACTATTACTGAGGTGTGTCAATGAAGAGGAATCTGCGCTGATCAAATATTTGGCAAAAGGATCCTCCTCCCAGCTGCACTAAAACCCATCATTTCTCCAGGACCTTTCCAAATATGGGGATTAGATTATATTGGTCCTATTAACCACCCTTCTGCAAGACAACATCAGCACATTATTGTAGCTACAGATTATTAGCCTATGAGTCTCCAAGTTTTCAAGAAGACAGGTGAGATGACAAGATTGCCCCTACCATCCTTTCTGAGATTTTGGCTGCCAAATGTTTGCCTCCTTAAATAGCAGCTGTTGTACAAGAAGCATGACCACTATACCACAAACACAAATTGTAAAATATAATTCTTGTTCTCATAAAAAAAAAAAAAAAACAACAGGAATTGCCGTAGAACTCGCAGAAATCTACACCTACAACATTTTCTTGTGCAGCTAATCCTATTATGGCTATCTAACTTTGCAATTTGAAAGGTTATAATTTGCTAGAATCTAAAACTGATGCATAGTTATTGTAACTGGCTCCGATCACCCCATTTCCCAAGAATGGTTAGTGAAAATGCCTATGATCAATAAGAAAAATTCATTAAGGTTCAACCACAACCATGGAGCTAAACATAGTGAGTAGATGCATGATGCATCACTGCCTCAAGAATAACTAGTGAGAAGAAGTTAGTGAAAACTTCTTCATCCTTCTGTAATCAAATCAAGAATGTCAGAAGACACTGCAATCACCCTGTTAATTACACACCTTTCCTATCGTTCCATCCTCTAGTTTATGTTTTTCAGTTTGAATCTTTGTACCATTTTTGCTTCATCCTCCGCAAAAAAAGCCGGAAACCAAAGGCATGGAGAAATTTTTTTGAAGAAGCCACCGACAATATATTAAAAGAATGGTAATGTTACAAAGCAAGTGAGGAGGAAGGAGAACTGCCCCAAAGAGACAGTGATACCTCGACACTCCACAACCATTTTTGCTTCATCCGCCATCACCATCTACCACACCCAAGAAGTCCCGCCAAATGGAAAGCATGGAACGAAATTGCAGAAGAGAAAACAGACTTAAACAAGAATGCATACCCATCAGCATCATATAGTTTGCCCAATTCATTTCTATTGCGGGACGTATTTTGGTAATTGTTAGGGCTAAGATTTTGGTATTATATTGTATAAAATACGGTATATTTTGCCTCATTTGAGGAGCTTAATTAGATTAAGAAAAATGTTTCTAATTTGGGGTGATTGTTTGTGGTTTCATCTGGGATGACCGTAAATCTACTCTGGAATGTGGTAACCGGACACATGTCCGGGTTAACCACTGCTACTCAGTTTCTAGCTCAAAAATCAAGGGTTTTTCCATGTTTTTTCACTGATCTTGCTTGATGAATACTCAAATCTCTTGCTCTTTGGAATGAATGAGGTTTTAAAGGGCTGGCAAGGCGATTCTAATGGTTTTTGAATCGGATTAAACCATTCAAAGATTAAATTACAAGCTCTATTCCAAAATCAACATGTCAGAACCGAGTTTCACGCTCAGTTCGTCGCATGGTTATCCCGGCTGAAGAATAGTGGTTAGCTCAGACAAAAACAGTGATTAGCTCGGACACACTGTGGTTAACTCGGACATGTGTTCCGGTTTACCACACCCCGGAGTAGATTTATGGTCTTCCTTTTATTTGTGCTTTTTACAATGGTATGCTTTTGGAAACCCACAAGACAGATTTTGGAGCGCAGGCCACGATGCTGTTCTTGTCAGCCAGAGCTTCTGATGCAAGTTCAGCGCGAAGTTCGACGCCGGATCTTCATATAGGCTTTGGCATTGGCATCATTGCTGCCAGAGTAAAGAATGCGTATGCATGTGTTTGATTTTTGCCTTAATTAGACCATAGCGAGTTTTTCAAAGGCCCTATTTTGGAAATCTACGAGTCTATCGGCCAGGTGTGCGGCAACGAGATTGAAGGAAGGAAGCGGATCTGCATGTGGCTGAGGAAGCACATCACGTTTCCATCTGGTGCAGGTTTGAAGGATCTGACTGCAGAAGCTCCAGGGGATCAACGGCAGGGAAAATTGGGCATGGAGCATGCTTTTGCGCTAGCCACAGAGCCTTCATATTGCTATGATGCACCGGATTTCTATTGAAGAGGAAATTCCCTTTTGTGCAGAAAGCAAGAACAGAAATGGATTGCTTAATGCTCATATCCACATCAGGAGGAGTTTTGTGCAGGGGTTTGGCCATAGAACAGGAAAACCTATGCTGCAATTTCATAACAGAGCAACAGTAGATGAATTGAAGTTTTGATGCATACATGGGTAGATGAATTGCTGGCTACAAGCCTTTGATTTGTGTATTTTATATGTGCATATCCTTCCTATATAATAAGGAAATGGTGTCTGTCTGTCTATAACTCCACTCGTATGCCACGTGTAATTCCACCCACCTATTTCACTTGGCTCAATCTGAACGGTAGATGGTGTTCTCGAAGTTTCTTGCAAGCTTGGCATTGAAGCTTCACACATGTTCTAGATGCGAGCATCCAGAAGCTTCTAGAATGTCCCTGCATCATATAAAGCGAGCGGCGAACATTTTCAGGGCAAAACCAAAATGGATTTGGTTTCTTTCTTTAGGGTTTCAGGATTCTCGAAGGCGGCGTTGGCGGGTTTCAGGATTCTCAAGGGCGTCGTTAGCCCGATGCTATCCGCACCATACCTGCTGACCCGTTGGAGATATCGGCTCTATTGTGAACATGGATTTGAAGTAACGCATCAGTTCGGTGCACTGGAAGCTTCTGCCTGCAAATGTTTTTCAAAGCATAACGTTTCCTTCCTCTAATACATCTGTAGCATAGTTTGAGTAAGACAAAGGCGTCGTTTTAAAGTTTAGTACTGCTTACTCTCTTCTGCAACACTAGAGCACATCAAGGCCCAAAAATGCAGGCATTGATCATGCCCTCAAGCTACCAAGCATTAGCTTGCGTGTTTTTTCTTTGCCCACCAGTAGTTTACAAGAAGATGCACTGGCGACTGAGCCATCTAAGGGGATCGAGTACTCAGATTTTGGGCTCATTAGACAACAAGGTTCAGCACCTAACAGTCTGCTATGGAGCCATTCTATTCTACTTCTATACGATTATAGGTCTGCCTTTACTTGCGAATGTTTTTCAAAGCATAACGTTTCGTTTCTCTGATACATCTGTAGCATAGTTTGAGTAACGTTATAGAACCTAATTTACAAACTTTTACCATGAGTGGTTGTAGCTGCAGAATATATATTTCTCTTAGGAATTAAATTAAAAGGGTAGCTTCTGAATTTTTACTATGAAGTGTGAAATAGGTTTTATACAGAGGTACATCTTCCAATATAAAGATGTTAAATAATGACAAGATGTCGCTATATGTTATTTTTGCATGATAGCTTGCTACCAAAGTTGCCTTTGCATGCCATAATGCACAGAAAGATGCATGCCATAATCTACAGAAAGATGTTGTAAAAGCAATGATCCAATTCCTCCAACAATGGAGCTGAAAGACAAAAAGCATTATAGAACAGTGAAATTTTATTCTATCAAGGCAAACAGAGTGCAATTGTTTGCTAATTTTTTTTATTCCATCAAGGCAGAGAGATCGATAATTTTTTTTTTCCAAATGTGGTACAAGGCAAAACTTCAATTATTGTTAAATATGATCAAAGAAAAATTGCACCAAGTTAGGCTTTAATTCATTTATTGCTTAAGGATTACTTATTTGTTACCATTGCCTGTTACTCTTACCTAGGGGGTCTTCTTTTTGCAAGGGGAAATTTTCTTTACTATAACGGAGTGCACATATTAATATACAATTTTCACTACAATGAAATGCACACATTAATTGAGCATTTATAATGTAAAAGCAACTTCATATGTAGACTAAATGAGCTAACATACAATCCCTTAACTGAGCTAACATACAATCCCTATGTACTATGTAATTGTCGTGAGGAGGGACATCCTACCCTGTAAAGCGCTCTAGATGCTCACAGATAAGCACCTCAATTTAGAAGGCTTCTGCAACAATATTTTGAATACTGACACATAAATAGTCATTGTTCCCACAATATTCTGAATGCTCATGCATAGATAGTCATTGTCCTAAAGCTACTCTTTCAACCTTGCTTCTACACATTGTTCGTATAGATATTGTTGAGAGCAAAGACGCAAAGTAAAACAATGCCGCACAGACAAAAAGAATAGGCATCAGAGGAGAAGGAAGTTAGGCGTGCCCGAGATAGAGAAAGATATCAAAATAGAAGAGAGAGGCTACTTGCAACAGAGACGCCCGACGAGCGACAAGAAAGGCTTGATAGAGCTGCCAAAGTACAGAGAAACAGAAGGGCACAAATAAAAAATAGAGAGACAGAGGAGGCGCGTGCTTGGCCCACCAGGCAGAGGAAAGGGCCATGAGTAGGTACAACACCCAACTTGAAGAGACGGATGCAGAACGTGGTGCCAGGTTGACCCACAGGCAGAGAAAAGGGCCACGAGCAGGCTTTTGGCGCAACAGGCCGAGACAGAAGGCCAACATATTGAGAGGCTGGCTGTACAGGCTCAACAAAGACATGTATACCGCGATAATCCTTCAACCTACAGAATAGCTCGGACTGGCCATTCAATGGACATCGAACCTCGTCGCTGTGGAGAACTAGACCAAGAGTGCAAGTATTGCCATGCACTAACATTTAAACACGATGATATGAAGTGCTGCCATGATGGCAAAATTACGCTCCCTCTGTTGAGATCGATACCCCCACTGCTATACCACTTGCTCATTGGCGATCACCCAAAACGCAAAGAGTTCAAGTCCCACACAGAATTTACAATAATGCATTGGCGTTTGTGTCATTCGGAGCAGACATACAGGAATTCAAGACACTAGGGCCATACTGCTTTAAGATCCACGGTCAAGTCTACCATAGATCTGGGCCTGCTCATCCCGGTGATAATAACGTGTCGCCAAGATATGCCCAGTTATACATTCTGGACATGGACTATGCAAACGAGGTGCGCATGCAAAATCTGCACAATATAGAGTGCGACAAGGAACTTGAAGCAGCTTGTTTTAAAAATAAGGAATGTGAACCCATTTGCACAAGCTCTACATGCACGAGGTAGAATACAGTACACGTCGACGGAATGGCACGCAAGGATGTATTTTAACGATGACAGAACAGGGCTAGAACAATCCTGCATTCATCAATGAGGTCGCTGTAATATTTCTAAATCCGGATGGGGAACCACCTTTTAATAGAGACATATGCATCCATCAAAAAGCCAACGGCCTAAGGAATATCGCCATTACCAATCCATACGTTGATGCTCTTACCTACCCACTGTTAATACCGTCTGGCGACAAGGGGTGGCAAATGAATATGAGAAACCAAGTAGGGGCTTCATCGAGCCGAACGAGACAAAATGTATCTATGCTTCAATACTACTTATATAGACTAAGCACACGAAGGAATACAGAATTCTCCTTCTATACGATTATAGGTCTGCCTTTACTTGCGAATGTTTTTCAAAGCATAACGTTTCGTTTCTCTGATACATCTGTAGCATAGTTTGAGTAACGTTATAGAACCTAATCTACAAACTTTAAGTACCATGAGTGGTTGTAGCTGCAGAATACATATTTCTCTTAGGAATTAAATTAAAAGGGTAGCTTCTGAATTTTTACTATGAAGTGTGAAATAGGTTTTATACCGATGTACATCTTCCAATATAAAGATGTTAATACATGTTATTTTTGCATGATAGCTTGCTACCAAAGTTGCCTTTGCATGCCATAATGTACAGAAAGATGCATGCCATAATCTACAGAAAGATGCTGTAAAAGCAATGATCCAATTCCTCCAACAATGGAGCTGAAAGACAAAAAGCATTATAGAACAGTGAAATTTTATTCTATCAAGGCAAACAAAGTGCAATTGTTTGCTAATTTTTTTTTATTCCATCAAGGCAGAGAGATCGATAATTTTTTTTTTCCAAATGTGGTACAAGGCAAAACTTCAATTATTGTTAAATATGATCAAAGAAAAATTGCACCAAGTTAGGCTTTAATTCATTTATTGCTTAAGGATTACTTATTTGTTACCATTGCCTGTTACTCTTACCTAGGGGGTCTTCTTTTTGCAAGGGGAAATTTTCTTTACTATAACGGAGTGCACATATTAATATACAATTTTCACTACAATGAAATGCACACATTAATTGAGCATTTATAATGTAAAAGCAACTTCATATGTAGACTAAATGACCTAACATACAATCCCTTAACTGAGCTAACATACAATCCCTATGTACTATGTAATTGTCGTGAGGAGGGACATCCTACCCTGTAAAGCGCTCTAGATGCTCACAGATAAGCACCTCAATTTAGAAGGCTTCTGCAACAATATTTTGAATACTGACACATAAATAGTCATTGTTCCCACAATATTCTGAATGCTCATGCATAGATAGTCATTGTCCTAAAGCTACTCTTTCAACCTTGCTTCTACACATTGTTCGTCTAGAGATTGTTGAGAGCAAAGACGCAAAGCAAAACAATGCCGCACAGACAAAAAGAATAGGCATCAGAGGAGAAGGAAGTTAGGCGTGCCCGAGATAGAGAAAGATATCAAAATAGAAGAGAGAGGCTACTTGCAACAGAGACGCCCGACGAGCGACAAGAAAGGCTTGATAGAGCTGCCAAAGTACAGAGAAACAGAAGGGCACAAATAAAAAATAGAGAGACAGAGGAGGCGCGTGCTTGGCCCACCAGGCAGAGGAAAGGGCCATGAGTAGGTACAACACCCAACTTGAAGAGACGGATGCAGAACGTGGTGCCAGGTTGACCCACAGGCAGAGAAAAGGGCCACGAGCAGGCTTTTGGCGCAACAGGCCGAGACAGAAGGCCAACATATTGAGAGGCTGGCTGTACAGGCTCAACAAAGACATGTATACCGCGATAATCCTTCAACCTACAGAATAGCTCGGACTGGCCATTCAATGGACATCGAACCTCGTCACTGTGGAGAACTAGACCAAGAGTGCAAGTATTGCCATGCACTAACATTTAAACACGATGATATGAAGTGCTGCCATGATGGCAAATTACGCTCCCTCTGTTGAGATCGATACCCCCACTGCTATACCACTTGCTCATTGGCGATCACCCAAAATGCAAAGAGTTCAAGTCCCACACAGAATTTACAATAATGCATTGGCGTTTGTGTCATTCGGAGCAGACATACAGGAATTCAAGACACTAGGGCCATACTGCTTTAAGATCCACGGTCAAGTCTACCATAGATCTGGGCCTGCTCATCCCGGTGATAATAACGTGTCGCCAAGATATGCCCAGTTATACATTCTGGACATGGACTATGCAAACGAGGAGCGCATGCAAAATCTGCATAATATAGAGTGCGACAAGGAACTTGAAGCAGCTTGTTTTAAAAATAAGGAATGTGAACCCATTTGCACAAGCTCTACATGCACGAGGTAGAATACAGTGCACGTCGACTGAATGGCACGCAATATTAAGGATGTATTTTAACGATGACAGAACAGGGCTAGAACAATCCTGCATTCATCAATGAGGTCGTTGTAATATTTCTAAATCCGGATGGGGAACCACCTTTTAATAGAGACATATGCATCCATCAAAAAGCCAGCGGCCTAAGAAATATCGCCATTACCAATCCATACGTTGATGCTCTTACCTACCCACTGTTAATACCGTCTGGCGACAAGGGGTGGCAAATGAATATGAGAAACCAAGTAGGGGCTTCATCGAGCCGAATGAGACAAAATGTATCTATGCTTCAATACTACTTATATAGACTAAGCACACGAAGGAATACAGAAGGCAACGTCGGCCTTAAGTTTACTTTCAACCCTCTATTGAGCGGGGGAAGATTAACACAACAATTCATAGTTGATACTTACACAAGGATAGAGGCCAACACCTACCGCCTCAACCAGAAGAAATTGCATACTGAAATGTACGAAGGCTTGATCGAATATGTCAACCATGAGGCAGAGACACAAGGGTTGAGTGCTGGAAGATTGGTCATCTTATCGTCGTCGTTTATTGGCGGTACACGTGCCATGGAACAAAACTATCAAGATTCTACAACCTTGATAAAGAGATTTGGAAAGCCTGACCTATTTGTTACGTGCATATACAACACGAATTGGCCAGAGATCACAAATATTAGAGGCGGGCCAGTCACCTAAGGATAGCAGACGTGGTCGCCCGTGTATACCACACGAAATTAATGGCAATTTTCCATGACATTTTAGAAAGAGATATTTTTGGAAAAGTATAAGCATATACATATACAATTGAGTACCAAAAGCGAGGTTTACCACACTGTCATATGCTACTGATACTGGAACATGCAAACAAAATACGCGATAGCGATGACATCGATAAGATCACGAGCGCAGAAATACCGAATATGTACGTCACATTATTATCGAACTTCTGATATCATCATTTAGGTAAATCCTGAATTACAGACCCACTGGAGGACCCTGAATTGCGTGAAGTTGTGAAAAGATGCATGATGCATGGACCATGTAGCTCGAGGTATAAAACAAAATGAAAAGACTAGAAGAATGGAATGTTCTAAAGGTTTTCCAAAAGCATTTACTGAAAACAGCTCAATCAAAGAGAATGGGTACCCCGATTATAGAAGAAACATCGGAGTCCAATATGAGCAAGGCAACAGGATGATAGACAACAGCATGGTTGTCCCATATAATGCTTACCTCACAAAGAAGTATGTGTGCCATATAAATGTGGAGCAATGTTTCAGCGTTGGGAGCATAAAATACTATTTTCAAGTACATTCATAAAGGTCATGATCGAGCGAGCATTAAACTAACAGCACATCCAGAGACGGGCACACAGACCACATACAATTGGGATGAGATACAAGAGTTTCTTGACACGAGATACATCTCTGCACCGGAAGCAATGCGGAGGACATATGGTTACAAAATACATCACACGTCCCACGTTGTGCATAGGTTGTTGTTTTTGAGCTCAAAGTGCATTTTACTACATTACTAACTCTCATAATATATCCAGGTTACTTGTTCATTTACCTAACAAACAAACAATATATTTTGAAGAAGGTCAAGAAAGGACGGCCTTGAAACGTGCTGCAACAAAACACACGTTGTTCACTGCCTGGTTCGAGCTAAATAAAATTGATCCCTCAGCCCGACAATATACATATCTAGAAATTCCACATCATTATACTTTCATAAAGAGCCAGGGCACGTGGAAAATAAGGGAGGGCAAATATAAATTCAAGAATGTATAATATCAGCCCAAAAGACATGGAAAGATACCACTGAAAGGGGGTCACTGGCTTCGAGGACATAAAAAATATCAATGGAAGACAGTGCACCACATTTCATGAGGCAGCAAAAGAACTTGGACTATTAGCGGATAATGCAGAATGGGAGAGAACGCTCGAGGATGCAATTGCTTTTCAGATGCCTATCCAATTGCTACAAACATTCGCCTTCATCTGTATCTATGGGTCTCCCTTGGATCCACGCGAACTATGGGGCAAGTTCAAATACCATTTGGCAGAGTATTAAGCCTGCAACATGTCAGAGGAAGACGCATACAACGCAGCATTATTATCCATCATGAATGAAATCTTTCTTGCGAATGGAACGAATTGTCAATCGTATTAGCTTCCACGACCTAGACGAAAACCATCGCTATGATGCAACAATGAGCCGGACCTTTGATGCGCCCTTTGAAAAGGCTAGAGGAGATAAGTGCTATGCTTAAATTAACTCCGTGACCAAAAAGAAATAGCTGATGCCATTCTTCTTGCAATTGATGGAGCTCAGCCATTACGTTCATGCATAAACGTGGACGGGCCAAGGGGCTCTGGAAAAACATACGTCGTTAATACCGTTATTAGCATGTTGAGAGGAAGAGAGCTTGATGTTATTGTAGTCGCATGGACGGGTATAGCGAGACTTCTGCTCAAAGGAGCCCAAACAGTCGATTCTACATTCAAGCACCCGCTAAAGCTAACACCTGAATCAACCTCTGACCTGCGGCCCACAAGCAAGCAGGCGGACAAAATAAGAAAAGCAAGCTTTTCGTGTGGGATGAATTAAGCATGACATATTCTGATGCGCTCACAGCAGTTGACACTGTTAGAATCTGAAGGTATCGAGCCTGGGATTTGAACCCAAGATTAATTCCACTACTCAGGCTCCAACACACTTCTCCCTCCAGTATCTTCTCTTCTATAAGCGATTCGCTGCAGCCTCCAATAATCCGGCTAGAAAAGCCAGAGCAGTCAATTAGCAAGTGATCAATCTCCACAACACCAAGCAGTTTGTTGCACAGTTCACATTCAGTATCTTCTCTTCTATAAGCGATTCGCTGCAGCCTCCAATAATCCGCTAGAAAAGCCGTGAGCCAATTAGCAAGTGATCAATCTCCACAACACCAAGCGCTTTGTTGCACAGTTCACATTGAGTTTGCCTTTCCTCAGATAACTTTTTGCAGCTCCCCTTTCCCTTCAGTTATTTAGCAATCGAACGACGCCTCCTTCGGTAAGAAACCCGGCTACCGCAAAGCTCTCCGCCAATTCCTACCACGGTCCGAAGCTATCCTTCGCTTCCAATTCGACACGGCTTCATCGGAAAAACCCTACACAGTACCAATCTCTGCGGCTCTATATCTCTTATTCCTCAGACGTTTTTTTTCTAGACCTAATCTCATTTTCCTTCACCGACCTTATTTGCCAGGTCACCCGCTGAGCTTATTAATTAATATAACATACTATCCCATTATTTCCATGTCCTACTAACAAATGTTGGATGACCATAATTTCAACACTCCCCCTCAGCCAACATTTGTCCTCTCGAAAATACCAACTGCATTTCTAAATTCAACATGCTTTTTCTCATTCAATGCTTTTGTTAAGATGTCTGCCTGTTGTTTGCCAGTAGAAATATACTGCAGGTCAATCTCCCCTTTGGCTATTATTTCTCTAATAAAATGATAATGAAGATCGATATGCTTCGTCCTCGAATGTAAAACAGGATTTTTTGCAATGGCTATACAACTTTTATTATCACAAAATAATTTCGTTGGGCAATTCTGCTTTTCTCCCAATTCAGTTAATAATCGTCGCAACCAGATTATTTCTCTACTTGCTAGAGATGCTGAAACATATTCTGACTCTGCACTAGACATCGATACACAATTCTGTTTCTTGCTACACCATGAGATAACTGTCCCATTAATCTTACATAGGTACCCTGTCGTAGATTTGCGTTCGTCTAAGTCTCCAGCCCAATCTGCATCTGTATAGCCAGTTAATTCTGCATAACCAGTCACCTGAGGATTCTTATCATGACTTCTAGTATAACAGATTCCAAGTTGCAACGTACCCTTCAGATATCTAAGAACACGTTTAGCAGCAATCCAATGTTCCCAGCCTGGGTTATTCAAATATCTACTCAACAAACTTACTGCAAACGCAATATCTGGCCTTGTGGCATTTGCCACATAAAGCAGACTCCCAATAAGTTCTCTATATGGTATCTTTTGCATTTTTCTTTTCTCTTCCTCGGTCACAGGAGACATATCTCCACATATCCGTTTACTAACCACCAAAGGAGTTGGTACCGGTTTACATTCAGTCATAAAAAAATCATCTAACATCTTCCTAATACCCTGTACCTGTGTCAAAACTAGCACCCCAGCCTGTCTATCTCTATAAACCTCCATGCCCAAAAGTTTCCTTAATCTACCAAGATCACTCATCTGAAATCTGTTTTTCAAAATGTCTTTGCATTCATCCAAAACTCTTCGATCACTGGCACTCATAACACAATCATCTACGTATAAAGCTATGATGCAAAACTTGTCATCCATTTTCTTTATATACAAATTGCCTTCACTTTCTAATTTTTCAAAACCTTGAGACAATAAAAAACTATTCATGCATATATACCATTGTCTCGCTGCCTGTTTAAGTCCGTATACTGCCTTCTTCAGTTTACATACTTTATCGCCTTGCTCCTCAAAACCAATTGGCTGCTCCATATAAATCTCTTCATCCAAATCTCCATTTAAAAATGCAGTCTTTACATCCATATGATCGAGTTCGAGATCATGTTCTACTGCCAAAGCAATTAAGGCTCGCAAACTTGTTAGCTTAACAATAGGGGAAAAAGTATCATGATAATCTTTACCGTACTTTTGCGTAAAACCACGAGCTACAAGTCTTGCTTTGTACCTTTCAATTTTCCCGTCCGGTCCTTTCTTTAATTTGAAAATCCACTTACATCCTACTACGTTTTTCTCCTTAGGCCGCGACGTAAGATCATAAGTACCTGTATGCCTGAATGACTCGATCTCTTCATGCATGGCCTTCCTCCACTTATCTGCATCTGGTGAATTGACAGCTTCGTAATATGTCTTAGGCTCCACCACACACGAGACAGATGGTGGCCTTTGCGCCCGAATGTTACCTCCTAACTCATACTCCTTAAATCTTGATGATGGTTTACGTTCACGAGTGCTCCTCCCATGCTCATTCCTTCCAAATTTTGAAGTGTCAAACGACACCTCCTGCTTCAATCTTTCTGCATCACTCCTATGTGTACGACTTTCTTCCACTGGCGGTTCTTCTGTTCTTACCTCCTCCAATTCTGTTACTTGCTCTTCTATTTGTTCTTCCAAACTCACTTCCATGCTATGATCTTCTAATTCTGCTATTTCACCTTCTGGTTGCTCCTCCTCATCACTGCCTTCCACCTCATGGACTTCAACAACCTCTGTTTGATATTCCTCCTTTCCGTTATCACCATCCTCATCGTCAAACCAACCTATTGGTGCCCAAGGTTGATTTTCTTCTTTCGTCTGTGCCACATTTTGCGTCACTACCCTATCCTTGTAAAACTTAGTTTCATCAAATACCACGTCACGACTTACGTGAATTTTCCTAGTTTTAGGATCATATAACCTATACCCTTGGTCCTCATAACCAACTAGGTAGGTCTCGACACTTCGATCCTCCAATTTGGATCGCAATTCTTCAGGTACATGCATATATGATAAGCAACCATATGCACGTAGTCTCTCCACTGACTGCTTTCTCCCAGACCAAACCTCCTCATGTATTTTTCCTTTGATTCCAGCAGAGGGCAATTTATTTTGGATGTAACACGCTGCCTGCACTGCCTCTGCCCATAAATAATTGGGCAGTCCTGCATGCTTCAACATAGACCTTGCTGCATCCATGAGTGTCCTGTTCTTTCTTTCAGCAATGCCATTTTGTTGCGGAGTATATCCACATGTAAATTGACGCCCGATACCCTTTATCACGCATTGTAATTGCATAAATTCTCCGTAAATGTATTCTCCCCAATCATAGCTGTAATCGCTTTAATCGCCTAGAGGTCTCACGCCAACTTCAGCCTAAATACAACCGAAATGCTTGAAATGTTTGGTCCTTAGATTTTAAAAATAGCAATTTGTTTTTCTAGAAAAATCATCAATAAATGTGGCAAAATACGTTTCTTACTCATGCTCGCACACGCATGGGCCCACACACATCACTATGCACCACATTCAATATGCCCGAGTTTTTGAAAAGGAGGTTTAAAAGCCACAATGCGGATCGCTTCGAAAGCATGCACCCTCGACAAATTCCATGCTCACAAACTTTGCTCGATACCACCGTTAGAATCAAGGTATCGAGCCCGGGATTTGAACCCAAGATTAATTCCACTACTCGGGCTCCAACACACTTCTCCCTCCAAGATCTTCTCTTCTATAAGCGATTCGCATTTGCAGCCTCCAATAATCCGGCTAGAAAAGCCAGAGCAGTCAATTAGCAAGTGATCAATCTCCACAACACCAAGCAGTTTGTTGCACAGTTCACATTCAGAGTTTGCCTTTCCTCAGATAACTTTGCAGCTCCCCTTTCCCTTGGTTATTTAGCAATCGGGAACGACCTGCCTCCTTCAGGTAAGAAATCACGGCCTGCAAAGCTCTGCCAATTCCTACCACAGTCCGAGCTATCCTTCTGCTTCCAATTTGATCACGGCTTCATCAGAAAAAACCCTACACAGCCAATCTGTCTCTGCGCTCTATATCTCTTATTCCCTGTACGTTTTTTCTAGACCTAATCTCATTTTCCTTCATGAACCTTATTTGCCGTGTCACCGGCCGAGCTTATTAATTAATATAAATATACTATCCCATTATTTCCATGCCCTACTAACAAATGTTGGATGACCATAATTTCAACAGACACTGTCATGAGGGAAATTCGATGTGATTCCAGACCATTTGGAGGAATGATTGTATTGGCTGGCGGCAATTTTAGGCAACAACTACCCGTAATCAAACGAGCCAAAAAGATGGAGATCCTCTCAAAATGTATCAACCCTCTGTAGAAATATTTTAAGACATTCAAATTGACAACAAACCTACGTCTTCGTGAAAACGAGAAAGAATGGTCTGAATATCTATTAAAACTTGGAGATGGAGAACGAATGAACGACGAGCCTACACTCCATGCAGATGTCGTTCAGTTGCCGAAAGCACATGCATTCATTGCAGGTAACAATATTATCGATGAGGTATTTGGAACAAGCATTGACTCAGCAAGCATCGAACATCTATTTGAAAAATCCATACTATCTCCAAAAGATGAGGATACACTAAAACTCAACGACAAGACCTTGCAAAGGTTGCATGGAGATTTGCATCCATACATCGGCATTGATACTCTCAACATGGAAAATGAAGAGGATATCAGAAATTTTCAGATTGCGTTTATTAACTAGCTCACACCCTCCGGAATGCCGCCTCACAAGCTTAACATCAAGGTAGGAGCAATAGTGATGTTGCTCAGGAACATGTATCCTCAGGGTGGACTGTGCAACGGGACATGCTTGCACATCACCCATGCAACGCAAAGAATCCTACGGGTGGAAATAATTACAGGACAATTCAGAGGCACCCCAATCCTGCTCCCAAAGATCAACCTGGCACCGTCTGATTCGCACATACCATTCACCAGGAGGCTCCGTTTGGCTTTCTCGATGACAATAAACAAGTCGCAAGGCCAATCTCTAGAGACCGTTGGCCTTTACTTGCTAGCCCCAGTTTTTGCACATGGTCAACTTTATGTTGCTCTCTCAAGGTGCACTTCTCAGGCAGGAAACAAAATTGCTATTACCGAAACATCACGTCAAGGTGCATTATGAAAAGACCACCGAATGTACACCCCAAATGTCGTATATAAAGAAGCACTTATATAAATAAAGAGCTATTCGTTTGAACATCTCAAGCGAAGCACTTTCATAAACAGACTGATATCCATTTGAACATCTCACAGACAGAAAAGAGGCCGCCCATCAGGGCGGGTAATGATATAAATATTTTTGACCATGCTGGTAAATGTGCACCATTGAAATATTATTTGTCTTTTAGCTTCAACATGTTGAGAGCCGCTGATGTTGAACAATTCAGAGAATATTCTGCAGATCGGGGGTGGGGAATAAAAAATGAACAAGACGCTAAACAAGAACGCTAAACAAGAACGTTGCTATATTGTTTGTCAAATCTAGTGTCATGTGATATAAAAACATCCATTAGGGAATACCACACTAAGACCAAAAATGAGTGAGGCGGAAGCGGAAACGGAGGCGGCTGTCGGGAGGCCTGGGTCCGACCCAGGTAAAAGCAACGGGGCCCCATGGCCCCCGAATCACCCTGCCATCGCCAGAGCAGGCTGGACTTCAGCCATCCGGCAGACTTCTGAGGTCTGCAACCAGTCCCCAGCCGATGGGGCTTCCAAGGGCCTGCAGACGATTTCAGTTGGGGCAGCTTCACAGGTAGGTGAGGCAGGTCACGATCTTGGGAGGTCGTTCCACGGCTCCAGCTTCACAAAAATTGCACAACAAGCTTCGATTGCAGCATTGTGGGCAAAAGCCCCAAATTCTGGAGATGCTTTTTGCAATTTTGACCCATTGAGTTCTAAGAACGAAGAAGGAAATGTGGCAGGGAGAACCTCTGCAGTAAGGAGATGTGTAGGAGACGAATCGGCACTACAAAAACCGAAATCAACTGCCTTGGGTATCGAAGATGGTAGGAGCAAAGGAACACCAATGCAATACAATGACACAGGCCTGATGGGGCAGAGAAAATCGGGCATGGAGGGTAGTAAGAACACCTTCAGCCAGGGAAGTAGAGGAAGCTTCTCTTCAAAGGCAGAGCAGGGGGCTACTAGGCATCACGCAGCAGGCCAAGGGGCTTTTGATCCCCAACACGGTGAAGGGGCATTTGGTCCCCAACAAGGCTCTAAGGAAACGCCCCAGCTTACGGTTCACCGCACCACATGCCCCAAGGCATAGAGCAATCAACTAAACCGATAAGATCATGATGGAGCCCCGGAGCGGATGACAATCAAGCATTCCCAAAGGACTTAAACAGAGGTAAGAGTTTTCCCTCTACATCGGGTAGATAATGTGATCTTTCAGAAACCAAAAACAGGATAGTGAAGCGAAGCAAAAAGTAAGAGTAGGGGAAGATCGGGGCCCGGCTAGTGGTAATGCAAGGAGTAATGTAAGGGAGGCTTGGAAAAACAATGACACGATAGCAAGAGTTAACAAGCCTAGATTCTCGTGAGTGGATAAAGAATAAGATGCCAATGTAAAAAACCGGGGAGTTTGAGAGTAGATGCAAAGACTTAAAATAGTAGAAGGTGTTTTGTTCAAGATCCGGGCAAACCGAACAAAGGCCAACTTGAAGAAAATGGAACCGAAAAGTGCTGGAAACATGGAAGTAGACGAGGAGTCTAACTATCCAATAGCGTAGATAGATCACGGTATGCACGTAAAAGTGGTGGAGAACCCGTATCAACGATCCGTCATTGGCTTCTTTACATGAGGATTCCCGGACCTCCAAAACGGAATATCGGGCTCTCAAAGACACCTGAAGAAATTAGGCCTACCTCAACACCTAATCGCTAAAGGCACCGGGAAGTAACTTCTTTCTCATTTTTTGATAGTGAAGCGTTGGTAGATAAGATGGTGTCCCGCGCAGTAGACTCATTCATGGGAGAGTACATTTTATATCAATATTACTCACCTGGCTTCTCTCCCCATCAAATCTCGGCCATCAAAATTCCGTGTTGGTTAGAGATCGAACACTTACCTCCAGATATGTTGGTACCTGAATTCTTAAAGGTCATTGCTAACACAAGAGGGAGCATATATCTCACATTCCATCGCCAAAGGACCAAAGATTTGTGTAGCAATACCGGCAACGTCAGGCATACCTAAAGGGGTGGTAGTTAAGAGTGGCAAATGCTCTTTCAAGTTCCCCCTGAAATTGACCAATAGATGGGAAATATACAGAATGTTTCCGGACATAAAGATTGAAGGACTAGAAGAGAACCCCCAAGTCAGGTCTAGAAAAGCTGGGACTCCTCAACAACAAGCTCCGACTGGCCTTAATGATCCTCCCACATCCAATGGTGCACCAGTTAGCCACCCCATCACTCAAGTAAGTATCACCCCATGCCCCAAGCCAGGGAGGTGAGAATCACTGCTCCAACATCGTGGGAAAGCTAGCTAATGAATCGACAATACAGCCCAGTAATCTCATAAGTCTACCAAAAGCAGACGATCAGTCATGGGAAGTGGTAGGTTCCAAACAAAAAGGGAGGACTAGGAACATTGCTCGGAGGAGCGGAGCACTCCGGTCAAAACCTCTCCCCCAGGCATCTCCGAGTACTCACATTGTTCTAGGAGCAAAAAATCCTTTCTCTCAGTACATTCTGGAAACAACAAACACAGAGAAGGGAATGCTTTCTGAAGCGGAAGGAGGGATTGGGAGAGATATAGTGGTATATGGGGAATTGGATGAAATAGAGAGAGTCATTCCCCCAAACAAAAATAAGTGGGCGGATCTAATGGAAGAGGAGGACATGGTGGATGAAGATCCCCCTACTCTAACAGGGAAAAAAAACAAAAAGGTAACAAGCACAAGTCTAGAAGAAGAAGGGTTGGATAGCATGAAAAGGAAAAAGGGTCCAGAAACATCTCTTTATGAATCATAAAATTCTCAGTTGGAACATTAGGGGAGTAAAATCCTCTGAGTACAAGAAGAGTAGGTTAGCAAGCGCCATAAAGGGGATCAACCCGGATGTGATATGCTTACAAGAACATAAGTGTAAAAAGGAAGAAATACAGGAGCTGTTCAAAGTAATAGGCAATGAATACGTGGGTATTGCTGCAGTAAAGGAAACTTCTAGTGCAGGCCTCATCACGTGGAAAAAAGAAGTAAAAGTATGTGAGTCACAGGTAGACAGATTTGGGAGATGGTCTCTAATCTTATGGCAACATGAAGGTAAAGTATGGGGCTTGGTGAACGTTTACGCCCATAACAACCCCAGAGGCAGGCCACTCTTAGACACAAATTAAAAGGTTTCGGGAACAAGGTAGCTTGGCTAATGGTAGGAGATTTCAATATGGTGGAGGCAGCTGAGGATAGACAAGGGGTATCATCTGCAATTGTGCATGGGTTTGAGAAAGTACAGTGGTGCAAACTGTTAGAAGATATAGGCTTCATGGAAGTAGACGGAGATAAGGGCTATACATGGTGTAACGGATGGGTAGGCATGGGTAGGACTTATGCAAGACATGATAGATGCTACATCAACGATGAGGCACTTACCATCCTTCCAAACGCACATAGATCCAACCTTCTACAAAATGCTATCTCGGATCACAATCCACAGGTCATATCTACCCAGATTTGCCAGATTAGAACCTCTAAAACAGTATTCAAACTCAACACTAGATATCTGAAAGATCCAGAATTTGTGGAGGCTTGTAAAAGCATATGGCAATCCACTTTTTTAACGGGCTGGGGATGGAAACCATGATAACTTGCCCCCCCGGTAATATAAAAAATTACGCCAAAAGTTGGGGTAGAGCTAAAGTGCAAAGGGAGAGGGGAGAGTTGGATAGCCTTTACAATTAGCTCCACTCACTTAGAGCATTGGGCCCGAATGATGGGATAGAGGAGAAGGGAATAATAGAACAGATAAAGGCACTAGAGGAAGTCAAGATAATGGAGAACAGATGCAAAGCAGGATTGACTTGGCTAAATGAAGGTGATAAATGCACCAAGTTTTCTTTAAGACAGCTAAAGAAAAGAAGAGGTCGTCTACTCTATCAACCATTGCACTAGGCGACGGCTCGACCCTCAAATCCCCAGGGGATCTAAAAAGGTACTTACATAATCATTTCCAAAGTTTTTTTGGGGAACATAACTTACCATTCCAAGATACATATGAAGAGCTAGTGATCTCAAAAGTTTCACCTATAATGAGCTCTAGCCAAAAAGATATTCTGAGTCGCCCTCTCTCTATGGAGGATCTTGAAAAAACCACCCTCCTATTGGCTAAGAATAAATGTCCGGGTATGGATGGAATTCCCATCGAATTCTACCAATGCAATTGGGAATGGATTAAAAATGATATCTTTTCTGCATACACAGACTTCTTGCAAGCTGAAAATTTAAATCCAAGATTGAATACAAGCTGCATTGCCTTGGTACCCAAGTGTAAGGAGCCAAGCACAATTAACGATTGGAGGCCTATCACACTCCTATCTGCATTTTACAAAATCATAGCCAAGGCTATGGCAGAGAAGATCAAACCAATTTTAGCGGAAGGTATCTCACAGCCCAATCGGCTTCTACCCAGGCGGGGAGTATTTCGAGCAATGTGGCAAAGCAGACTTTTGAAGGGTTGCATTGGGCCGAAAAAACAGGGACAAAAAGTAGCCTATCTAAAGCTAGATTTCACCAAGGCATATGACAAAGATTAGATGGAGTTTTTCGCATAAAATGATGCTCAAACCGGGTTGTGGGGATATTTTTTACGAAGGGGTAATGAAACTATTGAGATCAGCTCGAGCCTCAGTCTTATTTCAAGGTGAATCATCTCCTATATTTGAGATTAAGAGGGGCATCAGGCAAGGTTGTCCCCTGGCTCCCTTCCTCTTCAATATAGCAGCAGAAGCTCTCTCACAGTTATTCCTGCAAGCATCTGCGGACGGTCTCATTCAGGGACTAGAAATGTGGGACGGTTCTCAACAAATCTGTAACCAGTATGCAGACGACTCATTTCTGTTTATCGAGGCAGAGGAAAACAATATGTCATGTGCGGGGACAACCATCGGCCACCTTCTCAATAGCTTCAGGCTGCCTCATAAATTGGAAAAAATGCTCAGTGCAGTGGCCTTTGGAGAACAGGCATCCCACATGTTTGGAAAGCTTACCATGGAAAATTATCCCTGAGGGTGAACACTCCAGCTTGTTAGGAATCCCAGTGGGCATTAACATCACTAGTGCACGAATATGGGATGAAATGCTACTAGGCCTACATAAACACCTAAATTGGTGGAAGGTAGCAAAGTTATCCCTTGCATGGAGGATTACTGTGGCAAAACATGTGCTAAGTAATACTTATGTATACATATCATCAATTCTACTTGCTCCGAGGGAGAAGGTGCAGGAGTTAGAAGGGCTGATTCGAAACTTCGTATGGGGAGGTAATGAAGAAGGTGCAACGATCAAAATTGCTTAGTGGAAGTGCAAGAGGGACAAAACAGAAGGGGGAATTGATATGTTTGACATAGTCTTACAGAGCAAAGTATTAATAGCCAAATTCATATGGATGATTCTTCAGGAAAAGGTGAAGTCTCCAGGTTTGCACCTCATCAACCAAGCTCTATTATATTCTTGTAAGCATAGTAAGCCCTCCGTCAAGGTCTCGCTTCCATGGTCTCTCTTTTTTGATCTCAAGCCATGTAAAGAAGCCTCCCCCTTCCTGAAGGGTCTTATTTCGGCTTGGAATGCCATAAAGAAACTATTCACGCTTGATATCAGCAAATTTAAAGCAGGGACCTCCCCTCCATGGTGGGTACCAGTGGAATTGCACAATAAACAAGGCCCATTAGGTATGAGGATTGTGAAGAGATGGAAAAACTGTGGTATACATTCTTGTGCTCAGTGGTATATGGGAGAGCACCTGGCCAGTTGGGAAGCATTTCAAGCCTGCTTTGGTTTAAAAGAGGCAGACAAGATAATTTGGGAATGTGTGGCTTCCGTACTCCCAAACACAATAAATAGAGGAGATCAAAGTCCATGGGTCGTACATCCTTCGATACAGCCAAACAAGTTTGTGAAGTCATGCTACAGTAGTTTGAAGACTAAGGGACTTCTTCCAGTATCTCCCAAGTGGGAGCTAGTGATCACGGAGGACATCCTTAAAAACATCTGGAGAAACGCTTGGCTGAAATTCCTCCCTCCACAAATCAACGCCTTTCTTTGGCAAGTGATCCACAGGGTCCCAAGGGTCAATCATCTAGTCTCCAAATGGGACAATAACGTGAGCCCACTGTGCCCTATGTGTGAAGAGGAAGAAGAATCCATAGAACATTGTCTGGTGCATGAAGTATGGGCCTGGAGTCTGGATAGGTTCGAATACCCCTTAGGAACCAAAGAATTGCTGCTAGGAATTCTCCCTCCAGAATGGTGTCCCAAGAAGAAGATTTCTTTTCACATAGCCAGGGCCTGGACGATCTGGTCAATATGGAAAAGGAGGAATGCCCGAGTCTTCGCTGAGAATCAGGAGGTATTCATATCATCAACTCAGCTACTTCACCTGGTACTTGAAAGACTTAAAAAATTTAGGCTAGTTTTTAAATGTGAAGAAGAGGTAAAGGAAGAAATATGGGGCACCTATTTTAATCTGGTCTAGGTCGGGAAAGAGAATAGTACAAGCTGGAGCTACATAGCTACCCCCATCTCATATTCGTGGATGGGTGTACCTCTGCCATGTGGCATTCTCTCTAAGTAAATAAAATCTTTTTTATCCCTCAAAAAAAAAAAAAAAAAAAAAAAAAAAACATCCATTAGGTATTTGTAAGATGACCAACTCCCATAGTAACACTTCACATCACATGTTATTATTGTTGAGATTTTTATGAAATAAGTAAAAATCATTAGATAACCAACCAAATTAATTACCCTATTAATCACCAACCCACTCACCAACGAAGTAGAGTTAAAATGACAGAAATAACTACCTAACCTAATTCATTGCGACTGTAAGTTATAGGCAGCAACTAAAAGAGCCATCATTTTAGACATAACGTTGAGTCTTCCACAGCATAAAATAATATTTCTTCTTGTCCACCCATCCCATATATACACCTAAAGTCTTAGATAAAAGGCAATTGCTATATGGACTCCTTGGACAAACTCAATCTCCTCCATCTTGAATTGCAGTCATGTAGAATTTTTTGACATAGCATGATAAGGGCTAAACCATGAACTGCTCCTTGCACTAAGATGGTTGGAATTGGATTTCGGCTACAACAGAGGGAAGGAAGCGCGGAGAAGATGCATTTGGCGGGATAGGTTGACGTGGCTGAATATGTGGGTGGGCTAGAATTCCAGAAAATCTTGCACCCTGCTAAAAAATTGCACACCTTTGAAAAAATCGGGCCTGCCTTAATTGTTTTTTAATTAACGCGAACCCACTTGTGTTAATGTCTATATGTGTTAATTTTTTTTATGGTCCATTAGATGATGGTATGATGTGTAGAATATGCCAGATCAAGGGCAAGGCATTTTTGTTATAGCACAACGCTCCCCCCATACCGCATACGAGGTATAAAAATACATCCGGGAATCGGGAAATCTGATTGCCATGAACCATTGGCGGGGAAGAGAATATTTTGCAATCAGCCGTAACCTGGCCGAAAGCCGCACAACATACGCCACAATGCACTTTGAAAGCGCACAATGTAGCGAGACCTAAACCAAAATAGACTATCCGCTAAGACGATATAACGTAAGCAAGAAGAAGGAAGAAGCAAGAAGAGGCAAGAAGAATCGAAGCAAAGAGGAATGAAGCAAGAAGCGGGAAGGAGCAACAATGAAAATCGAGGGCGGACCCATTTGCGACGCAACCAACTATTTTACTGACCAAAGGGATAAAACGAAAATGCTCTACATTTAATTTGTTAACCGGTTGTATGCGATCGCACCTCCGTTGGCCATCTACGGCAATTCTGAGGCTCCAATCCCAAGCCAATGAAGATGCGCAACTAAAAACCCCAACAGACATAACGTTGAAGGACCATGTCTACACCCCTCCAAAGAAACCAAGGCAAAGATAGCCCGGTCAAACCCCGCAATTAAGAAACAAAGAGAAGAACCAAAAAAGGTGAGTTGGGATTGCCAAGAACCATGTAGATGCCATCGACATAGCCTTGGGCTAAGGCATGAGGCCACCCAGTGCACTAAGATGGCCTCCATCGCCTTCTCCATCCGTGGTCCGGCCGCCTCCATCGGGCTGCTCTTAGCAGCCCCCGTGAACAAAAAGCCCTGCTATTTTCGACCATGCAAGCGCATCATGCCATAACCTAAAAAAAAAAAAACCTTCCCCATTTTTCGGGCAACCTACGCCAAGAATCATAGGAACGACAACTTTTGGCGACGTAAATGGCTACATGCATTAACATGTCGCATGTATGGAAATGTTTGATAGTACATAATCAAAGGCTAATCCTGAAACCCTATCAAATGCAAATCCTGAAACCCGTTTGAGCAGAACAAATTGATTTAAAAAAAAAAAAAGGATATTGCAATCCTTCAACGGCATCTTGTATGGTGGAATGGGCTGTACGAGCACGAAAACAAGGTAGTCAATCTTGCTTACATTCCTAGGTTTCCGTTGTAGATTTAGCTTTAAGGATCATCAGAAGTACAATATCATTCCCAAAACGCCACAGCGAACACTTTTGCCTTGTATTAAAATGCTGCGCATTAAAATCGTTCATAATTACATACACTTTGCCCCTTGCTTTTACTTTGCCTTGCAGTTTCTTTAGATGCCTTCTCAACAAGCTGTATGTTTGATCGTTGCAGGCAATAGCACTACAAATCACAAATTAAACCTTCAATATGTTACTTGCAGATTTAAGTAACAACAGAGGAAGATACCAGTTTCTCGTATTACTCTTCCACTTTCAGGCTTCTTGCAGAATGTTTGTTAACGATATATTTGAAATCCCATGCATAAATTGCTTCAATGATCAATGTAATGTATATGTTCATCCAATTAAGTTCCAACACGTTTTGTGCCAATTGCCACTGTTCCCATCAAATAAAAATCAGTTGCTTTCAGGTCTGTTGCAGAAAAAAGTCAATATGGAACTGATGCATCTCAAGGCAAGGATCATATTGAAATCGGGTAATATGTGTTCCATATTTTATTTATAGTCAGTACTTGCAAATTTTAGGTGCCCTTTCAGAAATGGCATGCTGATTGCTATCGTATCTATGTTGATCAATGTCCACAGAAATGTCGTCTCAATTCTGAACTTCCAACCTAACATTTGTCCTTGTAACTGAAAGCTTAGTGTTGAATATGCACAGCAAGAGCAAGAAAGGTCATACTGATGTTCAAGACATTAGTAAAAATGCAGCATGAAAAGGACGAGAATGGTATGCTATGCTAACTTGAACTTGAGAAGCAAAAGTGACAGGCTTTACATCCAAAACATTCTATGGATTGAAAAGAGAGAAAGAGATACTAATCAGGAGAGCAATCCATAACAAGAAAAGCAGCACACCAGAAAGCCAAGGTTGATCCAGCATAAGGAAAACCTAAGAGCCATATAAAGGAGGCAAAAAGAAATATGCTTTAAGGAAGAAAATGACGTTTTGATAGCAGCAAGAAGATCAGAGGCATGAAGATGATACAGGAAAAATAAAAGGTGGAAGGCACTTGAATAAGCACAAGCACAGATCCTGTTCTCTGTCATCAGAAAAAGCCAAGGAACATGATAATATCTGCAACACGGGCTTGACTTGGCATTTTGTGCTAGACCTAACACATGTTTAAGAGGTGGTCAATGATGACGTGTCAAGGAACACATTGCTGACAGACACAACCCATTATTACGTTGAATGAGAAGACAGTATCCAAGGTTATAGGTTATACTTTTGCTAAGTACCACAATGATGTCTGGAGCGTTTTCTTAAACCACATCATTGGAACGCATCCCTTTGTGAAATATCTTCTGTTGTATCTAGGAACTGATCATATAAACAAGTTGGGTAGCAAATACATTTTTCACTGTTTGTTTGCATCACAGGATAGCCGATATTGTGAGCCTCTCTATATGGAGCCCCTATCACTGGAGTACACACGGTTTAAAGATGTCCCATACTCTTCTGTAATAGTACACACATCCCATAAAGAACATACATCAAATATTTATAAAATCAGGTATAGTGTAGCCCTGACTTTTAATACTGGTCCTAAAATGTAAAATGTTGAAAGGCCTTGCATTATCCCAGGGATTTCAAAGGATTGACAATTCTGTGCGAACAAAGGAAGCTAAATGAGGCACTACAAATTATGGAAGAACAAGGTTTGTCTTTGTCAAGAAATAATGCATATTTACTTTTACAGGAGTGTATGCAAACAAAAGATATTGAATGCACAAGACGTTTGCAATACCTTATAATCTCTAGTGGTCTTGATTCAATCTCAGTTCTTAATGACCATCTCATTCGTCTGTTTGCTATGTTTGGAAAATTGGTTGAAGCAAATCAAGCATTTGAAATGGTCTCAGAGCCGAGTGTTTGTACATGGAGCTCAATTATTTCTGCACATGCCAACCTCGGGTTTCCTGGGATGGCCTTTGAAATGTATCAAGCAATGCAATTATCAGGTCTCAAGAGCAACAAGTATATTTACCATGCTGTTTTGAAAGCATGCATGATGACTCTGTCATCCACACCAGCATTAACCCTTAAACAGGTAACAGTCATCCATGACCAAATCATCAAAAGTAGGCTCCAGTCTGACGTTATCCTTGGCAGTGCGCTTGCTGATATTTATGCCAAATCTGGAAGATTAGAGGAGGCCCACAAAGTCTTTGCTGATTTGGCAAGTCCAGACTCATTTGCTTGGAACATAATGATTTCAGGGTATGCTCGTTATGGAGATATAAGGATGGCATTGGAGCTTCTTTGCCAGATGGAGAAGAATGGTGCTAAACCAGATATAATATCCTGGACTGCATTAATTGCAGGCTATGCACAATATGGGAAAGGTCATTTTGCTCTTCGGTGTTTTGAAGAGATGCAGTGCAGAGGAATAAGGCCAAACAAGGTTGCATTCCTGACTGTTTTGAGAGCATGCAGCAGTGTATGTGCCATAGAACAAGGCAGGCTCATCCACAAACAAATAATAATGAATGGTCTCTGCTCTGATCTTGTTTTAGGTACTTCCCTTATTGATATGTATGCAAAATGCAAGAAGTTGAATGAGGCTTCTGATGTATTTGATAGGTTACAAAACCGAGATATCGTGTGTTGGAACACAATGATTGCAGGGCATGCTCAGCATGGTGATATAAAGCTGGCTGTCCAGTGTTTTGAACGCATGGAACAGAGTGGCATCAAGCCAGACATAGTATCATGGACTTCTGTAATTGCAGGATATGTGCAGCATGGAGAAGACTGCCTTGCTCTTGATTACTTTGTGAAGATGCAACAACATGGGCTTGAACCAGACAAAGTCACTTATTTGGTCCTTATGAAGGCTTGTGGTAACTTGGGTGCAATTGGACATGCGAGAGGCATTCATAACCACATCCTAAAACATGGCCTGTTTTCAGATCTAATTGTTGGAAATGCTCTCATTGATATGTACGCCAATCTGGGAAGCTTAAGAGAGGCGCAAGAAGTTTTTGACAGACTACCAGCTTGGGATCTAGTTTCTTGGAACACTCTCATTGCAGGGTATGCCAAACATGGGGATATTGGACTAGCCTTGCCATGCTTTGAGCACATGGAATTGAGTGGCATCAAACCAAATCAAGCAACATTGAATGGTATTCTTACAGCATGCAGCCGCAATGGCTTAGTAAAAGAGGGGTGTTGGTATTTTAGATACATCCAAGAGATCCATGGTGTCATAGCCGATATTTCTGATTACAATTGTATAGCTGACATTCTAGGACGTGCAGGCTATTTTCAAGAAGCAAAAGAGATGCTTGAAGTCACTGTACAACCAAACATATCTGGATGGACTTCACTTCTTACCGCCTGTAAAATCTATGGTGAATGGGAGTTAGGGGCACAATGTTTCAATAGGATTACTCCTTGTAGGTAACATTGGCCTTCAGAATGCCAATGTTTCAGGTAGGAGCACGGTTATTCCTATGATGCCACCGTAATGGCAGCCATTCCTATGACAGTGTATTGATTTTGTGGTGTCCCAATTCAAATTAAGCTTCCTTTTCTATACACGATCCTGGATATCTGCCTTTAGGTCAATAATGAGAAATTGTTGGTGTCAATATGGGTCGAGCACATAACTAGAACTAAGAGAGAGATGTTCAACCCCTGAAATGTCATGTCTTCAATTATTGCACGTGGACAAGGCAGGTCTGTTATCACAAACACATATATTGCCCTGTCTTTCCTTACAAGTTTTTATTTTGATTTGAATCCTCGCATATGATGCCTTCGCTTCAAGAAATAGAACATGGAATTATTGGGGGATGTCGGCTTCAAGATTTTGGAGTAGCACCAACTTATTAAGGTTTTCCATTTAGAGGTGAAGACCTTATGCAGCACAAGTATGTATTCAGGTTGTCCACCAGTAAAAGTAAATAGTCCCCTCTTTTCCAAAACATATGCATGAGGAGGTATCAATACTCTAGACACTCCCGAAGTTTGGGTCTTTTTTTGCTTCTTGACTAGAATTTCTAAGTCTGTAATTATAGATTGGACCTATAAAAGATCTTGTTGCCAAAGGCATTGGCTAATCAGGATAGCCTAAGGGAGAGTGTTCGGCATGTCTGATGTAGAATGAGCTGAAGCGGCAGAAGTATAACAACATGGCAATATAGCTATCATAAGCCATACTGTGGTGAGTCACTTAAGCAGTCACTTAAGCTGAGCCTTTTGTTTTTGAACCTTTTGTTTTTCTATCCTTCTGAATAACGATGAGTAACGACTGCCTCTCATATTTCTTTAACACGTGTTTCTAGAAACTTGTCTTTATATTTCAGAGTATTATTTTGGTTCATGAGAAGCAAGAGCTGTGAACCTCATTTTGTTAGATTTGGAAGGATTTTGACAAGCATGCAGATTGTTGTTGTCCAATGATTTCTCTGTTATTGGAAAGTGATCATGGCACACATGAATGTATTCTAAGGTGTAAAGGTTGGAATGGTTATTCAAAGCATAAAATTTCTCCACAAGATGGTTTTGGGCCAAGAGAAATACACAGGAAGATTTTTACACCAACATGGAGTATAAGACGAGGAGTCGCACAAGGCTACAGAAGCACAATAACTTAAGGATTGAGAACGTTTTGCTAATATAGGAAATAGCCAAATCATTCAAATGAAGCTGCAGAAGTTCAGGTCCAAGGCATTGACTAGAACACTATTCGTCGGCCTACAAGCTGTTCAATGGCTAATGCTAATACTAATATAATACAAAAAGCCTCTACCCTCTTGCTTATGGTGCATATTGCGAGTCTGAATTGGCAACTAAAAGCAAAATAGATAAATGAATTTTCAATATAACTGATGAGCCTTTGAGAAAAAGAATAGCCTCTAACTTTCAGTGGTTGCAAACTATATTTCAAAGAATGAACATTATCTACTTTGGACCGACATTCATACAGGTATGAAATGCTACTATGATCTTGCATTATTGCACTACAGAGGCTAGTTTGCATTGTTTTAGGGAAGATTGGGTGGGGTATGGCAGCTGTGGATAATTTATTATTGGCATCTACTTGTGTTCCCCATTCTCTCGTTCTATCCTTCATATCCCAATCATGTTTAGATAAACCTCCACATAGTGCGAATACAACATTGGGACTTCATATGCTAGATGAACAGAGCTTGCCCTATAGTGTCTCAATTTGCAAAGTGGATTTGCTACTTGGTTACTTGGTCGGCATTTTTTACATCTTGAATTAAAATCTTCAAGATTTTTGGAGGACGTTAAATGAGGCTTCCAGGGATTGACTCTATTGTCTAAAAGCTTTATAACCCTTGCCCCTCCTGTTTTTGATACATTGGAATGCTAATTTGTGAAACAACATCCAAGCAAAAAATTAGATACTAAAGATAATAATGTCTTCAGGGATATAGGGATAATTATTACAGCAATTGCAGGCAAAACACTGGTGATTTTGAGCTTGGGAAGCATGTGATCCATCTTATTTTATCTTTCATTGCATGGGAATAGTGCGCTCTGCTTAGTGTATTGCTCTGCTTAGTGCAGAGGTTAATCACACATTCAGTCTTTTAGCAATACTTTATCTTGACTTTGTATTGATTACAGGATGCTTATATAAATCACAGTTAAAAACAGATATGCATTGCCCCGGGTAGACGAGTTGTTTGATCAATTGGGTCAAGCTAAGTATTTTACTAAGATAGATCTTCGGGCCGGATACCATCAGATAAGGATTAGGGAATCCGACATTTATAAGACAGCCTTTCGGACACGTTACGGCCATTATGAGTTTGTCGTGATGCCATTTGGGTTAACCAATGCGTCTGTTACCTTTATGCGGCTGATAAATGATGTTTTTAGACCTTTCTTGGACAATTTCATATTAGTGTTCTTCGATGATATTCTAGTTTATTCGAGAATCTTGCAAGAACATGTGGAGCATGTGAGGCAGACCTTGAGTATTCTGAGAGAAGAGAAGTTGTATGGGAAGATGTCTAAATGCTCTTTTGCCCAGCGTAAATTAGTATATTTGGGCTATGTAATTTCTGAAGAGGGCGTTGTGCCAGATCCCGCCAAGATAGAAGATGTGAAAGATTGGCCAGTGCCACAGACTGTGAAGGAGGTAAGAGCTTTTTTGGGACTTGCTGGTTATTATCGCAAATTTGTCCTTAGATTCTCCAAGATTGCTGCTCCTCTCACATCATTGTTGAAGAAGGGGATTAGTTTGGCTTGGAATGATAATTGTCAAAAAAGTTTCTAAGAATTGAAGGAGGTGTTGATTCGAGCTCCTATTTTGAAGATATTTGATATAAACCAGCCCATTCAAGTGGTCACAGATGCCTCTGGGAAGGGTATTGGTGGAGCTTTGATGCAGAATGGTAAGGTTTGTGCCTATACATCTCGAAAATTGTCGCTAGCGGAGCAGAATTACCCAGTGCATGATTTGGAGATGTTGGCAATTATACATGCCTTGCGTGCATGGAGGCACTACCTATTAGGTCGAATTTTTTTGTGAAGCAACCACACTTGAATAACAGGCAACGGAGATGGATGCAATTGTGGGAAGAATACGATTTTGAGATTGAGTATCAGCCGGGCAAGGAGAATGTGATAGCAGATGCTTTGTCTCATAGATCCTTTTTGACCTCTATTATTGTGCTCCCGGGTCAATGGGAATGCTCATCTCATGGATAAGGTTGCAAGAGACCCGTATTTTGGGCCGGTGGTTGCCAGTATCAAACAAGGGTCTATCGAGTTTTCACAATACTCGTTATCCAATGGAGTCTTGTATTATAAAGGTCGAATGTGCATTTCGAATGATTTGGAGTTAAGGATGAGGCTTTTATATGAAGCGCATGATAGTCCATTAGCAGGACATCCTAGGGTGCACAAGACTCAAAGGAAGGTCAGACACAATTTCTTTTGGCCAGGGCAGAAGAAAATGGTTAAGGAGTATGTGGCAAAATGTTTAGCATGCCAGAAGGTCAAAGCTTCGCGATCCAAAGTCCCAGGGGAGTTACAACCATTGAAAGTTCATCCCAATGGGAGTGCACTGGCATGGACTTTATTGTCGATCTACCTCGCACGAGGGCAGGATATAACGCCATTTATGTTGTGATAGACAGGTTGACTAAGTAAGCACATTTTATGCCGACAAAGACGACAGCTACAGCTATGGATATCTCCAAGTTATTTGTTAAAGAAATTTTTAGATTGCATGGTATGCCGCGTACCATTATCTCAGATCGAGACTCCAGGTTTATGAGGCATTTCTGGCAAGGATTGTTCCGGAATGTGGGGACTAAGCTGAATGCCAGCACTGCATACCATCCCCAAACGGATGGGCAAATGGAGCGAGTAAATCAGGTTTTGGAAGATATGTTAAGAATGTATGTGCCAAGCCAGCCTAAAACGTGGGATTCTTATTTGCATTTGGCAGAGTTTGTGTATAACAATACGTACCAAGAATCTATCAGGATGAGTCCCTTTGAGGCAATGTATGGCAAAGAGTGCCGATGTTCGTTAAATTGGAGGGATTCTACTTGCAATGTGGAGATGGCCAATGAGGTGGCTCAAGATTTGGCTGCACAGTTGAGAAGACTTCGTCAGAATCTCGCAGTGGCTCAGAATAGGCAGGAGCAGTATGCAAACGAAAGGCGTAAACCTTTGGAATTCGCAGAAGGTCAGTAAGTATTCTTAAGGATTAATCCCAAGCAGAGCTCATTGGCATTTAAAAGTGCGGGAAAATGGGCTCCAAGATATGCAGGACCTTTTAAAAAAATTGGAACGCATCGGTAAGGTAGCTTACAGGTTGGAATTATCTTCGCATGTTAGGGTGCATAATGTGTTCCATGTGAGCAACTTGAGGAAGTACGTCTTTGATCCGTCGCGTATGCTTGCCGACGATGATTTGATAAGCAGGAATGGATTTTATATCCCCGGCCAGAGCGTATCTTGCAAATAGAGACACGCAAGCTTCGAAGACGGACCATCACAATTATTGGTCCAATGGTCAGGTTGTCCAATTGAAGACGCAACGTGGGAGGATTCAAAGTGGATTCTTCGCCAATTTCCTGAGCTCGCCCATGAGGACATGGAATGTAACGACCCTGGCGGGTTAGCAGGCGATTGATGTAAGTAAATTGATACAATTTTATATGATTATGAGGCTTCATTAAACTGATATTGGAGTTGAGAAAATACGTACATGGTATGTATATGATGTTTATACAAAAAATCTATAAATACTAAATTGTAGAGGAATTGGGATTTTTTTTCTGAGGCAAACTTTCTGAGGAGGAGCTTCTATTAAGGAGATTTGGAGTGTCAGCAGCAGGATAATTGCAAAGACAGCATAATTAGGCGGGTGGTTTATAGCTTACACCGGGGATGTTGGCAGGATTAAGTAATTCAGGTTAAGAATTCGTTATGAAGTTAATAGGATGCAATTTATCGGTAATATTTTAATGGGAAGAATTGGTATTGTAATATTATTGAAGTTGAAGGATATGCTGTGTTAAGAAAAAGGAAGGGATGGAAGAGCCATAGAGGCAGATTGAACGAGAGGATAAACAAGGGATGTTAAGGGTTAAAATTTCATTAAGGAAAAGAAGACAGAAGGAAGAAGAAGACTGTAGTTTCTTGTAATTAGCTGTGGCGGGAAGCCCAGACCCAATGACCAGAACAAGGCCTGAGACAGGTCGGATTGGCCTGGGAGAGGGCCGAAATTGGTATAGGAGGAGATTAAATGCAAAAGGCTCAAACAAACCCTGGATTGCAGCCGGATTGCCATATCCGGCTCTGTGGAGCCGTGTTGCTACAGCAAAAAAAACGACCTAAGAAGGTCGGAACTGGGGCCAGGAGGGTCGATTTGCAGACGTTAAGCCTCTGGAAGGCTGGATTCAGGGAAAATCGAAGGCCCTAGAGCCTTAGTTTGAGCTGCTGGATCGCGACCTGTGAGGGTCGAAGAAGAATCTGAAATAAGAAAACAAAGAACAATATAATAAGATTAATATAATAAGGTTAATATAATAAGGTTAGAAGTGAATAAACAATAAGGTTTAGAATAGGGGTGATATAAAATAACAATGTTAAGCTCAAACAAGAGGTGCCATGGGGTTGCCATGGAACTTAGATCTTTCGGCTAGGTATTTGTAGGCTGGGTTAGTAAACACTAAGTTAACGTCCACACTTTAAAGTAAGTAACTTAATGTGAAGCCATGGTCGTCGTCTTTAAATTATTATTAGCATGAAGCTTGGGAAAGAAAACGAAATATTAATAAAATGGAAAGGAAATGTAGCTTATATTTAACTATTGAAGCCATGGTCGTCGTCTTTAAATTATCATTAGCATGAAGCTTGGGAAAGAAGACGAAATATTAATAAAATGGAAGGGAAATGTAGCTTATATTTAACTATCTTAGTAATACACTGTAGAGGTTACGACCTTTCTCTATGGGGAGAAAGAGGTTGGAAAGCATAAATTTGCCAAGGTATGGCATAGGGCTGGGAATGGAACTGGGAACACTTTATAGTCGCAAACTAGACGTAAATCTAGGGAAATCCATGATCTCAGTTTGTTAGTACGGAACTAAGGGTAAAATTGGGAATGTTATATGGTCATGATTGTTCGACATATTTATATCATTATACTCATATGAATGTATGTGATATGCTAATGTGGCATGGGTATGGTCTTTTGTGATGCATATGTAAAAGATAATACATAGGATTTGCATTTGGGGCTACTTAAGTTGGTATTACCATCATGCATGACAATGCCTAGGAAATGTGGTTATGTTGGCATCTAAAGCATATGAAAATATTGCATAAGTGCATAATCTCCGGGGCCGGAGTCCATGTGCGATGGCTTGGACTTGCGGTCGTGTTTGTGCGTGACATCGGGCATTGTTATCCTGGCTGGATTCTTTGTCGCGCTACATGGCAAAAGTGGTCTTCCAGTGCTGGATGCAGCGTGGATGGGCGTGTACACATGAGGCAAACCCTGCCCGTAATGGCTGCAGGGCCTGATCAGCCCGGGTGGCATGTTAAAACCGGAGTAGGCACTGTGTGCGGATGAGATTGCTAATGCATGGAACATGAGGAGTTATTGTGATATATGTATGCATACTAATCTGGTTGGTTGGATGCAGCGGTAAGCTTGCATAAGCTATTTTATAAGTGTTATGAATGACTAGTTCTTAGAATGCTCCAAACCCCCACTTAGTCTTTAGGACTAACCCCCAGGTTGGTGTAAGCAGTAGCGGATGGAGCGGCAGTAAGGCCACAGAGACCCGGGGTTAGAGGCCCCGATAGGATGAGAGAGCTGGAGGCCAGATTTCCCCCAGGAGTGGAGTTCCGGCGTGAGGAGGTGCTCGATTTCCTTCGTGAGCTAGAGGATGAGGCTAGTATACAGGCACCAGAGATTGTCCAGAGCTCAGAGGAAGGCCATCTTTCCGGGGTAGAGACTAGTGTGGGATCTACCCCCGGCTTTGTAGAACCTTCTCTAGAGGGCAATGAGGTCCACCTATATGATGAAGGGGGTGACCTTCCATTGGATTCAGGAGATCAGGCGGCCATAGATGCTTTAATGAGTGAACCTTCTGATGATAAGAGCTCTTGTATTAAAGACTTTTCTCATAATTAAAAGTTACATTAATTGTGGATTTGACATTGTTAAAGTTTTGGATGTATATACATATACACTGTGATTTGTCTTCAACACTTGTTGGATATTTAATGTGAATATAAAGATTGGATTCTTTACCTTGTCATATGGAATACAAGATGCATAAGATATTTAATTAGCCCAATCTCCCTCGTCAAGCGCTGGTAGTAATATAATGGAACCAACAGGATCCCAAGCTGCCTCGGAGAGGCCAGCTTGGCAAGCCCAGCTTGGGATCCTGTTGGTTCTATCGCATTACTACCAGCACTTGACGAGGGAGATTGGGCTAATTAAATATCTTATGCAACTTGTATTCTATATGACAAGGTAAAGAATCCAATCTTTATATTCACATTAAAGAACCAACAAGTGTCGAAGACAAATCATAGTGTATATGTATATACATCCAAAATCCTTAACAATGTCAATTCCATAATCAATGTAACTCTTAATTATGAGAAAAGTCTTTAATACAAGAGCTCTTATCATCAGAAGGTTCACTCATTAAGGCATCTATAGCCGCCTGATCTCCTGAATCCAATGGGAGGTCATCCCCTTCATCTGCATATAGGTGGACTTCATTGCCTTCTAAAAAAGGTTCCACAAAACCGGGGGTAGATCCTACACTAGTCTCTACCCCGGAAGGATGGCCTTCTTCCGAACTCTGGACAATCTCTGGCACCTGTATACTAGCCTCGTCCTCCAGCTCACGAAGGAAATCGAGCACCTCCTCATGTCGGAACTCCGCTCCTGGGGGAATTTGGCCTTTAGCTCTCTGATCCTATCGGGGCCTCTAACCCCGAGTCTCTGTGGCCTTACTGCACTCGACTCCATCAGCTACTGCTTACACCAACCTGGGGGTTAGTCTTAAAGACTAAGTGGGGGTTTGGAGCATTCTAGGACTATGCATTCATAACACTTATAACATAGCTTATGCAAGCTTACCACTAATAGTCCCACTGCATCTAACCAACCAGATTAGTATGCATACATATATCGCAATAACTCCTCATGTTCCATGCATTAGCAATCTCATCCGCACACAGTGCCTACTCTGGTTCTAACATGCCACCCGGTCTGATCAGGCCCTGCAACCATTACGGGCGGGGTTTGCCTCATGTGTACACATCGATCCACGCTGCGTCCAGCACTGGAGGACCACTTTTGCCTTGAAGCGCGACAAAGAATTCAGCCAGGATAACAATGCCCGATGTCACGCACAAACACGATCGCAAGTCCAAGCCATGGACTCCGGCCCTGGAGATTATGCAATATTTCCACATGCTTTAGATGCCATCATAACCACATTTCCTAGACATTATTATGTATGATGGTAATACCAAGCCAAATAGTCCTGAGCTCAGCCAGCCAAATAGTCCCATGGTAAGAATCCACTTTGAATCCTCCCATGTTGCGTCTTCAATTGGACAGCCTGACCATTGGACCAAAAATCTTGTGATGGTCCGTTTTCGAAGCTTGCGTGTCACCGTTTGCAAGATACGCTCTGGCCGGGGATATAAAAATTCATCGATACTTACCAAATCATCGTCGACAAGCATATGCGATGGATCAAAGACATACTTCCTCAAGTTGCTCACGTGGAACACATTATGCACCCTAACATGCGAAGGTAATTCCAACCTGTAAGCTACCTTGCCGATGCATTCCAATATCTTAAAAGGCCCTGCATATCTTGGAGCCCACTTTCCCGCACTCTTAAATGCCAATGAGCTCTGCTTGGGATTAATCCTTAAGAATACATACTGGCCTTCTGCGAATTCCAAAGGTTTATGCCTTTTGTTCGTATACTGTTTCTGCCTATTCTGAGCCACTGCGAGACTCTGACGAAGTCTTCTCAACTGTGCATCCAAATCCTGGGCCACCTCATTGGCCATCTCCACATTGCAAGTAGAATCTCTCCAATTCAACGGACATCGGCACTCTTTGCCATACATTGCCTCAAAGGGACTCATCCTGATAGATTCTTGGTACATATTGTTATACGCAAACTCTGCCAAATGCAAATAAGAATCCCACGCTTTAGGCTGGCTTGGCACATACAAAGAGGGTCAACTCGGGATCTTGTCAAAACTTGCAAAATGACTAGATCTAGGTTGGGATAAACTATACAAAAATAACAGACAGTATTGGTGAAGAACTGAATCTTCCTTTGCAGTTGAAATCTGAACCATTCTTATCAATTCAATATAAATCTAGAAGAATTATAATATCCACAATACAAGTACAATATCAAACTGAGTAAATCCAAATAGAACTTCTAGCTCTAGATCTCAGCCACGATCCCGGCTACATTGCTGCCATCAACTTGACCACTGCCTTGCGAATTCACTGCACATGCACTCACTGGGGTTAGTCCTCGTGACTAAGTGGGGATACCTGGTTGCCTCTGCATGTATGGAAATAACTCTGAAATCTTGGATATAAAGACATAAGCACAAGCAAATAAAAGATTCTAGGTGAGTATAGTACTAGACAATGACAACATAATCCAAGGAAATACTAAACATGAACATCAGAAGCAAAGACATGGTAAAAAATACCCAACCATCATGTCACATAGCTCCGAGACAATGGGAAGCTCAGCCAGCCTACATGCAGGCCCTGTTAGCAGAGAAATGCCTAGTCAGCTCACATTCCGAGCCCCGTTGGCCCCGTTGGCGGAGTTGGTGGGGTGAACCTCGTATGCGCATACCCTTCCCAGCCCACGTCTGGCATTGGAGGACCTCTTACCATGGAGTCACAGAGGTGACGTAGCATCCCTGCCAGGAGAACTACGCCCGGTGTCACATAGCACAAGAATATCACAGAGGAACACAGATGAACATGAGCATGCCGGAGCAACTTAGGCCACCGAACTTAGAAGCCCGACCCCAGAGGTTCCAATAGACATAATCAAATACCAAGACAACAGTGAAACAATGCAACGACCATGACATGTGGTGTTCATTAGAATATTTGCTAAACATGTGCCTAAATCATACTATTGTCGATGTTGCCCATACAACTTACCCACGTTCAAGTAGCTTGATACAAACCAATCTCCGAGAGTAAATACGAAGAATCTCAGATTACCCATTCCCCGCCATAACGAATGCAACCTTGTAAATTATCTCCATTAGCCATTAACTTACCATATTTTCCTTCATGCAATTCTCTTGCCAAACTTACTCATACATCCTATGCCATGTCAAGGTAGCAACTCAGTGATGAAGACCTTGATAGCAATCCAACATGTCAATGTAGCATCCCTGAACCACTATTATGGTGACGATATAGGCTAACTCCATGATATTATTCAAATAAGATCACCTAGCTAAAATAAGATCACCTAGCTAAGGTTTTATATTTTAATATCAAAAGCCACTTCCATAGCTCCCAATCTAAGTTACAACACTTTACCAGTCCATATACCACCTTAGTTACCCTTGATGGCGAGAGACCCTCTAGGTGCAGTATCTGTACAAAGCTATTCCTTAGCATGGCTATCTCTTCATATTTATATAAATAATCATAAGCTATGGTTTTAATATCCCATATTAAACCCCCAAAATCCTTAGCTTTCAATTTAATAATGCATCCAATGCAAGTTCTCAAAATCACACACTTCTAGCTTGAAAAAGCACACTGTCTCATGACCGTAACTGCATATAATATCTGTCAGCTGACCCTTAGACTGTGTCCCATCTCCAGGAACCAAGAAATACCAATTTTCAAGGGTTCTAGACTTTTTAATCTTGAATTACATCTTATTTCGTATTGTGCATTATTTTTCATGAAAAACAAGTTCTTACATATCTTTACGCTTTATGCTTCACCAATTCTCTTGCAGCTCGCCTGGGCTTACGCCGTGGATAGTCTGTGCTCGAATCAAGGACTGAATGTTCCCTTATATCTTGGTATCCTCACTTCTAATATTAGTTAGCAATTATTAAGAAGCACAAAGAGAGCAACAAATCGACCAACAATTATAACCAAAGACAATAACGTAGACCTAAAGCAAAACAATTTTAGACTCTCAATCAGGTAATGTATGTAACATCAACCCCTTTCGTGATCGGATTTACATATTCTCAGCACAAAGATGCATCACTAAGATCAATCTACTTATACCAGCTGAAATCAATTCCATACTAGGTCAATTCAATGCACTTTTCAGAGTTCTAATTCGATCATAACTTCAATGTGCTCAAACATCTATCCCAGCCCTTATCCCTCTTCAAATCGGCATTTTCTTTGGCCAAATTCCAGATCTTAGCATCCACCAGTTTTATTTGTACATGAATCCTGAAAGCCCAAAGATGATAGCTTCACAAATCTACGAATCGCTCTCTGTCAGAGAATGGATTCCTTTTTTCTAATTACACCATGGAATCCATTCGAACCTGTCAGGCCGGTTCTATCCCTTAGCATCCCATTCCAATCCAGAACTTCACTACGCTTTAACTCAAAATAACTGTGGAACACTTGTTATCTCAAGAAAGATACATAACTAAATCGCTTAATAAGTACACGTAAACCTTTACCAGCATGCATCTAAATGATTCACGCTGCTTACCACTACTCTGAATTCCTGAAAACCCCCACCTGAAAAAAGAAGAACTGGCTTGATGTCGCCTTCTTCAAACCTTGCCTCCACAGCCTTTGATGCGATCTCTCCTCCTGCCTCCTGCCTCCCTCCTCCTCATTCACACAGCTCCTCAAACCCTCTTGCAATACAAAAAATCTGTTTCCTTTGTAAAACCCTTGGTCATACAAACCCTTGTTTATGTGCATGTTGCATGCATGCCCATGTATCGCCTGCAACTCATGTACGCATTCATGCACAACATTTATAGAAACCATAGGGCCAGATCGCTACAATCTCTTTATTTAGATATCATTAAAAATTCTTGGTAAATTGGGATTTCAAAAAAAAAAAAGACCCTTTTGTCCACTTTGGATTTCTTTTTCTTTGATTGAAGGTCGCGGTCCACTTTAGGATTAACACTAACACAAGTGACATTGACATTTAACTCCTTCTTATATTGCATCTTGATCTATAACCTTTCTTTGAAATCTTGTTCAATAAAAGGACAATGGTTTAAGTATTGCTAAAAGATTGAATGTTTAATCAACTTCGCAGACTGGGTATAGAGCAATGCATTAAGTAGCTTTAACACACTATTCCATGCAACGAAATTGATTATATACCAAGATTAATCTCAGAAGCCAGCAACCAACTAGCTAGGATATAAAAGGTTCTCAGATATGTTGATCTGGCCAGATATTCTATTCTCTCAAATAAGATTCGGGTTGCTAAACTCTTTGATTTACATTGTTTTCCGGGCATATTCACACTGGAGTTCTACTACTTAATTCGGTGGGAGGTCACATACATATTTACTCAACATTCCTTGATTTAGGACCGTGATACCATCCTCATTTGTGGGTATTCTTGTACAAATTTCTACACCGTGAGATAATGAGATTTGTGGAAACACTATATAATGAGGCAATGTACCAAATGGTATTGATTTTACATATTATATGATTTTAGGGGCTCTCACGCCTTTAATACCCCATGTAAATATGCACCCAAATCAAAGGGGTTTCGTGGGAATGACTTACATAAATTTGATCGCTAAGGCTGCTATAATTTATTTCTTTCCGACCGTGTATAGAGGCGAGTATGATGTAAAGAATTCTTTATAGAATTTGTTGTGGTTCAGTGGCAAAAAGAGTTATTTTATGTTTAAAATGCTTAGGCAGTATTAAATTAAAGTATTAAAGAATCTCGTGATTTCAGATGCTTAGAATGCTTAGGTGAGTACGTAATCAATTCAAGGATTTCTATTCCAATCTACACATCGAAGTTCAAGATTGGCAATTCCATGAAATACTTTTATTCCAAAGATCAAAGCCTTTAAAATCTTGATTAAATCCTGGTCCTCTCAACTATACAAAGATAAGTTACTTGAAAAATACCTACTCCAACAAATGAGAGACATCAATTGCTCTTCAACCGATCTCTTTGAACTCTACTCTTCATATTAAGGAGGAGGACATGGAGAGAAAAAATCAAGCCCATTGAGGAAATTCGAGGTTAAGGGTGCAGTTTCATTAGATGCAAAATCAAGTATGCAAACACATGGACTCAAAGTTGTACTAAAGTTTTCTTCAAAGTTGCTAAATCCATGCAAACTAAGAACTCTCATTATCGAGGCTCCAGGATAATTCTCGAAATATCCTCGAACCCAACACATCTCGCCATTTTTCCTCGCTATTCCAAGCTTTTTGTCGATAACCAGATAAGGATGCCACCGACATTTCAAAGCCAATAATTTCCACAATCTTATTAATAGTATCACCTGTATCTCCGTGAGTCGCATAATAATATGATCAAAATCCCTTTGTATTGATGTAGAAGTATACGTGTTCTCAGAGCTTTAAGCATGGAAAGTCTCCGTGTCCGCATGGCTGGAATTTTATTTGCATTTCGATGTAAGCAGGAAGTACGGATTTCATGGCTTTGATTAAAGATTTCTGGTCTTCTCGTCACTTCCAATTCTTCCAATTGCTAGTGGTTTTATTACGCTGATTCCCGAGATTGATAGTTTCCTACTTTTACTATATCCGATTGAGACCAATTTCTTTAACAAATATTACCTATAAAATTTTATGCCAGCACCAGCTGCTCTTTAATTAAAGACTATCTCAGAATTTATTGGCTGAATCAATCAGCCTTTCTCCTGGGTTAGACACTTTGAAGAATTGCGGGCTGTCGCGAATGGAGGGCCTAATCGAATAAGCTTTAACCACATTGTATTCTTTAAAGCTTGACTTCAAAAGGCTTTTGATACCATCAGGTGGGATTTCATTGCTTTTGTTATGGAAGACAAATTCAGCCTTTTCTTATTAGCTGGCCTGAGATTAACCAAAGGGCCACCTTTTACGTTTTATCAATGGATCTCTTTGGTCCTTTTCTTTTCACTTATTAGCGCGTGTCGGATAAGGTTGCCCTCTGCCCCTATCTCTTTCATTATGGTTACCGACGGTTTACCAGAGCTATCCGCATCATTAGTTATTGGTAATATCATTGGTTTTAAAGTCTTAATAGTTCAAGCTCTCTCAAGATCTCACTATGTCGATGATATTTCTCCTCTTCCTCAAGAATGATCCCAATAATATTTCAAGCTCTAAATGTTATCGTGATTTCTCCTGAATCTTGATAAGTGCACTATCATTGGAGATGTCTTGATAATCAAATTGTCGGAAATCGCGTCGTCAAACACTCGTCAAGCCTCTAAGCTTTTAGGATTGCTCTCTTTGTCCTCAATGCCAATCTCTGGTCTCGGGCTCCCATTGTTGAAAAGATTCATGCTAAACTTCATTCTTACAGGAATAGCTCTCTTTAGCAAAAGGTGATTGTTATTGCTAATACCGCTAGCTCTCATGTTTAAGTATTTCATGCCTTGGTTGCCCAAATAAGGCTTATGGGCAATTGAAAAATCATCGAATTCTATTTGAATGGTAATCACATGGTGAACAGTATACTATTGTGAGGGAAAAGAAAGAAGGGATCTCAATTGTAAGCACCTCCATGTTCTCCAAGCTCAAGCCCTTTCTCGTAAATTCTACTAAGCTCCAACGACTAATCAAGTGCCTTCTTTATTACGATAGAAAATGCTAGCAAACCTTATGGCTACATCCTTCTGTTATCCTCTCACATGCTTCCAAAATTCAGCCTTCTCAGAAACCCCAAACCCGATGCAAATATGTCTTCTTTGATGAGGAACTTTATTAGAGCTTGGAACAATATTTATCCCTATTTTATCCCAATGTAACGATATTCATTTAAACGTACAACTTTTTTTGGGCTCCTCGCTTAAGGATGATCCTAATGTGCCTCGCCATTACATCCTCAAATCTATAAAGATGGAGATCTCATGCTCTAATACCATTGAGACCTTTGAACATGGATAGATGGATTATCCGGGTTCACGAGAATTAAAATTCGCCCACAAAATAATTTTTCTCATCTAAAGGTGGTTGGCAATTCCAAGCCAAATTCCCTACCGGCCATTTAAAACAATAAACCTCGTCAGAGGGTATTGGTATCATTTATGATTTTCTTTAATCATGCTATTCACCCAGCCAAAAGCCTCTATCATCTAGTTGGAATCTTAGTTCAGATGCTTCAAAGGCGTGAACTCTTTATTGCTCCAGATCTCCTTCTTCACTTGGTTCAGAGCTACTAGAAGCGCCCTCACCGCTTAATTATTCCAATAGAGATCATAATATCTCACCTCTCTGCCCTTCTTTGTAATGAGGGTGGAGAGTATGGACTATATCTTTCTCGCCAAAAGCTTAAAAGCCTTTCCTCAAGGTATTTGAGCACCTCATTTTGGCTCCAAAGATAGATCCATTATTATTAACTTCTACGCATCAATAATATTCTTTTTCCAATATGATTGCCTTCGTCTTTTGTGAATACCATTTGGAAATCCTGGAAGAAATAGATGCTTATATGGTCACAAGAGATTCTATTACATGGATTTAAATTCATCACATATGACTTTGAACACTACACGCCTCGTGAAATATACGCTTAAATACCTTATGATGTGTTGGGATCGACATGGATCATATGAAGGGTATTTAATCTTGTTCGACAAACTTGTCAATTCACAAGATACTAAAATCTTCTTTTCTAGGATACATGAACTATGTCGGTGCCACCGAGAGAAAGCTGACGTTGAACTCGGGCGCATACGGGAAGTTGCTTTATATGAGATATAAGGCCACATGAGCATCGCACTACACTCTCATAATCAGCGTCAATCGTGACAAATTATCGTGAGATAATGGATGTAAGGCAAAGAGAAAGGATCCTGAAAGGTAACTTTGATTAGAAGTCTTCGATGGCATATATATGTAAATGGTTTATTTACAAGCACCATCAGCAATTTATCGAAGATAAATTTGCTATAATATACCGCCAATACTGTAGATGTTAGTCGGGCTCTATGGTACCTTCCTATTGTTGCTCATGGTAAATAGACTTCTACGATTGATAACGTATCTACACATGGATGGCGATACTTATGTCAAGGGCAATCAGCAGACAAATACACCATTAAATATGCACCAGCTTGTTCACTTCTACCATAAATATCGTTGGATACCTTAAGATTCCTACCATTCCTCACCCCATATTGATAAATATTGATAGCCTCTTCCCCGATGCACAAAGATCTTTTGGTTTTGCGTGTTTATTAGCAGATTCAATCTCTTTGAGGACAAGAAATGGATATGACTATCATACCACAATCGCTTCCTCTGCCTCGGATATTCCCTCATTACTTGTGTAGTCTAATGTCTCGCTACTATCGAAATTACACTCTCAATTAGCTTCAAAAGACTTTATCTTGTAAGGTTGACGAGGTCAACTATATCTTCTTCGCCTTTCCTCCGAACTTTCGCTACTATATTTTGGATACAAACCGAAATAGCTTTTGCTTCTACTCTATGCCTTCTTCTATTGGTCGCCACAAGTGGTAATGCTTTTCCTTAATTCAATGAGAAAATCATCTCGCCTCTTAAAAAAGCATGGGAATTCCACGCGTCAGTTTCAAGCCCTCGCTCTAATGGTAATAATGTGTGGCTCCGCAAGTGATGTCGCCTGCTATTAACAAGTCATACTTTGGCCTAAAAGATAAAGGCCATTAATTCTACATCCGGGTTTGTGCCAGTAATCCGCTTTAATAGGGTTTGAAAGCAATATAAGAGAATTTGATGGGGAGAGGCAAGGGCATGCTCTCGTGAGGAAAATTCTTTTGATTACGCTTGCTTTTGTTGCAACTCTATCAGCCATTTCCACTAGCTGTGACCATCCCCGGCTGAAGTCCTTGTAATCGGGAACAGATTCTACAAAGCATCCAGAGAGTCAGCGCTCTTGCACTAGTAGGGAATTGAAAGCTGAGAGAGAGAGGTGGTTTAATGATGGATGCATGATTTGGTCAGGAAGTAAGTCCCAAGTTTTATAACACTCGATTTAGCTCGAGGAGTTGTGTGAAGAATGAAGATGATTCAACAACATGATTGAGCTGCTTCATCCACCTTAGTTGCATTTTCATCATATCCTCAGTCGAGCTGAAGTTCAAGGCTTTCATTTCATGCATTTTTGTAAGTGATCCTTAATGGGTTAGGTAAGTAACTAATGCCGTGGAATTCTTACATTTCTTTTGGCCTTTTAAATGCTCGAACTTCTAGTGCCTCTATGTCAGAATTTATCTCACAAGGTTCCAGCTATCAATTTGCACAAAGAGTGTAAATGTGGAGCCCCCTTCCTCGACCTCTACATTTAGATTTTATGCTCCTCTTGAAGTTTTATTTTTCGCTTGATTCTCAAATTTAATATGGGACCCAATTCTAGTTTATTAAAGGCTTTTACCTTTGTAGGAGGGACACTCTTGGAATGCCATTGCAGGTTTGCTATAATCCCACAAGGACTTGAAAATGCGCATCAATCCCCAAGTATATACATCACGGGTTGATTTTGAAGCAGCTTTATCTCTTTGCCGAGCTTGCGTGGATTTGGTTTTGGAATGGACTTCCAAGCATAGCTCTTGCCTTTGCTTTTTTTCACAGTATCATTTTGTTTCACAAGATTGGTCCATGCCTACTAGTTTTCTCTTGATTTGGTAAATGAAGCACCTCGAGCTCCGGGATTATTTAGAACTGTAATTTTTGCTTCTTTGAGTGTTGGCTCCATGGGGATGAGTAGAATTTATTCAAAAATATTCCCCTGTGTCCTCCTTAGAGTCCCTTTGTTCTAGACATTATAAAAGAGGCATCGAAACAAGCATGCACACAGGTAAAGTTGCCATCTTTAAATTAGAGCATGGAGATTGCATCACAAAGTTGCCATGTATTAAATCAGAGAATGTCGACAAGAGATTTTAAACTAGCATCAAAAGAGGATGTTGCAGCTATGCATTGAAGTGTTAAGTATAAATGTTGCAGTTATGCAATTTAATGCAGACTTGCTGTAATATTTAGAAATATAAATTCACAAGAAGCAAAGTGCGGGTTGAAGGAGTTGTACTTTTGGATCGGAATACCGCTGTACTTTATAACTCATTCCTAGCACACATCCACATTCCATATGGCCTTTATTTTGCCATAATTTTGACGTTCTTGTGGTTGATTCTCTCTTCAAAGCTTTTCTTTGAATGCACATTATACTTTAATTACTCATTGCATTTATTATATCTCTGCATCATGGCAGATTTATATGTGGTCGAACATGCTTTGCGGAATTGCCGAATAGCATAAATCAATTCGCTTGTATAATCTCATGCATAAACAAAATGCATTTTGTCTCACACCACTTAATTTTCAATAAGATTCCGACATAAAGTATGCTCTGCTTTGGTTTCTTTACGAACATCAGATCCCGTACCTAGTTTTAAGGCTGCCATGCTAAAAGTTTTGAGAAAACGCTTTTATAATGGAGAATAATATAGCATGATCTATTGCTTAAAACTAAACGCTTCATCGTGATTTTGCAATTATTTTATATACTATATAATTGTTTCTTTTAAAATGGAATGAGGCATTAACGACCATACATGTATATTCTAATGCATTTATAAGTACCTAACAAATACAAAAGCATATTTAAAGTACTTTTAATCTAGAGGCATGCAATCTATATTAATATGTTATGTATTGTACCGACATTATACCTAATGTACTTCTACAATACCGCTCGTGTCTCTCTCTGAGCCCACCTACATTTTTGTATCGCCGTGCCGGAGGACATATCTCGAAAGTGTGTATAGCCATGATCTCTTACATATGGTCCTAGTAAGCCCACCAATGACATGTCGCATGGGTAGGCGACTAAATCAAGATAGCATGCTCTATGATCAATGCTGGATAATCAAGGGCATGGCATTTATTCTCAATTGCATCCGGTTGGCAATACCGACATACCGCCTCTCCCAAAGCCATCCGCGATGTCAAAATATAGAGGTAATTTGTGCAAATGTGCTTAATAATTTTCATAGTCAAATGTTGTGTAGCATGTGAGCATGAGATCGATCCGGCGTCGAGCACAAGTACATTTTAACATGTTCCAGGCACTTGCATTTCAAAGTTCGCTAAGGAAGCAAGCATCAAAGTACTTCAAGTGATAGTTGATCTTCTTCGGCTTTACACTGTATGCACCTATGCTTGTGACATTCCAGACGGGAGGGAATCATTGAGCTAGTTTTTTTCTTTTAGCAGATTAAGGCATCAAGGACCCAATGCCATGGCATGCTAAGGTTGGGAAGACGAGCACGTTTCCATGCCTGTCTTCACCTTCCGAAGTAGAGATGATGTATGCCCAAAGGCGTCTTCTTCAAAGGCGTTGTCCCATCTTTGCGTTAGACTGACATGAAAACTATGAACTTTACCCCAAGTGCTCTATATGCCATCTATGCAAATGGGCTATGTAGTATGAAAACCATTTATATATGCACCAAATTTTGTATACACTTCACTATCAATTCAATTCAATTTAGCGAGCGCGGCGCTTTGAGAATTGTTTGAAGACAAAATAGGAGGAAATTTTTACCCTCGAATTTTCCATACTCACGAATACTCTTACGTAACTGCTACAAGTAAACAATATAGTGAGCACCTTTCGCCACTGCTTAAATCTTAAACACCAATTTGTACCGAATAGGAGGGGATAGGAACCAAGTGATTTAAATTATTCGATGATCTGCTCAATTTGACAAGACAACATCACATTTATCTCAAGACTCGGGGTTTGCCATACATTCTTGAAGTTCAAGTGACCTATAAAATGCAAATGCCTATGGCTGCTATGAATTATAAGTCCCAGATCGCCTAATTTTACCAAGCAGATAAGTCCCTCATAGAAAACTTTGACTCAATGGTTTTTCTACATTTGTACCAAGTTCCTTGTTCAACATAAAGCTATGCATTTTCAATATAAAGACCTATGCAATTAAATTGAAAAAAACCCACCTCATTTTTCAAATTTTGTTATGACTAAATTTAGCATTACTTGTTTTATAAATTTATCTACCATTGAGTTTCACTCGGACTAAGTTTGATATTCTTCGTTTGACAATTTATGCACCATTGGAGCGGCATTATAAGTTTAGCATCATTCTTTTATAATTTATCTACCATTGAGTTCTCTGAATGACTAAGCTCTCATTGGCCAACAAACCTTTGCATTGTTCATAATGCCATATGAAAGAAAAGTGTAATAGTCAATTCTAACAAACTGAGATTGAGAAAAGTGTAATAGTCAATTTTAATAACTCCAGGATTGACTTGTCCGCTGGATGTATTATTATAAAGTGAAATAATGAAATATAGAATTCCATGATATTATAGCAATTATTACAACATAACCATGTCCATCATACACATAGAGATAGATTCTTGTATGAAAACTAATGCTCATGTATATTGAATGACCTTCTCATCCAAAATGTCTACCAAGCATCATTATCATCGAGTTATCTTCTTCATTTCGAAAAGATGCCAAAGCATTCACAAGAATTTCTCTTGATGCACTTATAATCAGTAACTTTAAGTAACAACTCCCCCATCGATAATCATCCATTATAGATACATATGGTTCTACAAACCAAGCAATTATTCAAGTCGAGTAGCACTAAAAAGGCAAAGTTATCTAATTATAAATGTATTTCCGTGAGTTGTATTTATCAAAAATACTTATCATAAACCTTTCCAAGGTCTTAATAAATAAAGTTGTCTTTCCATAATCTACTTTAAGGTAATAGAGATTCAACACACTGTGACGCGGACCAAATAAAAGCAAAGGATTTTATGATCGAAGTCCTGAAGAAATATAGTTAGAGTTGATCCGACATTTCCAAATCCCGACCAATTCTATAGGCCACATCAAAATTTTAAACATCGCCCTCGGTCGAGTCAAGAACTCGAGGATGAAGAAATATGTGCCTCGTTTTGTCTCGGACGCTACAGAGTTGATAGGCCGTACTTTGATAGCACACGCCCTTTCCGCACGAATAGAGAAGGAACTCCATTAAGGCTTAATATCAATAGCTTCTTATGAACACATGGGTTAGTAACAATACATTCTTCCTCGGTTCTCGAAGTTGCTTCCATATGGCCTGGCAATTATATTCTTCTAAATTATTTGCATCATTTCTCCTCTATATCATTCCCTCATCCCCATCATCCCCATCACTAGGATCTCCATCATGACTATCACTATGATCTCCGGCCACGATCTAACTCAACACGATCTAAAATCTCAACCCGATGCAAATCTTCTCGTGATCGCCCAAATCAATGGGAGACATTATCTTCTAGATTGATGAAGGCCATCCTCATTAGTTTCTCGCTCAAACCTAAGAAAGAGTACAAGTTCAATTTAAGAAAATAATTCATTAGTAAGAGTTCACTTCACTTGAGTCCCATCCATCAACACCTACAAACTACCCAAACTAACAAAGAGCAACAATTTACAGCCAATTCATTAGTATATTCACTGACCAGTCCCACTCAACAATGTTCCAAATACCCAAAACTACCAAGGGAGAGTACACAACAATTTAAGAAAAATAATTCATTAGTAAGAGTTCACGTAATTTGAGTCCCAATCTATCAAATTTCCAACTACCCAAATCCACTTGCCAAGGATCGTGAAAGAGAGAAGGTAAACCTAAAGAGTAGGTACTTAATTCATTAATAAAAGTTCACGGACTTGAGTCCCACCCATCAACAGCCCAACTACCCAAACTAACAAGGATCGAAAAAAGAGAGAGGAAGGTAAACCTAAAGAGTAGGTACTTAATTCATTAATAAAGTTCACTTTAATTCAAGTCCCACTCCATCACATGAAAAGCTGCCCCTAAAAAACACCATTAAAAGTTTAAAGATTCTTTGAGTTCACAGATTAAGTCCGACTCCATCAAGTTATATATGAAAAAGAAATAGAAGATATCTTACAAGATTTGTTGCCTCCAGTAAGAGTTCACGTACTCTGAGTCCCACCCATCACCTTAACCACCCAAACTACCAAGGACGAAAAGAGAGAAGGTAAAACCTAAAGAGTAGGTACTTAATTCATTAATAAAGTTCACTGACTTGAGTCCCACCCATCGTAACAGCCCAACTACCCAAAACTACCAAGGACGTGAAAAGAGAGAGAAGCGTAAACCTAAAGAGTAGGTAATTTAATTCATTAATAAAGTTCACTGGACTCGTCCCACTCATCACATGAAAAGCTGCCCCTAAAACAATTCATTAAAAGTTTAAAGACTTTGAGTTCACACTTTAAGTCCGACTCCATCAAGATATATATGAAAAAAGAAATAGAAGATATCTTACAAAGATTTGTTGCCTAGCAAGTAAGAGTGTTGCCGTTCTTTGCATTGCTATCAAGGGTTTCTGGTGAAATGACAACTTGATTAATATCACCAAATTGGATGGTGGTATCTTCCATGGTTTGCCTCTTTCCATAAGATTTTTGTTATTGTTTAGATGATCTTCTTCATCCACTTCCGTATCGCCCCATTCTTTTACAAAATTTACAACATCATATAAAACCTCTATCACAAAATATTTTCCATAGGGGCTTTATAAACCGAGCAAATAGTCGCGCTTGATAGTGTGCCATGAAGATACCATTCACATACCATATTTGTTTCACAAAAAGAGTTTATAGCTTTGCCAATTTTGAGACCAACGCACTATATCTACCTAGCCTCCATTCATACCCACATCCTAATAAGAAGGGCTATCGAACATACTTTTTTGCTTCCCAATCAAGTTCGATTTTTTGTCGATTGTAAAGCACACTTCCATAAAGATTCTTTCCAAGATAACACCAAGATTGCATTCCATATACCTTGCTGAAATCATAACTATAAGAAGGTAAATGTGATACCACCGGAAGCTACACCCCTAATAGATGTCACCGGATGCTCAGATAACGTATCACAAATTTGCTTAATATCACCTCAATTGAATGTGAGGCCAGATGCATTACGAAGCAACACAACACAGGAATCACTGAGACAAGATGCATGCATGCTGTACATGCTTAACAATACCGTCATATCGTATCAACTTCTCCAAAATCGGCCACAAAAAATCAAGTATAGCATCCCATATGTCCTTACTCTTACCGAGTGGCAAACTGTACCAAACTTATTGGTGCTTTTGAAGATCCTTACCACCCTATGCCTTGCAACCTATAGGTAATTCAAAATTGTACATTCTCGTGGATTGAACATTCGTGATTGTATTTCAATTTTTTTCTCGAGTGAATCCTTTACCTGTATCCGCAACTCAATTGCCTTGGTATTCTTCAAGAAAAATGTTAAGATACCATGATGACATTGAGATATATATATCTTGAGATCCTGATTTATACCTGATATTTCATTAATATTAATGCTAATAGGTCTCTTTAAACCCCTCTTTGGTTTGGGTGCATATTCACACAAGGTGACTCCTGCAAGCAACGAGTCGCTGAATAGGCATATTCACCCTTATTCCTTAATCTACATCAGACGAAAGTTCTCATTTGTGGGGTATAAGTACAAAATTTGGTACCAGAGTAACAAGATTCTTAAAATACTATAAGTATCGCTGCACACTATATGGTGTTGATTTCAGGTAAAATACAATTATGAGGGCTCTCGCTGCCCACGCCACCCCGGGCTGCAAGTGAATATGCACCCAACCAAATAAGGGGATTTTAATTTAAACGTTAGACCCAATGGTTGTGTTAATTAATGTCAATGGTAGTTATGTGTTGGTTGTTAATGTCAATGGTTGCTATGTGTTGGTTGTTATGTGTTGGGGATTTAATTTTATATGTTGGATGTTAATGGTTTGTGTTGCAAAATTTTTTGGCCCCTTCTGGCCTTTAGGACGATGACAAAAATTTTAGAATTCAAACCGTAAAAGACTAGAATCATTTGAGGCTTTCATCAATTGCGAGTTTTTGGAATTTGATCACAATAAAACAAATAGAACATAAGTAAAGCTACCATAAAGATAGAGCGATTGATCCCATTATTCGAAGTCATAAAGTTTGCAACACCCATACACAAACATTTTTCAACCGAATTTACCAGCTGTACTTTGGCCTATGGATTCTGTGGTGAGAAACCAAAGTGGGAAACGCTTGTTAGCACAATGCGACCTAGGAAGCCTGGAATTTGCTTTAATAATCAGCTTCTAAAATCTAAAATGCATGGTAATTTTTTTGTAAGCTTGACTCGAATTCGCTATAAAAACAATATCCACAGCTTAACTCAGATAATCTCACCGGTAGGATGTGAAAGCTTCACCAAACCCGGCCGCAAAATTGCTGTTTTAGCCTTAGATAACTTAACCAAACATATCCATATCATACATACTATCAAAAGATTCAGAGAGAGCTTTCCAACGACAAAAATCATTCCCCAAACAGCTCTGATCAAAAAGTTATGATAAGAAACGTACGCTTCTACGGAAACCGCATCTATATGCGCCCCCTTCAAGCCCTTCATGTGCCTATTCACACACACAAAAAAGAGGGCTTTTGTTGTGTGGTTTCATTGCTGTTGACTATTGAAAGTGTTATTAAAATTCAATGGTCCTTCATGTGCCATTATGCACCACACGCATAAAAAAGGGCTTTGTTGTGAGCTACTGGTTGTCGGTGCTACTGAAAAAAAGCTAAAATCAATGGTCGTAATTGTGCACTCTAGATGTACGACAGTACATCCATTTGAATACATCAATTTTAAATCATAGGAAAACCTTTAGTGTAAAAAGCCGCATAAAACAATAAAAGAAAACCCCTCATATTATGCTACATATTTGTGTTAATTCTTGCATTGCCCTCATAATCACTATTCAAATCTTTACTGTGTTTATATATTACATGCCTTCTTTCATTGCTCTTTTTCCTCTTACAAGTAGTTGCCCAATCAGCCACATCAACTAGATCGCTTTTCCCTTTGGCTTTTAATAAACACTCCCACCACTTAATATTTTTCTCGCTAGTGGGAGCATGTCACCTGCACTCGCAGGCTAGCCTCGAAAGGAATGTTGAAGAATGTAAGACTTGGCTTTTCAGAGGATTACCCTCGGTCTGAAATATTTAAACTTTATCCATCCACCTATCCCAAATTAAATTCCAATTCTCCATGCTTGATCGTAAAGAGTAATAAATTCATAGTACCACTCACCTTGGTTTGTTTGATCTATTCCTCTTGGTTTAATTTCTATTTATAATAGTACATTTGGCCAATTCTTCAAATTCCTATATCAGATCCAAAATGATTTTAAATACAAATCTAACAACTTAAAGAGTTCAATTATAAAAATATAAATTCCAAGCTACAAATAAATATAAGTACATACCTCGCTAAGGCACTTTTACCGCAATTCCTAAAATTCTTCCATACAACCATTTGATTTACCGAACACATGCCACTCATGTCACAAAGCAACAATGAATAACAAGAAAAGGAAAAACAAGAAATAGCACTTATTACCTTCATAATGTGAAACAACATTGATGTTAATTGAACATTAATGAAAGCAAGGCCAAAGTGCTACTTTTAGTTTCCTCGAGCACACTGTGATTTCATCCTTACAAAGTTTTTCTCATATCATCGAGATTATATCGATGGTAGCTTGAGTAATACTTTAAGGCTTACTGCGGCATCGTTGTCCTTCTATAACGAGAAGAGAATATATTCCCGTTTATTCAAGTCCTCTCTTTAAATTCCAAACTATTGGAAATCCTCGTGATTTTATCATATGGAAGAACATCCGCAGGGCGGTTTCGACATGAAAATCCATCATAGAGTTCATAATCTCTTCCATATGATGCTTTACTATATCCTCTGTGGTTGTACTTTGCAGCTTTGTCTCTGACAAAGTCTTAATCTATCGGACATGGATATCTATATTCCATCCAATCCCAAAGGATACCATTTCTTATAGCTTTGAAGTACTTTATCGCTTCTTGTACCTTATTTTGAATTGATCATCCTCCTAAAATTTATACGCTAAAGACATATCTATATTATTAATGCCCTCGCGGTTGCATCCATCACAGCATCCACTATGACTAGTGCCTTTGTGACCGCCCCATTCTCCCTCCTCTTGTCCATTCATTACATCCTCTTAAGCACTTTGAAGCTCCCTGGTGAAGAGTTTGAGCACCGAGGCTTTATGGATTTACCTTCATGATGTTTTCTTCAATCTTGTAAAAATGTAGAGGCACGACGCCTTGATTGCATACATATTTCTGGCACGCATAATAGATATTCCTCCTGCAAGTGCTTTTGTGTATTCAGTCCACTTAATAAGCTCTCAGATGAATCTAATTTCCAGCCAAAGCTACACGAAAGATCTAATCCATTTTGACTACTTTCCATCGCTTTGTGGTGCAGGCAAAGTGAACAAAAATTCTAAACTCCGGGGTAAATAACTAAGGCTTTTTCTTTGGGACCTCAACCAACAAATCTAAACTTGCATCTCCAATGGCATGAATGCCCAAAACAATACCACCTCTTTGTGCTTTCTCCAATTGTGTTCCTTTATAAAGGAAGATAAGGTCACCTCTTCCGCTTCCACACTTCACACCGTTGAACCTCCACAACCCAACATGGAAAGACCACCAATAGTTTTCCTCGCTGGCTCCATACCAAATATCTACTTGAAACAATTTATCATCAATGATGAAGGGTTCCACCTTTCTTGAAGATTTTATCCCCACCTCGATATATATTTGTACAATGGCCAATGTTAAAAAACATCCATAGGCAAAATGAAGCAAATTCGACTAAAACCAAAATGACATTAAGAAGCATTGTCATTGATCCTATTGTCATCAGATCCTATTAATAAATAGAGGAAGAACTCCTCCACACGCATTACGCTATTCAAAAAAGGAAGATTCAAAAGCAAGAAATGGAATTATCACGAATTTACCGTGAACCTATTCGTAAAGAAAAAGAACCTCCATCACCTGAGTGAACTTCATTAAAAGGAAAAGAATCCTCCATCACGGACCTCCTAAGTCCTGAACCTATTCAAAGGAAAAAGAACCTCCGCTTCAAAGGAAAAGAATCCTCCGCGCCACTACCTAAGTCCGCGGAACCTATTGAAAGAAGAAAGAATTTAATCACCTGCACTTAAGTCCGGTGAACCTATTCAAAAGGAAAAAGAACCTCGTGAGTTGCAGCTTGTGGAGGTCGAGGTATCATCGTTCTCTTTAAGCTCTCCTTCCTCCTCACTCTGCTTCAGAACATTACCATTCTTTAATATACGTCGGCTACTTCAAAAAAAAAAGGAAAAAGAACTGGAAGAATCACAATTTCACTTAAGTCCGGGTGAACCCATTGAAAGAAGAAAAAGAACCTAATTCACGCTTCAATCGAATTCTAAGTCCATGAACCTAATCAAACAAAGAACTTTCCACCACTTCACTTAAGTCCGTGAACCTATTCAAAAAAGGAAATATCCTCCATCACTAATTTAAGTCCGGGTGGAACTTATTAAAAAAGAAAGAATCCTTCTATTCACGCTTCACTACTGGAACCCTAATCAAAAAGAAAAGAATAACTTTCTATCTACTTGACGGTCCGTGGAACTCTTATTCAAAAAGAAAAGAAACTAAGAAAAGAACTAATACTCTGATCCGGAATCTATCTATTCATCAATTTTAATTTATTCTCATTAAGCTCGCGGAATATCTACATGTACATGGGACTTAAAGTCGGGCAATTATATCAAACACATAAAACAATATTGGCATGAAAGAAGAATGATACATAAAGAAGAAAAGAATCACGGATTTAAGTCCGGATCTTTATTCCATCGATTTTAAGAATATCCATGGAATATCCATGAACGTGAAAAGGAAATAGTAATAAGGGTAAGATTTAAAACAAGATGCTAAGTTTATGGAAAAAATATATAAATGACGAAAACATCACCGATTTACGCTTCCGTGATGGTAAACAAGATGCTAAGATGCCAAGTTTATGGAAAAGCCATATAAATGGACAAGATGCAGTTAAGATGCTAAGATGCTAAGTTTATGGAAAATATATAGAAATATTCTTGAAAGAGTAATCCAAAGAGGAATCCGGGAGGAATACCATTACCCAGCCCGCGTAAACAAACTAAACCATAGAAACCAATCAAACTATAGGAAACCGAAGATGATAGCCATTAAATATTTTTTTCATGGCCAATCGTATTGGTGCTTGGCCAAACAATTGCACATCTTTTAGATTTTGCATGCGCAAATTATGACACCCATCTCTCACTTATTTATACAAGAATTTATCACAAGCCAAGGCCGCCTCGCCAATATTTCTTTGGTTCCAAACTTGTGAGGTTGACCACTACTAACATCCTAAACCCGCCATAATGTAGCGTCTATTTGTAGTAATTAAACGTACAAAACACACTTGGTGTTAAGGATCTTTCATCTCTTCCAAAGCGGGACTATAGATGTTTAACCTTGGCGATAAAGATTCTCATCTCTTGGAAATAGACTATAGATGTTTAACTCATAAATATTTGTCTACATTTGTTCATATTTCACGTTAATTCCTTTTGTAAAGTACATTATTATCAAGGAAGCACTAAAACGTAAGAAGATGCCCTCTAATAAACATGTGCTCAAGGGATGTGTAGGAGTACGATATTTTCAGAGCCCTCGCATGGCTAGCGCTTTGATCCCGCCAAAGCATAGTCCGCAAATGTATTGACCGAACATATCAGGTATTTAAGCTGCAACGCCGCAGCATCCAAGTAACTGGTGATGCAAAGCGCATGGTAAACAAAGCATTGACCTTATGTATTGAACATTGGTCAGCTTTCATCCGTAGGACTATATTGCAGCAAAAACAGGGAAAAGATGATGTATTGTAATCAAGTCGTACAAAATGTTCAAATACCATTTTGTAAATCCGCGCATTCTCAGAGCAGTGGTTATCTTGCATTTGTTGCACTTCTCAGCTCGGGGCATTTGGTAAACGCCTTTTAAGTCGCGTTCGTTCAGTCATTTTTGTAAATCCGCGAGGTACCGCATTCGTGTAATAAGTCAAGAAAATGTTCGGCCATTTTGTAACTATGAGCAAGGCATTTCTCTACAGTGGTTACCTTGCATTTCTGTACGCTTGCACTACCGTAGAGAGCCATCACCAAATGCTAAGAACCTCGCTTATGTACATATCTTGCTCTCATGGTAGTGTTCTTCCAAGCAAAAACTTCATACTGCAAATCTTTTGTTAGGTGCATATCTTCCTGTAATTTACCGGCTTTAATCTAATTTGAAACATCATTGGGAAACATGGCGGCAGTTCAAACAATGTTCATTGGAGATACCCAAGAAAAGCACAAATTCGGACCAAATAATATGCAATCCAAACATGATAGATGTAAGCTACGCTTTGATCAAGCCCATCACTTTCAAATTCCAATACATTATTCCGCAACTCCACCAATACATGCAAGAGTGAATGTAAATAACACATATGGTTTTGATCACACATAAGCAGAGCTGCATTGTGACTATTTGTCAGGTAAAAAAGAAGTGAATTTTAAATTTGATCTCAATACCTTACAGGGATGGCTTTGTGGGATTATTTTGTCTTAAGCATACTCAGAAGACAAATTTTTATTTTTATGTTCCCTTTGTTCAAAGCCTCAAGTCAGGAGGCTAATCAGGCCCAAATTCCTCTTCTGTAGGATTTTGGCCACTTTTAGTTTCTTCTTTAGTTCTTATTGGCGAAGCCCAATGATCGAGAGCTTGCATTACGGGTAACCCTAGCTTCTAGATTATCCTCGATGAAGAGAAGAAATAAAGTACGGGCCATAGCCCAACTATTTTTAGGTCGCCTAAGTAGTCGCATAGTATAAAGCGGAGGAGTACATGTTGGTAGGGCATGTGCCATAAGTGAGGGCTCATAGTCATTCAAAGAGCTATAGCATACATGTGAAACATTTTGCATAGCGGCGTAATCGTGAAAAGCAGATAAAATGCAAGACTATAATATAACGGAAGTTTCTATACTATAGGCGCTTTCAGCCATTTCAAAATGTACAATTCTTCACGATTCGCTGCTGACAAACCGAAAGCATGCCTATAGTCTTCTTAATTTCAGCTATCCGGCCCCGACCGCCTAAGGCAACTTGCTTAAAGAAGTAATATAGATTTGTAGAACTCTTTAGAAGGTGTATCCGCTAGAAATGCACGGATTTTTCTCGATTGGTTCCGAGATTCAGATTACAAATTCATCCAAATTTCTCGACATTTATAATCTCAAAAACATTTCAATTTTAAAAACATTAAGAGAAATAAATATGGCAATGTATGATTCGATGGGCATTTGATGCCCGTAACCACCATAACTAGTATAAAGTCAAACGGAGGCCATAACTTAAAAAAAATTTTAAATCTTTCTAAATTTTGCAACGTGATAATTTTGATCCCCAATGTCCAAAGACTACCCATTAAACTCCCTTTGGTCACTCACTCTTTGACACTTACCTCGGGCATAATAATGATGTGACGCCCCATTTCGTGAGATAATGCCCGCGACCTTATACAACAGAGTTCTTCCCATACTGCCCATTAATCGATACGGTACCCTCCACATATCATCGCACCCGTGAACGGGTCCTGCTGGGAAGAGTGAAGGTGTCATTCTACCCTATCTCCCTCAAGCCTACTCTAGCCGCTAAGCCGTAAACATACATGCGCGTTCGGGTATACAACATAATCCTCCATCCGCCTTGTATGGGTGGTGCATCAACAACATCCGCATTAACACAATGATCGTGACATCACATAGGAAATCCTACCCAAGCGCTCACTCAAGGGGATGACAGACGCTTTGGGTCCGTGGTTTCCTTAAGGGCTTAATATTCGCTAATATGCTATATTTGAGGGTTTTAAAAATGAATAATGCATTCTTTAGTAGGTTCAGTAATAAATATTTTTTATTTTCACTTAGTTTCGAGCGTGTCTCGGTCAGCCCGTGATCGAGATCAGCCTTTGAAGATGATGGTATGGATTTCGTACTCATTCACTTAGATTATGATAGAGATCTCCATATTCGCTTCTGATTCGCCAATAGCCATTATTGTTTAAGAGCTTCAAGAAGACGGATTTGGTTGTAGGGAACTCCTCGATTGTGTATAAGATAATGCACTTTCATAAATTTATGCTAAACTCGACAAGTCTACTTTTCTTTATCTCGGGCCTTCTTTATATTACATAGTGGCTATGCATGCTCTAACTCTATGGTAGCCTATCATGTACCATCTGGCACTTTGGAGTAGTTGGGCGCTTGCATTTGTTGGAAGGATTTCTAAGAGCAATACGTAACTGAACGAAGTACCAA
>JAJEKV010000006.1:20250448-20355557 GCA_021234155.1 Isoetes taiwanensis
ACAGTTACGTATTGCTAATCTTCAAAGAGTCCTTAAGAATCTAGGAGAATCTAAGATAGAAACTTAGGAAATTAAGAGGGAATCTTGGAATAACTTTGAAATCTCGAGGGGAATCTCAAAGAGAATTTTAAGGAATCTATGGGAATCTCAAAAAAATCTTTGGAAATCTAGGGGAATCTAAAGGAATCTTAGTAAAATCTTTTGAGAATCTCGGGGAACCTTGATGGAATCTCAAGAATCAAGAATCTTCATAGAATCTAAGAGAATCTAGAAGAATGTCATTAGAATCTTGGGGAATCTAGAGGAAACTAGAATCTTGGGATAGTATAGGGCTACCTCAAGAGAATCCTAGGGAATCTATAGGAATCTCAGTAGAATCTTTAAGATTCTAATGATCTAAGGGGATTTCCATAAAATCTTAGAGAATCTAAGGGAACCTTGATGGAATCTTGGAGAATCTAGAAAATCTCTATAGAATCTTGGCATTTGGGGCATCCGATCTTGTACAAGAATTGGGGGCTTTGATATTGCCAACGATTTGATAAAATAATAGTTAAAATGGCAATGGGTTTTCTTCTACTTATTTTCTCTATGATTTTTAACCATTGATGTTATTTTCTTTATTACTTTTAACCATTGATGATCTAACCATTGGTTCTATTATCTTTTCTATTCCGGGAAGGACTGCGCCAAAAAGAGACACAAACCGGTAGATAAACAAAATAATGTCCCTTCCGAATGGCGATCCGATGGCTCTCGATCGATGTTATTAATGCCGAGCGATTGATATTTTTAATGGCATGGTTCATGATTTATGATGTGGTAATAAACAAATTATTTAGGCTTTACACAATACGACATTTCTAGAAAATTCTCTTAAGCTTTGTGTTTTCAATCTAGTCTCGCCTTTTCAAACCTGACTTGTGTTGTTCAAGATCCGTGAGATAGTAAATAGTAGTGCCGAAAAGCTTCTTGGTTCTATGAAGTTTGGTTTGGTTCTCGGCTTTTGTCTATGGCGAGGTGCGCCTAGACTACTCCTGAAGTCGGATCCGTCCATCCTATGGCCCGGATCATATGTTAGAACCTCACGGCGCCTCTTTGTTTGGATTACCTTGGCCTTTTTTTTTCCAAGAGGTCATAAGATTACACAAGAGGTAAAATATGTCACGCATGTGCATGCAACAACGTCTTTTGCTTAGAAAGTACCAAGTGGAGGACATGCCTTTTCGAAATGTGAGTGCCAAAATGTAATAAGGTTAATTCAACCATAAATCGTATAGGGTTCAATATTCCCTCAAACCTTAAGCGAACTTCATTATTTCATATTTCAAAATCATAGGCTCATCCAATCATAAATGACTATAATCAAAACGAGATGTCCAGAGGCCCCAACATAGATCAGGGTCGAGGGATCGACGAATCAACGATTATGGTAGTTCAAGGTGCACCTCGTTTAGAATATGGGTCCTATTAAATAGATAAAAAGCTTTAAACCCTTTGCATGAGTCAACAAGATGCACCTTCCAAAGAACAATCGAGAATGAATTGATTTGAATTGATTTTTTTATCATTCATGGAGACCAATTGGCACATGAGACCATACAATCACTAGTAGTAGAAAAAAAAATCCCCCCCTTTGAAGGGTTTTCGAAAGGAAAACCTTAGCAGTAAGAGATATGATGAGAGAGTGTACAATGATACATTATGATATATTTTATTCTCAGTGTAGTGTTTGAGGACATAACTAAGTGTGTGCATCCATGATGTCTTTGAGAAGCCACATAAACAAGAATGCCGAAAGAACCCAAACAATTGCCTTGGATGTCTTGCTTTTTTATATTCAAAAGTTCTCAAGATGCCACAAATGCACAATTCCTATTCGGGTGCATGGGGAGAGGAATTCCTTTATCTCCCTCTGCAACTTGCCTCCATGCAGGCAGACCGATCGATCCCAAGGCTAGCAAAACTATTGGAAGATTGAATTATTCTGCACAGCTACTCGGGCAATTTGATGCAACATGTCACATTAGGGTCTGCAAAAACCCCGATGATGAATAACATCCAGTAATCAGAATCTGCGAAAAACCAACATTTCATCAACACAAACTAGTATGGAACCCTCTTTTGAAGTAAGGCATAAAACCATGTCCAACAAATTCAACTATTTTATAAATGCATCAATCACCCCACCTTTTCCCCAGGCCTGCCCTATTGTTAGTTTCTTAATTAATAAATTACCTTTAAAAACAATTGCGAAAGTCTAATCTCCAACCAATAATGTTATATCCTTTGGCATGCTTCAGATAAAACCCACTATGGCTTTTAAAACCCCATCAATATGAGTTGAGATCATGGAAATTCAATCTTGGAAATGACAACGATCCTCACTGCATGACCTCCAGCTTTCATTGTGGTGCAAAAGTTGTTGAAAATTAAGGGCGCAAGTAAACTACCCAGGCACTAAGAATATTTCTAGAATATTTCAACCCCATATCCCAATAATAAACAAGGGTTTGCCCCAAGGGCAACCCAAAACCATCGTGTATCCCGTTCACATCAATATCCACAAAAAAAAAAAAAAAAAAAAAAAGGGGAAGAAAGAGAAAGAAGCAAACTAGTTTGCACTAACGCTTTAGATTAATTTTCTAATCGAAATGGTGATAGCAAGCAAGAAGAAGAAGACAAGCAAGCAAGCAAGCTACAAGAATGCTTAGGAATTGCTTTTTAATGTCCAGCATGTCTTTGATAGCATGTCTTTGATGGAGGATGCAAAAACTATCAACAAACTTGGTCTCCACAAATGATCAAGTACATAAACGATGTTTGTTACATGTGTCCATGAGTTTATTGGCATGTTCTACTCCTCCAAAAACATTGTTTAGCACAACATCTCATTATCTTCCATAATTGTTTATGATTTCCACCTTTGTTTCGTATGGTCCCACATACTTGATACTATCAAACTTATTAAATGAAGTAGTATGCGTAATTCAAGTAATATGCATAGTTTAGATTCGGACTTTGAGTAGATTATCCAAGAAAGATTGAGGCATAGCATTCTTTTTCAACTCTTGAGCCCTTTGTCTCATCTTCTTACCTTCTTCTTCAAAAAACAAGCTCCTGATGCCATGTGCAATATTCCCAACCTCAAACTCGCCTTCGCTACCCATTCCAACCTTCAATCCAATACCCCATTCATCCACCGTGTATTTGCAGTTCAAATTTTGCTCAAACAGACAGGGCCATCCCAACATGGGGACACCCGCAACTACGCCTTCCAAAAGAGAGTTCCATCCACAGTGTGTAAGAAACCCCCCTATGGCCTTGTGGTGTAGCACTAGTTGTTGAGGAGCCCATTCTACCACCATACCCTTCATAAATTCATCCTTAGTTTTTTTTGGCATTGACTTGGTCATACTTTGCCCTAACACAAGCAAAAAGGGCTGGCCACTCAATTCTAGCTCTGCAGCAAGCCTCTGGACTTTTTCCTCTGATAAATCTGCCACTGTGCCAAAGGCCACGTACAGAACTGAATTATCTGCTTGATTCTCCAGCCATTCCATGCATTTGCTTGCTTCTTCTTCATAATTTGATGGGGTGTTTTGCCTTGCTAACAGCGGCCCTACTGGAAGCAGGTTTTGCACCTCTGCTCTGAAAGAAAGCAGCACATCCTTTTCTAGATCTTCAAACGTATTCACTAGAACCCACTCCGCTTCAAAAGCCTTCCTGGTATTGGCATATATTTCCTCATAATACCCTGGGTAGGGAGGATCTCCATGGTATGTAAAAGGAATGTCTTGTAAGCACAGTGGAAGAATTCCTTCTGTGCATTCAATGGGCCCTTCATTTTTTTTCAGATCGTCTTATGCACGAGAAATGGAGACATATCAAAAAAAACGAAAAGGTAAAACCAAAACAGAAGAATTAAATATACCTGCAGTGATGGGGAATCGAACCTTCGTCATAATTTGGGGTATTCGAAGCATAATTAGCAGGCTGGCAGCAGATCCGGCCCATAGTTGAGAAAAGGGAAGATTAAATTTATGGGCAGCGCTCGGCATCCATGTTACAATCAAGTCTGAGACAATATAATCAACGGGATTATCACTGTTATTGATTTGCAGCAGAAGCTGCTCAAACGCAGGCTGCATGCCCAGCATGGCGCCCATGATCTGGGCTACGCCGCTGTTTCCTTTGGATCCTGTTGCACAAGTATCTGAAATATTAGAATCTGTTATGCTCACAAAGTGGATCCCTTCTTCCTGCCCGTTTTCAACATCCTTGTTTGGCTTAATGAATGTAATATTGCATCCTTGAGAGGCCAAAATCCTAGCTATGTTCAGCAATGCATTAACATGGCTAGGTAGAAAAAATGGAATCATGAGTACATTTTGCCCCCTAGGGCCATCCATCATTGCCTCGTCCCTTGCGGACCGCCCCAAATAGCAACAACGTTGGTTCTCTCTTGTGTGTATACACTTCTAAAATCAACTGCTGGTCCTCTATAGGCCGATTGGTCTTCGTGAACGATAAAAATTATTCAATTCAGTTTCTATTCTTTTCCTTAAGGACAAAAAACACTTTGAAGTAGCTTTAGTCAATCACACACTATACATACACATGCCTCCAGCAATGCTCTCCATATTGCATGCACCAATAATGCAATTTATGTATATGTTGAAGAAGATTTTCTAAATAATATTTACTATCGTCACTAAAGTTCAAAACATAAAAAGTATTATATCACTAGTTTGTCAACATGGCTACGTAGGAAAAATGGATTTTATGTTCCCCCCTAGGTCCATCCATCGTTGCCTCCTCACCGACCAGTGTTGCGTGTATATTGTCTTTTAAAATCTATCAATTGTTGTCTATTATTTAATCCCATAATGGCATAGTTAACAACTATACATAGAACTACCTCCAGCTATTCTCTCCACATTGTATGCACCACCAATGCAATAATCCGTATAAATTACTTCGACAACTTGCATCACATGCTATAAGTCTAAAGAACATTTGTAACTAACATTCACAGCATACGTCACCCTTGGTCAACTTTTTGACGTTTAGAATACAAAATTCTCAATTCTATATACTTTTCACATTAGGATGCAAAGGCTTCTTTTATTGAAGTGTATTTATAAATGTTTCTAGAATGTTTGTTTAGCACTACATAATTCACCGGCGTTGCTGCATGACGCCCCATAGGGCTTCGAGACGGCGCCGCCGAGAAGCCCTACGAGGGCGTGATGCGCTCCGCCAGTGAATTACGGGACGTAATAAACAGAAAGGTTAGATTATGCCACATGTCATTGAAAACCAAATTTCTAACTGCGGCTATGGCAGTCTTGCCGGATCTAGCTATGGGGTTCTTGAGGGATTCAGCTATAGAGCTCTGGCCCTTTCAACCGGAGTGTTTCAAATTGAAGGTCTTCTTCGTCAACAACTCTGTTACAAACTGAAGATTAACTCTGTTTTGACTCACCCTTAGCAGCGATCGCAGCTCTGCTCTGGGCTGCTATGGAAATTTCTGCCGCGCAGATGGACTGCGAGCATCCTAACATCCTGCCAAGTTAAACAGGAAGAGCTTTATTCCAAACATCTGGAAACTCGAACTGCTATGGGGACTCCCACCGGAAAGGCCTGAAAAAAATAGGGGGATAGCGGGCGCCAGCGGCGATAACCGCGGAGACATTAGAGTTTTTTTTTAGGTCAAATAAGGGCCTTGTAAGAGTATATTGGGGGCTTTGCCATGTAGGATCCCGAACCTACCTTTCCCCCCTCCATACCTAACTTTCACTCTCCCCTAACCTAACTTCCCCCCCTCCGAACCTAACCTCGTACCTAACTTTGCAATCATTATTTCCTAACGACCACAAAATTTAATGATTACATTTAAGATTTTCCTTTTCCCACCATCGAAGCCAGCCGCCATCGAGCTTGCCATCGCGCCATCGAGCGCCAACGACCTTGCCATCGCCCAAGCATTGTTTGAATTTAATTATGGCGGATTCTTGCAGCAAATTTCGCCCTGTTTGTTGGAAATAATCTTCCTAATTCTAAGCCCGGCCCGGTTTCGGTCTTTGCAACGCCAATGGCAAAGGTATTTGGTTTCCAAGTTGTCATTGCATTCCTTTGAGTGTTCTTGGTTCTAATACTGCGTTTCAGGATCAAACTAATTCCAGGGTCAATTTAGAGTGCAATGCCAAAGGATGCCCGCCTTTACAGGAATAAGTTCACTTGGAAGCAACCAATAGATGAAGATGCAAGCTATTTCAAAGCTTTTCGGTGTTCCGGGAGTAGTAGAGCGGAAGTTTGCCATTTACGGGACTTCTTGGGTGTTGTAGATGGTGATGGTCGGTTTGTACTGCAAGAGAGTTGCAGTTTTTTCCGTGGAGTTTGTTATGGAGTGTCGAGGTATCGCCTCTCTTTGGGGCAGTTCTCCTTCCTCCTCACTTGCTTTGTAACATTACCATTCTTTTAATATATTGATGACACAGGTTCTTCAAAAAAAAAAAAAAAAAAAAATAGATGAAGATGCATTACGAGCTTTTGGAGCTATGAATATAGACCTCGGGCTAAAGGCCAACTTCTCGTGAAAAAGAGACCTCCTATTCCAATACCTCCTCATTCTCCTCGTTTTCAAAAAGAGGGAGCTTTTTTTACGCATGATCTATTTGCTTCTCACCGTGAGGCGAGGGACATTCTATCGAGCGACCTCCACACTTGAAGAACCCGCATCTTGGTTTGACTTATTGTAAATCATGTATGTGTTGAACATAATATCTACGAATGTAAAACTTTCTTTGCCTTTTTTCCCGCGTTATTAATTAAAAATATAAAGTTCAGGGTAGTCTCCCTCAAAACCTCCTAATTCTTGGGTCTTGATCATAGCCTTAGATGAAATATCTTAATTAAAGCTTGCATGCTCAAGTGAAGGCAAATCACCACATAACATGGTTTCGTCAGGTCCAGCTCTAGCCATGAAGCTATGAAGAATGCCCCCATATGCAACATGTTACACTCTACCATAACGCCTCTCGTCAGCAAAAATTATTGTATCTGAGAGTTGCATCAAATAGCTCCTCTATCTCCTCCTCAAACTCTTTCCTCGATGTTTCGACAAAATTCCATTCTTTCTCTACTATATTATCATACCATGTGCTAAACAACTCCCATGCCTTATCCGATTTACTCATTTTACCATTCTCGTTGAGCAACACCTTGATTTGTGATAGTTTGAAGGTGAGTGCCTTAGTAGCGACTTTTGATATGCAAGAGTGACTAACAACCGTAGCTACAAAGGCGTAAAATAACGCTTCCATATTTTATGTTATACACAATTTCAAAAGATCGCGGGCTACAAAGCGGCTTTAAAAATAACACTTCCATATTTTATGTTATACACATTTATGCACCGTGGCTACAGTGCAAAAACAACACTTTCTTATTTTATAGCTGCCATACAAGAAGAGGTTCAATTGAAGGGAGGAAGTTAATGAGGATGCTTTCATTAATTTAGAGCAATGAACATTGATATTTAGGCAATGACAACTCTTTTTGTTTCATTAAATTTTGAGTAGTGTTTTGTGAGTTCAAAAGTAGTCTCGTTAGTTATTGTCAAATTGACTATGAAAGAGGCACAAAGGGTTACAAAGTATGAAATGCATGTATCCTCATGGTTGTGGACATGGCAAATTTCGGACCAGAGCCACGGCCTAGAAAGAAAGAAAGAAAGAAAGAAAGAAAGAAAGAAAGAAAGAAAGAAAGAAAAAACACATAAAAGTTAAAAAGGCTTAAATGCATGTATCCGTCGGGCCCGGGACATTGCAAATTCAAGACCAGAATCATGCCTAAAAGAAATTTTTATTTTTTTATTTTTTTATTTTTTTTAGGGCGTGGTTACAGTGCGAAATGCATGTATCCGGCTGGTCGTGGAAATGGCAAATTCGATCAGAAAAAAAAAAACAATTTTTTTATGGGCATGGTTACAAAGGCGAAATGCATGTATCCTGGGCCGTGGACATGGCAAATTCGGTGACCAGAACTCGCCCCTAAAAAAAATAAAGTAAAAAAAAAGGGCACGATGGTTACAATGTGAAATGCATGTATTCATTGGGTCATGGACATGACAAGCGTAGCCCCTAAAAAAGAAAGAAATAAAGTGTTGCATAATAGCCACAGTACGAAATGCATGTAACCATTGGTTATGGATATGGCAAATGCGATTTGAACCACGCCTTGAGATTGTTAATGAAATACATATTTGAATCTACAACCTGTTCATTGGAAACCTAGAGTCTCAGGCCTCAACCCTAGTGGGTTTCCATGATGGCATCGGGGTTGGGCCCTTAAGTGATCCCATCAAACCTCTAATGAATTTCAAGACCGAAGCTACTGGTGCGAAACAACACTTCTATATTTTATGTTATACATAATTTCGCGACCGCGCCTACGCGTCGAAAAACAACACTTCCTTATTTTATGATATTCATATTTTCGCGATCGTAGCTACTTTAATTTTTTATGTTACACTGAAAGCAAACCTTTCCAATCAATATACAATAGATCTCCAATTAATCGTCACTTATATTTATATTACATAGATTCATATACAAATGCAATATCTGAACCGAACCATGTCTTGACTTATCCTGCATTCAGTAGATTCAGCTCCATCATGAAGTCGAAAGCACTCCAACCTTCAAGAAATAAACTATCTAAAAACTATCCACCGACGGCCGGAATCAGAAACATCTTGAATAAGGCAATGAACTACTCAATTCCTAAATTTGTCTTCACATGCCCGAAACCTCCCTTCTCCTTCAATGTCAGAACATTTCCTTGTGACAACTTACCGGCAAGTGCTAGTAAGACGTATGGCATCCAGAGGCCTCGCAAAGATAGCTCTGGACAGTCGGACAATGGAAGCTCAATAAGCTTGGATCTTCGTGGAGAGTATTCATACCTCCAGAACCATATACCCCTTTTCTGTGAGCTGCACTGGTATGCTACCTTCGAACAACAAGGAGCCCATATCTTGGTGAAAGCAATGGAATACACTCATCGGAAGAGACTGTGGTTCTACACATCGATATACACAAACCCGAGAGAATAGGAATGAACCGGATAAGTAACCGAACTAATTTAGATATTGATTGCATAAAAGTACATACTTACAATTTTGCTTCTAACCGTGGGAAAGTTCTTCGCTTGTTTATTTTTCTTTTGCCATATTTGTTGGAGTGTATACATGACTCACTTGTACAAATATCTCTTGTCCGATCGAAAAACCACCACCAAAGCCTTCCAATGTGCGTAAACATCACTTCTCCCCTCGATCTTTGACTCGCTATTCACCCTCGCATTCCGTGTTGGAGTGTAACAAACCCGGCCGACACCATGAAGCTTTCAAAGGCATTTGGATTGTGATAGAGCTTTATAGCCATCTAAACTCACGTAATTCAAATTAGAATGTGGAGCCGGAATCGAAATACTAGGGAAAGGCTCGGTGATTTTACCTTTTGATCGAAGCTTTTTGTGGTGAAACTCACTTTGGCGCAGTCGAAGCTTATTCCCGAGCAAATCGGTTCCCTTTGGCGCTGGCAATCGATCTTCGCCAGAAACTTTGTTGAAGAAAATACCGGCGGGAATTGAGGGCGGAGCTAACGGTCATAATTGCTACGTGTGTAATCCGACACACCGGGCTAGAGGCACGGATATTACCGGCTACGTCGCGGTTGACACCGGAATGGCGGTAAACCAAGGCTGGTAAAAAACTTCAGACAAGCTCTGGCCCCCATTGGTCCGCGAGCTTTTTGACGTGGCATCGAGTAAGGGCCCTTAATTGACCTCAAAAACTCTAATGCATTGCGTTCTATAATTTAAGCTAAAATACACAGTAATCCGAACCTTCTGTTTATTACGTTCTTTTTGCAAGTATATTGATTCTACATGTCCTTTTTTTTTTTTGCAGGCCAATTGATGTTGATGGAACACTATATTTTTACTTCTTAAAGCATGTAGTATTTACATGTAAAGAAGAGGTAGAACACCTTCTGATGTGTCCACTTGGAAGACTATGCCACATGTCACATATTCAATCTTGAAATCTCACCTAGCCTCTGTTTTTCACACTTTTGTTCGAATTTCATTGGTTTTATAAGGTTTTACTTTAGACTCCATCAAATTTTCCTATTTCGAGGGCAGAATTTGTTTTGCCTCATCTTCACAATCATCACCACATTCTTCAGGTTTTTGTCTTTGGGCAACAAAATTGAGCCATAATAGCTATTGCAAGGCTTCAAATCTAAAATGTGCCTTCCTCCCCCCAACAACACACTACAAGGGATCATCATCGCTAAACGACGGCATGGCGTCGTTCAACTATGACAAGACGGCGTTAAAAGGCGCCAACGTCGTTCAAAGACATCAACATCCTTGAACAACACCTACAGGATATGACTTATCATGCTTGCTCACTTGGCATGCCGATGTTGCCAAGTTGTTGGGGGCCTGCGTGTCATGAGACGTGGACAAAATGTCGTTCAACAATGTTTAGGACATCTGACGTGTTATCTTTGGCATGCTGGCAAGCCTGCGTGTCATGCCACGGGACGTAACATCGCTCAATGAGGTCCCTCGCGTGATGCCTTTGCCGCGGGCATGCCGACATGCCAGCCGGAAGGCCTGCGCGGTCATGCCGGAACGACACGACGCCGCTCAATGACGCCCAAAACATCTAATGTGTCATGTAGCGCCGCAAAGATGCCAACATGCTAGGTCGGGCAAGTGCCACGCGGGATGAACGCCGTTCAACAACATCCAAGACATCCGACATGTCCCGCATGCCTTTGTTGTGGCATGCCAATATGCCAGGCTGACAGGCCTGCATGTCATGCCATGTGCTCAGGAGTTTCACCTACTATAAAGAGGATACGCCACGTGCGTTAATGGGATCAACAAAAAACCCTCCATATATGCCTTGTCCAACCTTCTAAACACCCCTTCCCATATATATATTACACTGGATTTTCCCCCAGAAAACCCCCTAGCCAAGCCCCCTACCGCATGTATACATACAGTTTGGGGTAAAAACCCACCCCGTTCACTCACATGTTATTTACGCCTTAAACTATGTGACATCCCCGGGCCATGTGGCATGGCACATCGTTAAAAGATGCCCTGGGAATGGATGGGTAACATTACCTCTCCAGAACCGTGATTTGGCTCTGCCAATGGACTCAGAACATCGACATTGCCCTGAGAACCAAGTTTTGTGGTCAGAAGACCATCTTCCTCCAAGATGCACCAAAGTAACTTATGTCCAGCACACTCGTAGTCAATTGGCTTAGGATGTGGATGCTGAATACTGTTGTGTAGGGCGTAAGTGTTTCTTTCTTTTGTAAAACTGACCATGTAACTTGCTCCCTAGGGTAATTTCACCATTTTGGACGATTTGGCAAAGTCGAATCGCCATTCTAGAGCCTCCGCGATGCCCGAACGACAAAACACTCTGGTTTCTACACTGTCGCCTGTAGGATGCTTCACAGTTTGATAAGTTTCCCTGGACTGATCCTGGAATCTTTTGAACCTTCTCGAAGAAGGGACCTTGAACGGAGGATTCAACGGTCGGATAAGGGAACCGGGCTCGGGGAGGGTGGTCATTAGCACATAACCCCCTTGGCTCCCCCCGGGGTCCGTAGTTTCCCCTTGTGAGGCACCGCCGCAAGGTCCCCGGGCCTTGTTTGACTTGGGAAAGGTGCCAGCTCGGCTGCCCCACAACAGGCTGCCCAGATCGTTCTAATGCTAACTCTTTGATCTAGACCATCTCCAAAAATTCCAAAAATTGGGTTATATGCTGGTGATAAATTAGGAAGCCACCGACAAAAATCAGAATTTAATTTCATACTATTCATTAATTACTTAATTTATGAATGTTTTGTTTTCACCGCAAAAGCGGACTCGACTTCTAATTACTACATCGAGGAGGACAGATCCAAACTCCATTCCGTTAGTTCCTCTTGCTTGGCGTTCTCACAACTCACCCCAATTTTGGTCCACGCTTTTTTATCCGTTGTTTTATGCTAAAACAACACCAAATGGCCCCAAAAGTCCACATGGCCCATTTATCCTGGATTTGCACAAAGAGACTTTGGTTTGTTTTGGCAAAAATCCAAACCGTGGTTTTTTCCGCACCTTCTTGTTTTTGGTCAATGTGTCCTTTTTTTTCGGTTGCCCCTAGGGGCCAAATCCTCGCTTATGTGAGTTTAGGTATCCTAGGTATATGCTGGAATATACCCAGGATATGCCGGTGACGCTTCCAAACCCGTTGGTCCCCTCAGAACCGGGCGGTCACCCCGACGCTGTGGGCCACCGATGTTTGAATGGGATAATCGGCAATACCGGCAAATGCGGGCTACAGATCCTGCTTCTTCCCACTTTGCATGAAGAATGGTTTTCTTTCATCTCGCTCTTTCTTGCAGAGTCCGTGAACTCCGGGAAGAATAAACACTCGCGAACCCGGTTTACGGATCAAGCTCCACCTCCGAAGTTTCTCGCGACAAGACCGATCTCTCGGTTTTCTACTAATCTATTATGTTCCATGTTGTCATGTTTTGGTACCCATACAGGATACTCATAAGTTGGAGCTACTTTATTGCGATCCTATGCAGAGGTTGGTAACGGATTGTCTTCTTGTTGACCAAGACACAGTTGTTGTCATGGACTGCCATGGTGACTTTTGTGTTTTGTCAGCTGCTAATATAAATGAAGGTATGCCAGTGCTATTGGTTTGTGTGAAGAGCACAGGCTTTAATTTGATTCTGTAAATTAAATGCATTGTTATACTGTGGTTATCAGAATGTACAAACCCTGAAAAGAATTTGGAGCTAAGTTTACCATCTTGGGGAAATACGTATGAGTATGCATAAGGTGTGTTCTTTTCTTGGCAAATTCTCCAATGAAAGCATTTGTCTTTGTTATTCGCCCAACCAACTGCTTAGAGTCTTAAGATATGTTTTTGTTATTGCCATTTGAAAAATGTGCCAGATGAGAAAACAAGAACTAAGCAGGCTATTTTTGGCAAGAATGTTTTCACATGGTTACTTAAACCCATTGTTGGTCCAGTTAGGCATAAAGTTGGCTTTACTAATATGAGAAGATAGCTATTTTCTCTATTGTCATTGACGTAAGGTGGAAGCTTATCTAATGTATGAGATGGTTGAGCTATGTCAGGCGTTATAACATTGTTTTAATATCAAAACGATTTTTCAGGCCAAAATTGACATCCACCAAATATCGAGGTCATATCTTCTGCCAAATACTAAAAGCCGTAAAGAATATTTCAAATAACAAACGTTTCATGTTTCGACTCTCAAAGTTTCTATCCCCAAGTGGAAAAACGAAATTGCTTACCGAAGTTGGGTGCCACATCCCAGGATTGTTAAATGACATGCAAGAATTTTGAATCTGCACGTTAACTTTCTAAGACTTTATGTAAGATGATGATGGCAAGAATTGAGCGTAGAACCATACATGAAAGAAAATGTCCTCCAGCTGCTGTGTTCTCTTCTAACTTTGAAAATTTTGCTTAGAAAATTGAGTTTATCTATTCACTCTGTTGTATTTCTTATCAGTTCTAATACTTGTTAACTGTAGTTATTTTGCAAATAAGTTCCTTCTGAGACCTGCTATGCTTGTTAATCTGCTAAATTGTCACCTTGAAGGAGGATATTATATCTTTAAAATGTTATATATATCTTAAAAGGGTACATTTCTTAAATCAAAAGAAACTACAAGAAACTCGGATCTATAAATGCAGTTTATAATTATCTTTTTAACCATTTTAGAACTCTAAAGACATCAGGAACATCAGTGGTTTCACATGACAGCCCTCTAATTGAGAATGTTATTAGGCTGTCAAAATAGTTATACATATGTAAAGTCTCAATCAATATTTATAAAGGAACCCTGATCAAATTATGCAGAGCCAGACAGAGACAAGATAATTGAGCCAGAGTATAGGTGACAACAGAGATTACACTGTAGAAGTATTATGCATAAAAGGAACCAGAGAACTGATGGTGTTTGAACATCCCATTTCCTCGAGACAGGAGCATCACAGGATGAAAAGACACATCTTACACTACATTATACCATGAATCTTCATTGCTGGGAATTAACATAAAATGCATCCTATTATAAATTTTATTACCCAAATACTAGAGGATCTTTTTTTTGTTGTTGCACCATGTCCATTGGTTATATATATGACAGAGTTTTGGTATTAATAATTAATCGATGGTCCCTAATTCTCCTGTTTCTTGGTCCGGATTAAAATTTTGCATCTATGAATGTACTATATTCTGTATAGAGTGCAGGAGATTTGTTTTGCACGTCCGAGAATGTACGTGATCATTGTTCAATAGAAGGTGTATGTTGATGTATTTTCAAGCTTCATATGCTGCCAATCGTCCAGTTTAAATTAGCTGCCATAGTGTCAAGTGTATAAAATGATGCCATCTCAATATGAGATCTGATTGCATATTGCTTTACCGAATTTGACTACAAAGCCTACGTATCTTTTGCCTAGGGGAGTTTGAGGAAGAAGAAAATACCCTTATGAATATTCAATTTTCCTATATTTGATTCTCCTTTGGAAGTATATTATGATTCTAGCATCAAGCTATCAAGCTCTGTTAGAGCATCGCCCACATGTAAGCAAAATTAAAAGACCCGCTTATATGGCCATTGTAAAGTTCTAATTGTGGGCTCAAGCTCTACAATTTCAATATAGTCCGTGGCGCACTGCGGGCCTTCGTGAGATAATAATTTCGATATTGCCCTTGGTGTTCATTATGGCTCATAGATCATCTGGGGTGGGTATTGTTGGCAACCACTAGGGGAATAACATTGATTCCTTTGGGATATAAAGAATATTTTCTCCGAGAATAATGAGTCGAAATAGGATTCTCCATCTCTTTCTCACCATTCTTCAATATTTCTCTAGAGCATTAAATAATGCTAATTCTTTCAACCCTTTTTATTTTGTACAAAATGACAACTAAAAGAATCAAGATAGTGGCACAAAGATTCAATAATTTCCATTGCGTAGATGTTACATCATTAATTTTAATCCTCCAAAGACTACAAGTGCATTAGAACGGAGAAGCATCCAATAAATCGATGGATCACCCTATAATAACAATCCATGGCTATTGATTTTTTTGCCGGAGGGGGGAGGGGGGATGCAAAAGAGAAAGAGAGGGATTTTGCCATCGTAGCCTCGTTGCAGTTTAAATTGTTGAATAATGTGGAATTTTCAAAGCTAGTTTTCTTCTTTAATTAGGTTTCTTGACAATGATAAGGGAAAATTCCCGAGGGTTTTGTTCAATTCTCTGCAGATGGGTGTTGCAAGACATTCAAGCAACAACATGCAATATAACATAAGATCAACAACAGAAAGTTGGTCATACTGCCCTGAGAGGAAATTTAGGAGAAGATGTTAATGCATTGCTGTGTGAGGATGCATTAGATTATATTTTCTATAATATTGAATGTTCTAGTGGTGTGCAAACATAACTAATAAACATTTCATTTTATTTCTCTCCAAATTTTATCTTTAGCTTAAGCCAACAACCATAAGGACAAGTTTGATTTAGGCCACTTCACCCTCAAGAAATTGGAGGGCAACCCTCCGTACGCAGCACCTTGTTTCACTATTGTTTTTCGCGAACTTTTGCCAACGTGTGGTTTTTTTTTACTGTTGTTTTTAGAGGAACTACGCGTTGTTTGTCGTCTAAATAACACACGTAGGTTTGAATATTAGTACACGTGGAAAACAAAAAAAGATAGTATTTTTTCCCTTTTCTACATTTGTTGTTTTTTTCTCTACCAATAATTTTTTTAAGTTGACATTGTTTTCCCAAAAAACGAAATACGTAATTTTTAAGAAAGCCACATTGTTGTTTTCCTAAAACAATATGTAGCTACTAGAAAATAGACACGTTTCTTTTTTGAAGTAGCAGGTGTTTTAAGTGTTGTTTTTGCCAAAAACATTAAAAAAAACACGTGGCCTCTTCTTTTACATTTACAAAACAACACATGGTTTTAACAATAACAACAACTAGAAACGTGTGCCCGGCAATGCCGGGCATTAGTTATGGCCGCATGGAATGTATAGATATAATCAAATATAGAGGGTGAAATGGGATAGGTATGGTGGAATAGACTCCGATGCATAGGTGAAATAGAATGTATAGATGTAATGAAGCACATAAATGCCATGGAGTACGTAAAGTCTAGGTCGTTAACTGATGTAATATGTACAAAATTCGCATTGGATTGCGTTGGAAAATTGAATATTCACATATGTAAACACGTGCATTTAATTGATTATGTGTGTCGGGCAATGCTGGAATGTGGAAAGGAATTCCATATCTAAAGACATTCACGATGATGTGTTGCTATGGTTATTATGTTTCATTGCTTGGTCAGTTATGAGTTCGATGAAACATGTTTCATCCTCTCGAGGAGTCGTGATATAATAAATCCTAAACTTGTAAATCCTAAACCCTAATCAAGATGGAGAATCAAGATGAGACACAAAAAATTCTATTAATCATGAAAATCCACCCTTGCTTGGCATTATAATCGATGATGTGAGTGTGGTGATAATGTATATCAATAAGTCAATTTTGTTTGTTAAGTTCATCGTATGACCTATTACATTTGTATTTCAATGATGAGTGTGTGTGAAAATGTGTTGTGTGTGCAGAGATATGTGTATGCCCTACATGTGTAGTCTAGAGACATTTGAATGAATTTTATCAAGGAGAAGAACAATATCTTCAATCTTGGGCCAGAGGCCAAAATTGTTTGTCAAGCTAGGGTAAAAAAGGCAAAAGTAAAAAAAATTGTAGGGCAAGATAAGTCTTTGAATAATTAATTGAATTCAATTGGATGTTGGGTCAAAGGTTAGAAATGGTATTGTAATCCTGGTCCATAATGGAGTGACTTCCTCGACTGTCTTATGGCAATAAGAAAAGAGAGATTTCACTTAACTTCTTGCATAGCATCTCTTTTAAATGTAAGGTCGTGTCAAGTCGAGTGCAATCGCTATACATCAATATTTAAACCTTGACCAACTCAAAATAACATGGTCATTGGATATACCATTCCTAAAACCTTGTGTGTTCCAAGATGAAAAATACCATTATAGGTTGATCAGAAAACATTCACATCATCATGAAACAAACACAAACCCTTGAAATTAGTTATCAATGGGCTAGATACAACAGTTTGAAGTGATAAGCCTGTTATCTCGAATTGTCAAGGGCTCAAATTCTCTATTTCAAGTCATTTGATGGTGTGTTGAATGGTATGAACACTCACAATTATGGTGACTTCTTTCACCATGCAGCAACAATTATTGACACTACACTTCTTTCTGAAATCAATACATGCTCCATTAAAACCTGTCAACAGCAAGAAAGGAAGTGGATCACATGTATTAGGCTTACCTTTGTCTATCTCGTTATACTACCAATTATTCTACAGAAATTCGGCAGCCAAATCATGCAGTTGCAGCCAGGTGTTGTGTCAAGATTAGATGGATTATGACTATAGTGCAAAGTCAACTTGAATGCATTCTAAAGTTCAAAATTAAAAACTGGTTCTAACTAACCTTTTTTTACTCGGCTTTCTATTTTGCAGAGTGGCACAGTCTCCTTGCAACTTTTATCCAAAATATTTGGATGTCTGCTACGAAAAAGGAGATCCATTATATCCAGCGTGTTTCAACTAAATATTGGAGCAACAAAACCGGACTTGCTACATTTGCAACGGACTTTTGCATGCAGGTCAATGTTGATGTTCATTCCTTGCATGGTTGAAGAATTGGCTGCAACAAAGGAAAAAAAATGTAAAAGGCACCCATGCAAAGACACGCATATGCAGAGTATTTCATTCATAGACTCAAAAAGGGTGAGTCACCTCAATGCAAGGTGGGTGATTCATAGACCCAAAGGGTCTGCTAGCAGTCTTTGTCATAAATGTTTGGAGACAGCATTCCAAATGTCGAATCTAGTGGCTTGCTACAGAAATTGTTCTTACATAATGGAGGCAAATCTATATACCTTTAGGGTCAAAGCTAAGGTAGATGCAAAGGCATGTGCACATTCAAATTTTCCATGTAGATGCACGCAAAAAAATGATAGATGGATGTACCTCAAAGAACCGGACAATGGTAGTAGACCCTAAACCTGTAATGCATGAAGAATATCAAATATAGCAAGACATATTATATTGAGTTCCCAATAGACAATTTTACTAACACCCAAGGAAAACTAAATCAAACTAAGAAATTGAGATGAATAAGTAGAAGTGACTGCATTTTAGTATAGATGGGTTAGTGTATTGCAGTTCACCTCTGTCCAATCAGAGTGCATGATTTTGCAAAGTTCAGGCAATGCCTCAAGAAAACGCAAAACAAAGAAAGAAATTTGAAAAGAGTGCACGGTCTAGTGCGTAATAAAAATGCCTAAAATCTAAAACCGATTTGAAAGCTTGGTTATGTCTCTTCTCAATAACCGATTTGAAAGCATGATAATATATAGACAAATATAGATAATAAATCAGGGCGGAAACGGTTTCTTTCTTGATATAAAGCACCTAGGTTTGGCATGTATATGGATTTGCCCTAATACAATGGGTATATACATTGAACAACAATAAATGCAACATATAAGAGTGCATTCTAGCAATGACTCATACCACGGAACCATTTAGGACAAATGGCACAATAAAAATGCATTTTATATCTGTAGGAGAGAAGGTTGTTAATACAAACCTTGGAAAAGTTCAACAATATTGGAGCCATGACACTAATGATTATTCCCATGAAGCAAAGCTTTTTTGGAGCAATGGCCATCATTTGTCTACTGTCATCCTGCAGCAAAAGTTAGGAAGTGTCATGATCTATGCCGAAGTTAAGCACGTGCATAACCTTCACATACCGCAAAAAACATACAATAGAGGCCCCTGGTCCCCGCAGACAAATGAAAAGAAAAATTTATGAATATGATATGCATTAAACATCTTAGACTTTAAGAAAAACACATACCGATAACCAACATCTTTTCCTTTCAAGTTAAAAAATAGAGAATGCTAGTATTGAAAAAGCATTCTTTGCATGTTTGATACATTGCTATGTGACATTAATACTTGCTTACACATTTGCAGAACATTAGAAAATCAAAGAATAGAAAATGTATTACCTTTTGCACAAATGCTTCAGCCCCAACTATAACCCCATGTTAACCTGCACAACTTGCATTAGTTCAACCAGCTATGCATTTCCAATTTTTGCCATTTCGATCTATGCCAAAGTTAAGCACATGCATAACCTTCACATACACCGCAAAACATACGTAAATGCCTCCAAAGTCGCTGTTTTACTCAAATTGTAGCAATCGCTGACATCATGACATTTAGTTTTTCACACATTGACCGAAGCTTTGCGAAATGATGCATCTATAACCAAAGCCTATTCTCAGATACCAAGGATTTCAAGAGATGGGCATCGCAACCAAAGAGTTTTATCTCAAATGCATGAATGAGAGCAATGAGGGTCGCATGGTAAACAAATAAACTAATATATTTCGCAGATAACAAAATGTGCCGACAAATCACATGACAATTCATTTGGTAAGCCATGTTTATATTTGAACAAAGTTTAGCGAAAAACATGCAAAATAAACTGTATGTAAAACAAAAGAACTCAAAAGAACGTAGTCTCCATGACATCTTTGTGTTGTTAAAATAAGCACTAACTCCCGGTAGTAGACACTCAATGGTAATAAAACGTGAAAGGTTCTATAGGAAAGGAAAGGTTCACCAACATGTGATAACATGTTAAAAACTCGTATCATTGATGCACATTGCCCAAAGAAGGACTCACGTGATTTACTGGTAAAGAATTCGAGGCGCCAAATCGTGAGAGAGCGTGAGAAACTTTTGAGGTGCCAAAATTGTAGAGCGAAAGGTGGAGAATCAAAAATTGTTGGAGATGGAGAGATCGACCAGTTCAAACTTGCATTGAATGTCGGCAACCCGTGATCTCGCCAGAGGAGCCATAAAGGAAAGGGAACGTCAGATGTAATCAGACAATGCAAGATTCCATGCACAAATACCAACTCCATTCCATTTTAATAAAGAAGATATGAATCTAAACTTGCAATGAAAATAGAAAATAAGTCATTTCTCAATCCCCTTATTCCCATTTTGTTTGTAAAACATCTACCGCTTAAGCTTTGAACCGGTTAAATTATAACAATGCATTAGTAGTGTAATGGTACAAGATACCCGACCATGTGGGAATCAAAAGAAAGATATGGCCAAAAGAAAGATATGGCATGTAAATCTATTAGAAAATAGGGCAGTCAAACCGGCACTTTGAAAGTCTCCTATCATAAAGCTTCTTATTCATACTACTTATTTTTGTCATTCTGGTGGTCGATCTTTTGGCATGCATTGAAATCGCCAAAGCATAACTTGGACAAAGGAAGTCCTATTATGATTTGTAGAAAGGAGGAAAACACAAACTATTCAATCGTTCTAAATGGTCAACAAAAGTGTCTTGTGAGCGAGGTTCTTACCTTTTGGTCGCAACAAACTTTGGGTAACATCAACAAATCCCTTTTCGCAAAGAACAAAGGCTCGCTCCTTAGCTCCCTCGATTTCATATTCAAAGACAAATTAAACTTCATATTCAAAGACGTGATTAAACTTCATATTTGATTAAACCTCTCAATTTCATTTGAACTTTATACGCCTTTTATAATAGAAAGGGAAACGCTTTTGTAATAATCGTTCTTTGTTAGTAAACAATAGCATGGAGTTGTGATGGAGTTTTTGAATAAGGATTCGTAGACATAAGGATTTTGCAACGTACTCATAAAAAACTCACCAAGGCACAAACCTCGTTACATTTGGTGACTAAAAAGATCCTCGAAGAATAACACTTAATGAGAACTCCAAAATTACCTTAAGTAATTTCTACTTTCAGAATTTCTAACTTTGAGAACTCCGAAGCTAGAGAGCCGGAGATTCTTGTCAGTGTTTTTCCCTCTCTTGAATATGTTGACCTATGACGATGCCACTTGGGTTTCAAGAGCTCCAGGTGAGGATCCGACCCAAATAAGAGCCAAAGGCCAAATAATGCATTAAGAGTGAAGGAAAGTGAAAGAAAGCTCAGAGAAAATTTGCCGTGATAGAATGGGGTCTTAATCGGGCAACTTCAAAGATTTGAATTAAACGCCGGGCAACTGGGATGGGAAGGGGAATGCGCGGGAAGGGACGCCGCGATTCGCTCCAGACCGCTGATTCTGCACAAAGTCCAAAGCCTTGCCATTTAAAAAGAAGATAGTCGATATACTCATATTTTATTTCTTCATATATCATAATTTTTATTGCTATTTGACTTTTGGAATCGAACCCAAACAAGTCCATATTAGATTACAACCCAAATTCTCAATTCAAGTTTCACTTAAGCAAACTACTTCGTAGAAGAAATGTCCTTGCCTAGATTACAAATAAAATGCACAATTAAAACTTAGGCCACATCCATGGTATCAATCAACCTGTTTTATTTCAACATTGTTTGATTTATCTTAACATTTTCAAATGGATTTAAGATATTCATGATTTGAAACTTGAATACTTCTATCTTAACCCTATCAATCAAAATACTTCTAATCGGAAACCAAACATCCAGATAATTCTTATTAAGCACGTACAACATATAAAAGCAACAAATTTTTTACAGCATATCACGGAACACAACCTCAGCCAAGCAACACATCCTCATCCTTTCGAAATGCATATATTAGATCTTGACCGTTTGTAATAAAAGCTTTGGCAACAAACTAAAGATAATCAGTACTTACTTTCAAAAAATGCAAGCAGATTTGTAGGCCTACAGGTTATGGCCCAGTTGGTTGTTGCATGATTACTCCACCCTAAAATCACAAACATTATTTCAGCAAGTTTTTTAATAGAGAAATAATTGGGTTTTTGTTTTTAGATAAAATGAACATAAATTCTTGGTGCCTTACCCTGCAATACATGCATATCTACCTGGTCTACAACATCCCTTGCAACTATGAAACTAAAACAGAAATTTTACAATGACCTATCAGTGATAAGAAGCAAATCTGCAAGGCAAGAGGCACTCTTAAGCCTTTCTAATAGGAACAATCCATCAATATCCCTGCATTTTAACCTTGTTTTGCACTTCTATTTCTTACCATTCTAGATCCAATGGCTTAGACCGATCTATATCTCTATAACATATATCATAATTTTGCTTTAACACCAAATGTTTCAGCACAAAATGATGCAAACGAACCTGAGTTTGAAGCTATGATAAATAACTCCAACCGTGAGTCTTTGGCCGGTGCAAATATTGGCCATCGCCAGGTTCGCCTTTGAGTATGCAATCGTGATAAGCACGGCATCAACATGAGCGGTTTAATTTGGTTTGCCTGTTGTAATGGATGGCTCGGTTTGGAAGAAAATAATCACATTTGCATCCGCAATCAAAGGATCTCTCGACTTCGATTTTGCAAATGAATCTGTTGATATGATTATCAAAATAGGTGGCCGCAGATTTCATTGCCGAAATGGGTTTTGTTACCCGGATGGCGATTCTTCGTGCATCTCTGCAGTCGATAGATAAATGAAGATATATTTGTAGACATGAGCAACTTTTTTAGTGGGTTGACATTTTTCAAACAATGTTGGACTTACGTTATGGCAGGAGAACGGGCCCGGGTTGCGTAAATTTCACTTCCATGACATTCTGCTCGTGTGCGAAACTATACCATCAAGCTCATGTTCGGGCCTGGAGGATCGTTCGAATAAATTCGTGTAAATCACTTGGTGGCATGTCCTATATCAAAATGCGAAGTGCTTCAATGCATTTACGCTTGTAAAAATACGACTTTGACAGTTGGATAGATACGTTAATGTTTGGAAAAGAAAGCACAAGGCTCTAGGCATAGACCTCACGAGTTTAACATGTGATCTCGCCGGAATGTGTTACATATCTCTAACCCCATCATTTTCGTCATCCGCGGTTCGCCAAATCTAAGAGGGCTTCAAGCCTTTGCCTCCCGCTCCCCAAGATCCGGGCCATCCACGGTCATTTGCCATGCTTCCAATACAAGATCATGCGTTCTTGCAAAGTTTAGTAGGAATAAGCGGGATAAAGAAAAAGAAACATCTAGAATCTTACCAAGCTTTTCCAAATTGCCAATGGTCGAGGTTCCTAGATATGGTTCTGATTCTCAAATCACTTGTGATGCAGCTTGAGATCCGCTTCACAATGTCGTGGCCTCCGATTTAAGGGTGCACCCAAGAGGGAGGAACCGACGGTTATGCGTTGGCCACATCTTCGACTTAGAGATTACGAGACACAATGAGAGAATACGAAAGATGAGAGATATGGGAGAGATGGGTGAGAGTGGGAAAACCCAACTCTCACCTTGAGAGATGATTCGCCCCTAACAGCCGTTAGGGGCGTTTTCATTGCCCACTAACCATACAATTAGGCTTAATTTTCGCTGCCTGAAAAAAATGTCCGAAATGTTTCCCCACATCGAAAAAAAATCGCCATTTTTCCCCGCTTCTTGATCTTCAAGGCCGCCTAATTCTTGCAAAAGTATCCAATTTCTCGAAGCCATTAGCCAATTACGATCAGGTATTCTTCAGATTTCGCACCCATTTGCATTCTGTTTTTTGAGCATTCATATATTAAGTTTTGAACCTCAACTTTGTTTTAAGTCTTCCTTATCCCCCTACAATTATTTGGATTCAGATGTCTAAGGCCTCTCGATCTGCTTTGCCGCAAGTGCAAACAAGCTTTTCGTGCCTCCTCGGGTTGAAAAAATGGCCCCAAGAAGGACCCAGAAAATGACAGGCCAGATCTCCATGGATGTGCATTTGGAGACAAATTCTGAGCCAATTCCATCACCAAGACAGCCAAAGGAAAGGAGATCGAAAAGAGTATTGAGGAAATTAAGGCCTCCTCCGATATTGTGAGTGAATCTTTTGAATCAAGTTGCCTTGGCTCTTGTTGTTAACTGCAGAAAGAGAATTCAAAAGTGATAGACACAAAGAATAGAAAGTCTTCTGTGCACACTACAAGAGGAAGGGGGTATTAGAGTCAGTTTTAGAGTCAGACCCTAGTTATAAACTTAGACAGAAAAAAAATGGAAAAAAAGTCCTTAAACCGATGCTATGCTGTTTTCACCAATCGACTCTAAGCTCACATGGTTTAAACGTCTTAATTAGCGTCGAAATTTAGCATTAGTTTTGCATCGTATTATAGAGTCACGATTAGAGTCAATCATAGTGTTAGAATTAGAGACAACTTTATCATCAAGCATTAGAGTTAACCATAGTGTTAGAATTAGAGTCAACCATAGAGTTAGAATTAGAGACATCTACGCCATCACATTAGAGTCACCCATGGTGTTAGAATTAGAGTCACTCGACCATCACAATTATTGTCGTAGATAGAGTCACAATTAGAGTCATTCATAGTGTTAGAACTAGAGTCAACTCTATCATCACAATTAGATTAATTTTTTTTTTTTTTTTTTTTTTTTTTTTTGAAGGTAAGATAAATTTTTGTATTGGATAGGAAGAATTACATCAAGATAACCTTGAAGTACAAAAGATCCCTTATGGATCGAATGAAATACTTGAGGCTTTAGTACTCATGTATTTTCTCGACCTTGACTTCGCTAGATAGTACTACGGGATCAGAATCAACATCTTCCTATCTAGTAGAGTACTACAGGAGACAAATACAATTTTCCTAAAGCTACAAATAAATCTGAATGCTCAGAGTGCACCTCTTGCAAGAGTAGAGATGACGAGAAAAGACATGAAGAAATATCATGAACAATCGCCATATTGCTCAAAGAAGCTGCCACGGCTCCAAAATAATCCATCCTACAAATTAATCAGCATCATATGCACCAGGAAAGATGCTGCATTGTCAGGAGAAGTGCAGTCGGCATGAACTGGCTAGACACCACCAAAAGTATGGCAATCTCAAGCATGATCTTGAACAAGCAAAGATGCCATCCAAGCATATCAAGATTGAAGACATGTGGTTCCCCGCATAACAGCATTACCGGTGGCAATCAAGCATTAGTACTTGAAAAATCGCTCAAGCATAGCAGTACCTGAGCAGAACCAAGTGCTTTAATGAATCAAGCCATCTTGCAACTGCCATACTACCTGTAGAAGCCTCATCCCGCATAAGAATTCCCTAGCTCGGCATTCTGACCCAGAAATATTTTATCCATAAATCTGAAGAATCGAGTTAATCTGTTCTTCTTCTTTTTCAAGAGTCAAATCTAAACTTTTCTGCTAGTAGAAAAGAGCAAGAGGAAGGGAAAGGCTTCTGGCATTACAGACCTGGGGAAAGAAATAAAGCTGCCAATTAACTAGAAATTTGAAGCATCTTCTCTCATAGCCCCAGAGATTTTAATTACTCAACCTTATAGGCAAAGGGCCATTTAGGGTGCATCCACAAAGGAAAAAGAGGAAGCAACGGCCAGCCCAGCCCCAAATAAAATGGGCTGCCGTCCAAACTAATCTCTGTTTGATCTATGGAAAAATCACAATGCTTACCTAGAACCGGAAGCACCAGAGTAAAGATCCACGTTAGTGGATTACCTGAGAAGGCTGGAGAGGCCGCCATGAAGAAACTCCAAGAAACCAGAAAAAGGAAGCAGATGGAGGCAGAATCTGAAACACCAAGTTGCCAAAACCCTTGGGCTAGCCATTAGATCTTGGATCAGAAGCAATTTGCAATTACTGCAGTGCCGAAAGCAAGGAATAGGGGCGGCCCCTTTCCCTGCTGCTGCCCTAGCCGTGAAGGCGCCAAGAAACCATCCTATCAAAATTCTCAGACTGCAGCCTTAACATCAGTTTGAGGGTCGGAAGTAGCGTCAAAATTGAGGCAGACTTAGCATTAGTTTGAGGGTCAGAAGTAGCATTAGAATAGAGTATCTGTAGCGTTAGATTTAGAGTCAGTTAATATGTCACAATTAGAGTCAGAATGAGGGTCAAAAGTAGCGTCAGAATAGAGTCAGAATAGAGCCTCTGCAGCATTAGATTTAGAGTCAGTCAAGATGTCTTTGAGTTAGTTATAGCCATGGTTGTGACATACATAGAATACCATACACATACAATACACATTTTTTTAAGAAATACATAAAATACATATATTAAAAATAAAAATACATAGAATACTTAAAATACTTCTGATATTTGTATTGACAAGTTAGTTTATTGAATTTTCACGACATGCAAGTATCACACATGATCCAAACAAAATTAAAACACAATTGAAACTTAAATATTCTTCATAGTTAGTTGTTAGATTAAAACAAATACATCAAACTGCATAATTCAATGCAATTAGTAATCAGGCTTCTTTCTCTACATCGTTAGAGGATTTAGTTGTAGTATCATCATAGTTGTCCATGGCGTCATCAAAGTCTTCATTCTCTTCATCTCCTCCGTCATCATTGCCATCATTGCCATCTTAAACGTTGCATACAACAGCAGTAGCTCTTCTAATAAGTAGAGCGTGATGACTTCCCAGGCTGCTTGTTCACACAAATCCCACAAAGGAGATTCCTCGAGTGGCATGGTTTTTTAATTGAGGATATCTGCAGGCATGTTCATTTAATAATTTCAACATGAAAAAATAATGCAAACTTGCTAGGCAGTAGGCAATAATTTTTACCTCCTCAAAAACTAACTCTAAAGGGTTTATTTTCAAGTCAGCGTTCAACAATAAGTTCGCCCATCGTTGCATAGCATCCGCAAGAGGTCGCATGTTACATAAAAAGAGATTAGATTTATTGCTAGCTATAAAAGCAACCAACAACAGCCAAAGTTATCTCAAATAAAGATCCTATCTAGAGATCAACTTAAAATTAAGCAAAGAAAGATCTATGTAGTCTATTAAAGGCAATCCTTAAAGGTGCCATCTACGAATATCTCCCGACCTTTGAAACCTACACTCATCCAATTTGCATATATTCCTAGTCACATCCCTTTTGAAGTAATAATCATACAAGCATTCAACATCACTTATTATGGAAATAGCATCACAGATCTACCAAGTTATCTTGACCGTTCAGGAGCATAGAACTTCTCACAGTGCATATAAGACCATTTCGAAATCATGTACAACACCTATCCATAAGACATTTTAATAAATCACTATTCCTAGTCTTCCAACCACGGATGCTATTGTCCTCTATGAAAAACACCACCAGGGCACGCATTATAAAATATTATATCTTTGAACCGCCAATAACCATGGGCGCCTATTCCAAAACTATTTCTAAACCTAAGCAATGAATATGAGAAAGAAATTCTAGAAGTTACCTACTCTCGATTCTTGCATTTGCTCGGGACCGCTAATATCCAACTACAATGGAATGACAAAGCATCTACCAAACAAAAATATTGCCCATTTGTTCTGAGAGGTTGAAATGATAGAACATTGAATTGGAGAACCGCCACTCACTTGCTTGAGGCGAAATCAATCTAGCTACCGACGAAATGCCTTTACCTAGGTAAAAATGCAAGTTAGATCAGATTAGAAGCAAGAATCGACCGGGGCCGAACACTAGTCGCTCCTTTCAAGGACAACCTATTCCGGACACATGCATAGGATGGAATTTTTTGTCCTTGTTTAAGAAGTCGAGAATCTAGGCTTTGTTAAGTAACTTGACAAACGCACCTCACCCCTTCCAATTGGGATTTGATATGAAAAATGGTAAACAATCAACAAGTTTCAACTAGAATTGATAAAAAGCAAATTGTTGGTGTCCCTTGAATACTATTAGCATTAAGATCTTGCATCTTAAGATGCTTAGAGGCGAGATCGTATACTTAAAACCTGTCGAAAAAGGGCTTTTGTTTGACTAAGAACATAAGGGACTTTAATGAGGTTACATAAAACATAGATATCGTGACTTGGCTTTACCGACATACAATGTACAGCATGCGGCCGCCGCTAGTTGTGTCCTCCTCGCTTCTAGTGAAGTTCTTCTCCATCGCTAACTACAATCAAAGGAACCAAGATTGTAAGTCTCACGTGAAAATTATACTAGAAGAAAGGAAGCAATATAAGTAGAAACAGACCACATAAAGCCTATGTGCTGCACTTGTGGTATCATCCCGTCCATCCAGATCAAGGTGTCTCCACTTTCCTCAATCTCTTAAACGAGATAAAATTAGTAACTAATGGCTCCCTCAACCTCTCTAACACACAATGAAGAGAAATTATGATCAAATTGCAGCCTATAGTTGGGGGTTTAGTGGAGCTAAGACAACTTAGGAACAAATGGGATAAGCTCCAAGCTAAATTCAAAGATGAGAAGGAGGCTTGTAGCCAGACGGGTTCTGAACCTTCAACTTGGCAGTGGTATGACGGAATGGAAGAGGTGAAGTATAGTGTGACTTCAGATAATCCAATTCCAAGGGCTGGGGATGATGGCGATTTTGGGACTGAAGCTTTTGAGGCTGCAGACTTACATACAAATTTCTCAGAATCATTCATGAATGACACTTTCTTTGAAACTGTTAGAAAAGATGCAGCACTTGAGGACCACTTTGAAAGCATTCCACCCAATTCAAATAATAATGTAAACACGGGAAATCCGGAAAGTCCACCATCATGCTCGACATTCCAAGCAATAGGACACCAACAGAAACCGCATGATTCTTCTAGTCCTAGATCACCGTGATGTAACCAGCACGAGTTTGTGGAAAACCAACAAGTAGAAAGAAGTCCGGGTTGCAGATAGATGAGGACATTGCAATGGGAATATCACAAATGGCAAGCACATTCGGGGACACTGAGGTAAAGAAATTGGATTTTCTGAAAGAAGAAAGTGCAAGAAAAATTGAGTTGATTAGGGAATTGGAAACAATAAGGTCTGCCAACAGCTTGAAAATCACTGAGTCCATGGCTGCAATGACTCAAAGCATTTGTGAAATGACAAAGGAGACATTGCTCGAAATTTTCAGTTTTCAGTTTTCAGTTTTCTGCTTTTTAGAAATTTTATTTTGGAACTGTCTCAAACCCACTAGTATTCCTAAATATTGAATGACTTGTACTGACCTATTTCTTTAGTATTAATTATTGTCTTCTAGTCGCAATCACCCAAATTCGAAAAAGGCTATTTACGCTTTCTCGAATTCCTTGCATGCAAGCCGCTCCTCAATATGGTTCGAATCGTGAACCGTAAATGCACGAGGTCTTCAAGTTCCTCTTCCTCTTCCTCCAAGTCCTCTTCCTCTTCCTTGCCTCCAGATTCTTCTGCTTTTTCTTCCAGTTCAGAGTCCTATTACTCTGAATATTCTTCATGGCCGACTACTAGTGAAGAAATTCTTTCTGAAAGTAGTGCAGAGACTCCAAGGATAAGTGCTCATCCAGTGAGCTTAGAAAATGTAGTGCAGGAGAACCTGGTGCAGGAAGAAGACTATGTTGAGCAAGAAGAAAGCCAATACTCCTCCCCCTCGGTTGAGGTTGCAAAACCTGAAGTGGAAATCTTGTCCCACAAGCTTATCCATTGTTGAAATGTTTTGAGCTGTAAACTATATGTTGGAAATTAAGCTCTAAACTTATTTCAAACATATTTATCTTTTCATCATTCTGTAAAAATGCAGTACAAAGAATTAAAGAGGTCAAATCGAATAGAATTGAATTATGGATTTCGTTTTTTTGGCTACAAAATTCATTCAGAGGATCACATGTCCATCAATATTCTCAAATAACACGTGCCTCATTTGATCACCTTGTTTTTTCAAAGACATGTTCATGGCTTCTGTTTCATAGTAATATATTGGTGGAAGATCGTCTTCAATTGGCAGCATGTCCCAGCCCTTGTCTTCCATTATACAAAAGTTCCAAAGAACACAACAAGCATGTATGATCTTGAGGCTTTGCCAACATGTACTGTGCAAGTGTTTAGATTTTGAATTTTTCCTTGACAATGCCAAATTCATTTTCTACACACACTCTGCCTCTAAATCCTTTTGTTAAACTTACCATAAGCACCATGATTTTGAGGAAAGACTTTAAGGAGAAAGGGTCTGCTAGAATAAGCTGAATCACCTAATAGTAGTGGTGGAATAGTTACCTGAACCTCTTGCTTAGTAGGCTGCCCCTTCTTCAGTTTTCTGCCACTAAGAGTCACCATTGGTTCTTGCAAAATTTGTTTGGAGGCAATTTTATTATAGATGGAGCTCTTCTTGAACTGGTTGGAATCATGGATTGAACCTGTTCTTGTTACACAAACATTTATAAACAACCGCTATGTGTCACAATTCCTTTGCGGGGGAGACATGAGTGCCTCTTATATGCGCTGTAATAGTCATCCCCATTGTCCTTTTTTTGGGTTTCCTCCATAAAAAGATGTGGGAACCGTCAACTGCACCATATATATTGGGCAACCCAGTTGCATCATGGAATTCCTTAATACACTGAGTTAATCTTGCTCCTGTAGGCATGGCAACAAACCGTTTGTAAAGCATTGTCTTCGAGGCCAATACAAGCGTGACTTTCTTGGTATATTTTTGCACTGTTGCTTTCCCAACATAAAATCTCTGTCCCACATGTAAGGGCATATCCCCGTGTGCTAGAAAATATAGAACCATGGCAACTGCTTTCCTTGGATCAACAGGGGGCCTTACTTTAATCCCGGGCCTGACGAGATAAGGAACAATTAACCCTACCAGTCTCTCAAATGTGGGCCTTTTCATCCTGTAAAATTGGTGCCACATATCGTCTTCAAAGGATGGCAGACAATTCCAAGCATGGTTATCAATATTATCCCACTGTGTTCTTTGCCTTGGAGCAATTCAAAATCTTCTTGGTGGTCTTCTGACCCTACAGGCGCCCGTTACCATTAAAGCTGCAGATGCGCAAAAAAACAAACCATTGTTATCTTCTAAAACCTCATCATCGAACATGGTCATTGGGTCTTGGAGCTCGTTGGTATAAATAGTCACGATACATGCAAACCGAAAGTGTCAAAGCCGAAAAAGCATGGCAATCATGCCAAGAATGACCGGATCCATGGTTTAGCGGCCGGAATTCAAAGCGTAGAGAGGCAAAACTAGAAATGAAATATCCCACATAGACTGCCGAACCAAGAAGAACACAGACTTGAATATCCCACAATTTGGCGCCCGAATGGAATGTTACGGTCGAATTATCCCACAAAAACCTCGTCGGCCGGAATGGATGCAGGATCGAAAATTCAGCAAACAGCAAAAATTCTGCCCATAACCGAGGCTCTTAAGCTTCGAGACAATTGTTTCTCCTCTCCTCCCAAAAAAAATAATTACATTTAGGGAGGAGCCGTATGTGACGAGATGGGTTTTTTACAAGCATGTGGGCCGATTTAGGGAACCGGAGGCGGGAAACAGGCAATTAGCTTAGCTAATAAGACGAGAATACCGTGATTGCAATCTCGGTCGTCCATCTTGGCCAAAAATCTATGCCGCCCATCCCATCACGCCAACCAATAGTATTACAACGCAGGGATTGCAATCTCGGGCCGCCTATATCACCAAAATCTAGGCCGTCCATCTCAAGACTACATATATTAATTTTTAGATTTAATTTTCTATTACATGTGATAACATGTTCCATTATTTTTGTAAAGATATCGTTCCCTATGGGTTCTCGCTATATTCGGGCCATATGGCCAAGGGCAATTGAGAAATAATAGCATAATCACAAAACATGTACTCGGGCAAAAAAATATGAAATAGAAGGAGGAATGTGAAAATTATAGAGCAACAATCCATTTCACATTTCTACAGGAGGAAAAGGTTGTGATGAAATTAATGGTTAAATTTCAACAATGAAAATATTTCTTTTTTGCATATACACATGGACGAATTTGTATGCCACAGCTTAGGATCTTTCTAGACCCTATTTGCTTAAATTCATCTAAATTTATTTATGTTTGCATCAAATCTTATCTTCGTTGAAGAAATGATATGCTTTAGAAGATGCCATGCATAAATAACTTTTTTTTTTAAAACCATGGATTAATATCTAATGTTCAACTCGACCCGGTTAAGATTCTATTCTCTAAGAAAAAAGAAAAAGAAAAGGAAGTAGAGCAAAAGTACATGTAAGTCTTTCTTGGAGCTTGAAATATACTTGCCAAGACCAAGACAGAGCATCGAAAGCTTCTCAAGAAATTTAGAAAACAGTGAAGTATATATAGACTACATTAACTGCAGACTATGATTTGACACCACGACATAAGCTGTCGGATTGGCAAGCCTTACACCAGCAAGTAAGTGTTTTCTAGGACCCCTTGTGATTCAGAATCAGATGTATTGAACAACTAGCACCTATGCATGCTTGTCGAATGAAACAAGAAAAAACGACAGAAAAAGTTTATAGAAAAAAGATTCAGGAATCTTAGCCTCAATATTTGCTTTTATAAGTTCGAGTCCCCAAAAAGAACTTGACACTTTTATCTTATCGGACTCGTGTGTGTAAAGAATGAGTCCTGGTATCCTTACCTTTCTTTCTACGTGTCATGCCAAGTAAGCAAGGCCAACTTTTGACTAGACCAAAAATAAAAAAATATGCAACTTTGGTTTTCCATGGGGTGATATGGCAATTATTTGGTGATATGGCAAGATATGGGGGATGTAGACATGATGATGACTCTATGCAAACTCTCGGGCGTGTTTGTCTCCATCTCTATGAGAAAAACGTAGGGTTCATGTTATGGGCTGCTCCCCTTGCCACAAGTGGCCAGGATTTGATAGCGCATGCCTTTATCCTTGTGGCACCAACAAACAACATAGAAAAGATGATGTGGCACTCCAAGTGGTTGACATGGCATGGCAAGTAAGTGAGTGATTTTATTGACATCTTTATTCTTTTCATTGAGTGATTTTGGCAAATTTTGGGTGACATGGTTAGATGGTGGTGACATGGACACGATGACTAGGACCTTATGCATTGGAATTTTGGGTAGAGGAGTTTTGGCAAGGGAGATCTTGAAGAACTTAAAGCACTGGCACTCTTTCCCAAGTCGAACAAGGCCAGAACTTTGCGCGGCTGCCTCACCAGAGGGGAGAGGTCGATCCCGTGGAGGCTAACCGAGAAAGAATGAATGGCAGCCTTTCTCGGCAAGTGCTCCTCAGGGAGGCCGATGCTAATACCCCACCTCCCAAAGTTCGCTTTTTCCTATCCGTCCGTTGAATCCTCCTTTCAAGGACCAAGCTGCAGGTTCAAAAAAATCAAAGATCGGTCTGGGAGAACTTTGCAAACCGCGAAGCTTCCTGCAGGCGACTGTATAGAAACCCAAGTGTTTTGTTGTTCGAGCAGTACAGAGGCTCCGGAATGGATATTTGACTTTGTCATGTCATCCGGATTGGTGAAATTACCCTAGTGACCAAGTTACACCGGTCATTTTTGCAATGAAAGAAACACGGACGCCGCGGACATGGCATTGTTCGCGGCTGCCCACCTCCTAGGTCAATTGACTACTTAACGTGTTGGACATGAGCTACTTTGGTGCTTCCCCGGAGAAGGGATGGTCTTCGCATATGAAACTTGGTTTCGTGGTAATGTCAACTTTCTCGAGTCCATGGCAGAGCCGGGCCACAGTTCTAGAGTGGGTGAGCTACTCATCCGCCAGGGGCCTTTGGGAGAGCAGGTTTGGGGAGGCATCAACACCCTCCCCCACGTAATGACATTGTGCAAGATCCCCGCCACTCGGGACTAGGATATGGTAGAAGAAATGTAAACCCTGTGTTGCTAGGTTATTGAAGAGTTTACATTATGGAGGTTGAATTTTAGTCGTTTGCACTTGGGACATGGTCGAGAAGCTGCAGTTGAAGACGCAAAGCAAAAGGGAATTTAAATGGGGTTTGGATCTATTCTCCTCCCCGTTGTGGCAATTAGAAGTCAAGAGCCACTTTTGTAGTAGCAAGACATTGTTCGACGACCAATAGATCCGAACCCCATTTTTCTAGTACTCATAGCATTGCATGCATATTTAGATGGTGCACTAAGTTATCCATGAAAACAACCATGTTTCGGCCTCCAAAACGTAAACCCTGTGCGTTGCTAGGTTCTTGAAAGCTTTACATTTTGGAGGTTGAGTTTTGGGCTGTTACACTTGGGACGTGGAAGAGAAGTCACAGTTGAGAACATGAAGCAACTGGAACTGATGTTATGGAGTTTGAATCTATCCTCCTCCTGACGAGAATATCCTAAACAATGTCTTGCTACTACAAAAGTGTCCGTTGACTTCTAATTGCCACAGAGGGAGGAGAATAGATCCAAACCCCATTCCGTCGGTTCCTATTGTTTTGCGTCTTCATCTAGAACTTCTTGACCACATCCCAAGTGAAAACGACCAAAACTCGGCCTCCATAATATAAACCCTACCATAACCTGGCAACACACAGGGTTTACATTTTGGAGGCCGAAATGTAGTTGTTTTCATAGGTAACTAGGTGCACCATCTCTAAACGTGCATGCAGCATCGTGGCCACTGAAATAATAAGTTTAGATCTATCGGTCATCCTGAACGATCCCAAACAACCTTGCTACTAAAAAAGGTGCTCTTGACTTCTAATTGGCACCTTGGTAAGTTGGAGCCTAGGTGGCATGTTGGACCCCGCGTGGCATGTTTAAGCCACCTTGGCATGTTGAAGCCTAGGTGGCATGTTGGAGCATAGGTGGCATGTTTGAGCCATCTTGGCATGTTGGAGCCTGCATGGCATGTTGGAGCCATCTTGGCATATTTGAGTCTAGGTGGCATGTTGGAGTCTAGGATATTGGAGCCCTCGTTGCATGTTTGAGACACCTTCGCATGTTGGAGCCTAGGTGGTATGTTGGAGCCCGCGTTGCATGTTTGAGCCACCTTGGCATGTTTTAGCCTAGGTGGCATTTTGGAGCCTAGGTCGCATGTTTGAGACCTTGACATGTTGGAGCCTTGGTGGCATGTTTGACCACCTTGGCATGTTGGAGCCTACGTGGCATGTTGAAGCCCGTGTGGCATCGCAGATGTTTGCGCCACCTTGGCATGTTGGTGCCTTGGTGGCATGTTTGAGCCACCTTGGCATGTTGCAGATTTCTAGGTGGCATGTTGTGAGCCATCTTGGCATGTTTGAGCTGCCAACGTGGCATGTTGGAGCCATCTTGGCATGTTTGAGCTTAGGTGGCATGTTGGAGCCTAAATGGCATGTTGGAGCCCGCGTGGCATGTTTGAGCCACCTTGGCATGTTGGAGACTAGGTGGCATGTTGGAGCCCGCGTGACATGTTTGAGACACCTTGGCATGTTGGAGCCTAGGTGGCATGTTGGAGCCACGTTGGCATGTGAGCCACCTTGGCATGTTGGAGCCCAGCGATGGCATGTTTGAGCCACCTTGGCATGGAGCCTTGGTGCCATGTTTGAGCCACCTTAAGCATGTTGGAGCCTATGTGGCATGTTGGGCCCGTGTTGTCATGTTTGAGCCACCTTGGCATGTTTGCACCACCTTGGCATATTTGAGCCTAGGTGGCATGTTGGAGCCTAGGTGGCATGTTTGAGCCACCTTGGCATGTTTGAGCCGAGGTGGCATGTTGGAACCCGCATGGCATGTTTGAGACCACGTGGCATCTTTGAGCCTAGGTGGCATGTTGGAGGCTAGGTGGCATGTTGGAGCCACGGGCATGTTTGAGCCCTAGGTGGCATGTTTGAGCCCACGTGGCATGTTTGAGCCTAGGTGGCATGTTTGAGCCACCTTGGCATGTTGGAGCCTAGGTGGCATGTTGGAGCTTGCGTGGCATGTTTGAGCCACCTTGGCATGTTTAAGCCACCTTGGCATGTTTAAGCTACCTTGGCATGTTGAAGCCTAGGTTGCATGTTGGAGCCTAGGTGGCATGTTGTAGCCACCTTGGCATGTTTGAGCCTAGGTGGCATGTTGGAGCCTGCGTGGCATGTTTAAGCCACCTTGGCATGTTGGAGCCTAGGTGGCATGTTGGGGCCACGTGGCATGTTTGAGCCACCTTGTCATGTTTTAGCCTACGTGGCATGTTGGAGCCACCTTGGCATGTTGGAGCCAGTGTGGCATGTTTGAGCCACCTTGGCATGTTGGAGCCTATGTGGCATGTTGGAGCCAGCGTGGCATGTTTGAGCCACCTTGGCATGTTTTTGCCACCTTGGCATGTTTGAGCCTAGGTGGCATGTCTTTGAGCCACCTTGGCATGTTGGAGCCTAGGTGGTATGCTTGAGCCACCTTGGCATGTTGGAGCCTAGGTGGCATGTTGTGAGCCACCTTGGCATGTTTGAGCCTAGGTGGCACGTTGGAGCCTAGGTGGCATGTTTGAACCATCTTGCATGTTGGTGTATTGGTGGCATGTTGGAACCACGTGGCATGTTTGAGCCACCTTGCCATGTTTGAGCCACCTTGTCATGTTAGAGCCTAGGTGGCATGTTGGAGCCCACGTGGCATATTTAAGCCACATTGGCATGTTTGAGCCACACACATTAGCCCATGGAGCCTAGGTGGCATGTTTGAGCCACCTTGACATGTTTGAGCCTAGGTGGCATGTTGGAGCCTGCGTCGAATGTTAGAGCATGTGTGGCATGTTGGAGCCACCTTGGCATGTTTGAGCCTAGGTGGCATGTTTGAGCCGTGGACAAAAAATTTGGCTATTGCACATCCCTATGGCAGAAAAAGGTATGCACACTCAATGATGATATCTTGAGTGTTTTTTAACATTTCTGATTGATATTTGAAATAACTACTAGGGAAAACTTATAGGAACACGTGGAAAGAAATCAACTCTTTTAATTTGGGTTTTTCCGGTCTGGTGAAAAATATTTTTGGAATTTTTAAAGGAGTTTAAGCCTAAGGTTTTACGACTTTCCGGCTACTAAAATTTTTTCCCGTTCTCCAAAAATTCCCAAATGTTTTTTTCTTTTGCATCGAGTGGGCCTAAGATAGGAATGATATCTCGAAAAATTCATGGAATAAAGGACATTACAAACATGCATCATGCCCTCACAGAAGAATTCGAGCCAAAGGCTTATTTTCTCATCCGAGATGCATCAGAGTCCGGCCAAGCTTGCCGACAGAGGGTTTTGCATGTACAAAGTGTTGTTTTTGCTTTCCGGTTTTGGTTTAACCAGGTTTCTCTTTCATGTTCTTCGTTCTTCTGTTCCTTCTGTATCTCTAACTATGTGTTTTATATGGGTTTTTATAAGGGTTTTGAACGACAAATAAGGCCGTGGATTGCACATGCTGGCTGCAAGCATATCTGTTTGTTTTTGTCCTCTCGGTGGAGTATTCGGCTACTAAAACATTCAGCCAAGTAAAAGGTTCAGATATTTGCTAAAGAGCTTCAAGTTTTGCTTACCAGGTCAGTCCTTTCTACTGAAGAATGCATCTACATGATGATAGAATTCGAATTGTCAGTCGGTTTTTGATAACCGGCAAAATTTCACGATCCTCCAAAAATCGAGAAGGTTTTTTTTGTCTTATGATTGTGTTAAATTTACTGTGTTCACGGAATGCATGCCACACCAATATGAATGCAGCTGCTTCAAAACACCCTAGAAGCATATCTCTGCGAAATGCCTCGATAGAATGCCAAGTGACACTGCTAGACAGTTCGATTTGCTCCATTTTTCTTTTCTTATTAGGTCTATAAGCAACCGGGCAATCTAAGATAGAGTTTTTAATAGACTTGCTCCATCAAAGTTCTAGCTTTCAAGCTATCTTCACATTCTAATCAGTCATGCAGGCCCACAGTTTTGGATTTTCTGCAGGCATATAGTTATTCACACTGATTTCCAGGTTCTATTCCAACTCTGATTTATGATATCTATTTTCTACGTCTATTCGTATTTGCAGCAAAGATATTGAAGTCCATCTCGGATATGCTGGATCCATGAGCATCAATGAGCTATTCAATGATTGTTAGGACTCCGTTTCCCTTGGTAAGTGATGCAATTACTTAAATCATGTGCAACTGAACTATTGAAGCGAAGCATACAAGATGTCTACTATTCCTTGCAAAGCTGTTGTGAGTTTCATGATGGTTTAGGTCTAGAATACATGAGAGTTAGATGGCTTTCTGCCTTTATCCACCAACACTGCATAAACTTTGTTTGAGTTATTATTCAGAAGGATTGGGTTACCCTTTCCAACAGGTGCACAGATGGTTCGTTTAATTTCAAGTAATCTAAGCCTGGGGAGGTTCATGCTTTGTGGGCTTCATCTTTGAACAACAAATTTATGTAGATCTTTTTGAAGGATTGACGGGTGTTGATCAATTGTTCAAAGGCAATGTTGTTTGCTTGATCCAATTCTCATGAATCCATCCAACTTTCAATTGCATCATATGCCTATGGTTATATAACTATAAATGCTCAAGTCCTTTATGCGGCTTGCCTTTACAGGCACATCAATTTTGCCTTATGTCATCTTGCCGTTATGCACAATAGTTTCATAGGACTAAGTCATTTGTCAAATGTATTTAATGTGCTAAAATTTACATCTTCTTTTTTATTTTGGTAAGGTGTTGGGAAATGTGCCTGTGCAGCCGCATGGAACGCCGGATGGAACGCCGCATGCGGCGTTCCCTTCCAGTTTGCGTTCTCCCTGCGGGATGGTAGTTGCGGGCATTCAATGTCAGTTCAAATTTGAACTGGCCGAGCTACCTCTCCATCGACCTCCTACTTCGATGTAAATACATCTCAGTTCACGCCTTGCTGACTCTAAGATCCTTGGCGCCTCAAGATTTTTCGTTGCTCTCTATGATTTGGCGCCTCAATCAGAGCTGGTGCATCTTGGTTTCATGATGGCGGGCTGGGTTTTCAATAGAGTCGGCTTCCTTGGTTAAGGTTTTTGTTAGAAAGCAAGACGGGTATGAAGAGGGCTATTTGCATTTGAGTAAATCAAAAGGAGCTTAGAGGTGCGACGGTGCCACATTCTGTATTTCTCTGATCCTAAATTTTCCACCATTTTCTTTTGCTCATTCCATCTCTTACATTTTTTTCCTCATTCCATCTCTAAGAGGAGTACCTCCTTTCCGGTTGTGGATTAATCAAAGATCCTGGCGGCTTATTCTGTCTACATAGGCTCGGTTTTTTTCTATTAACGTAAGTATTTTCCTTCGGAGGAAATCACCAGCTTTTCTGTGCCTTGGAACTGCATCAGAACGTGTGATACTATCTGCGCCTTCTTATCAAAAAGTGTGTCGTTTCTGTGCCTTCTCTCAAAATGTGCGAAGCCATTTGCACATCTTTTTCTCAGGTTTTCTACGGGAGGCAACTCAAGTCCTATATTAGCTTATCCAAGGCAGGCATGTCCATCGGCATAGGCAAGTCCATCGAAAGGTATTTCTTATCCTGTTTTCTAGAGCAGGGAAATTGGGCCCCGTTCTCAGGTTTAATCTTTATCAGGTTTTCCAGTGTAGATCCAGGGCAGGCAACAAACGTGTTGTTTACTCCACGTTTCCTGTATTGCTTATTCCGGACCTGTTCTCAGGTAGAAAGCCATTCGTCTAATCCATGTCAGACCATTTTAGAGATCGTTTCCATGTTACAGATCGTTTAAGGTAGTCTTTACAATGGTAGTCATTAAAGTCTTGGCTCATGCACTCCTGCACTTCATAAATCCTGATTTTGCGAAGGATGAGATGGCCTGGAATGGTTTGAATGTGGTAAAAATTTGGTTCTTATTCTTATGTTTTTTCGTTTTGGGTTATTTTGTTAGGTTCTAAGACAGTGTATGAAGCGTGGGCATACAGACTTTGATGCAGGCATCCTCTCAAACTCAGGTAATAATGTGCTACTTCATATTTGCATTTTTGTCATTCAGCTACCTGAAAATATAAAAATATTATATAAATGGTCAAACATTAAAGAAGCATGCTTTTCTTTTTCCTTTTTTATGTACACTGGGTTTTAGAAAACACGATTTAGAAGTATGCTGGTTATGTACTATTTTGCCTCTAAAAGCTTCACCATTACACCTTCTTGCTGGACTTAGACTGCTCTTCTTTGTGTCTTGAACCTAAGACACCTTCTGTTGCTTAAAAGCTGTATAATTTTTTTTGCTGTAAGCAGACAGCTGTGAAAGTAGAATTAGTTTCGGCATTTTCTTTTGAAACTGGTATTCTGGAAGGATTTTTATGGAACAGGTATCCTCAATCTATCAATATGTCATTGAATTGCATTTTCAGGGCTGTGTTTCGATCCCAATGCATGTTAAGTTCTGCACTTTTATGATTCAGTTCTACTCTTTAACTACTTTCGTAAATATGTAGTTGGGTTTGATGACCTGTTGGAGCACAAGTATTTTATATTCTATGGGGTGATGTTTGTATTGTGACATTCATCTAAACAGATCATGGGTTAGAAACCTACCGATCCAAATGAATATGTGGTAAAGCTCAAATTAATGTCTGATATTAGTTTTACTTAAATATTGACGTCCTTCACCTATGTATTTGCCACTGATAGGAATGAATATCTGACCTAAATTTTCATTCCACGTTTGATGTAGCCTGGAAGTTCAAAAACATGTTATCTACCTAAGCTAAGCGTCGAACACATAATTTGTACAAGAAAATCAGCATGGTATGTCTATGCATGTGAAAGGAAAATGACAGAGAATGTCCAATCGTTTCAAATCGTTTATGATTGTTGTTAATGTTCTTTGAACAGATATGTCTATTCAAACAGTCTGATTTATGATGGTTGTTGGACATTGACGTAGCTTTGGAGGGAGTCAAAGGACGTTTGCAATAAACCTCCTTATCTTTGCTTTCAGCTCTTGAATGTTTTGCAGTAATCAAACAAGGCACCTTATTCCCATTTCTGTTTGCTGCAGAACCCACACGCCTAAGTTCCTTCTATCTCTAAATTCATGGTTATTACGACAGGAAACTTTTTAACAGTGTTTGACGCAATGGCACAAGTTGATAATGCATTTACGGAGAAGATTTCGGGTTGCCTGTCTTTGTTTATGTCTAAGAAAGCCATTCAACACCACCTGTTGTACTCAGCTTGGTATGTCTCCACAATCAAACCTTTGTTTCTGTCTAAGAAAGCCACTCAAACACCACATGTTGTATTCCGTTTGGTATGTCTCGACAATCATGTTCCTAAATGGTATGTTGAACTCTTCCACGTATATTCCTCTTTTAGTTCATGCTTTACTACTGTGGCTTTGTTTGCTGCCTGTTGTACTGTTTAATTTAGAGTCATGTACTATTAGTAGTTTATTATACTGGTTCTTCATTATGATTTTAGTGTGGTCTTCCACCAGAAAATGGTCATTTACAACCTGGAGTGTGCCACATTACTGAATTGTATAAGCGTTGTTCATGCATTGTTTTGGTTATATTCTAATCTAAGCCCTTTTTTTGCAGGTTGGGAAGCTTCATAAGGAGTATCTTCATCTTTAGGGCCCTGTGGAGTACACTTTTCTATCAGCAAAAAGATTAGCATAATGAGTTGTACATATATGTTGATCACTACGTGGGTAGGTTTTCTTTTTCTGTAACTGCTATTAAATGTCTTAATTATTTATTAATTGATCGGGCTTTTGCAGCATGAACTCAACATGTATCACAACATGTCCCAATGACTTCTGATTTTCTTGCAGAACTTGAGAAAATCCATTTTTTGCGATGATGAAGGCTGCCCCGACGAGGCAGTGATGTATGATGAAACTGGAGGGTTTACCACTCAGAGCATTCTTGGTGCTTATAGCCAACTTCGATTCCTGTACTTGAAGGCATTCTGTAGAGTATATATACTCTACGAAAAATCTGATATAAGTGCATCTTCGTTTTTTGTTTGTGGCAGCACTTTGCGTGAATTAAGAAAACACCATGGTGTTTGTGAATGGATTCTTATGTTCAATATTTCATTAAGTTTGTATTTTGTTGATAACTGAGGATTTGCATTTAGTACTTTGTTGGCTCTTCCACCAACGTAGAATTTGCACAAAATATGCGACTTATTCTTAATAACAAGAGAAGATACATCCATGCTTTATTTCTCATAATGACCATTTGCCACTTTCCCTCACCCCCTACCTTAACCATTATTTAATGATTTAACAAACTAAGACACAATTACCAACACATAGAGAATGGACAAAGGATGGATGTTATGACTTTGCATCAAGAGCTCTTAAACTTGGAGGCGACCCCAAAGGGTTGAGTTGTCAGGTTCTACCTTATCAGGAAGGATTTTTAAGTTAAAAAAAAATAATGTCTGTCTCTTTGGATAATGTTCAGGATCATCAAGCACCCTTTTACTACAAGTTTGATACATTGAAAGTGGACAGAAACAATAACAATTCAAAGTCTATTGCATCTGTTCCTTCCACACTGATGGGTAAGATGGATCCCGGCACACGTTAGTTTTTGTTATGACAAACATATGAAATGATTCTAAGAAGTGATATGATGTGACTTCTGTTATATGATGGACAAAAGTAGTGATATGATATGTTTAATATTTTGACAATCTATGTCTTCAAATTTGTAACAGTGCTATCTGGGTTAGAAGGGCTTAGTATTGTACCTATACCTAGGGCAGAGAAGGCCACGACAAGGTAACCTTTATCTTTTCTAGATAGCGGTACATTTTGCCACTCCCATAACACTTGATTGTGTACCATTTAAGGATGAGTTACGTCTTCAAATTTTGTAGCAGTTGTATCTGGGCTAGAAGGATTTAGTCAGATGTCATATAGATATAGATAGTTGAACATGTGCACATAGGAAAACTGCAGCAATTGCAAGGCATGTGGAAATTATAGCAGCATATCAAACTTTTCTATTGACTTTTTTTTTGGGGAGGATGTTAGACATAATATTATTGGGATCCCATTATCTCTTCTATTAATGCTGTCAATATATTGGATTACTCAATTCTAGATACTTAAACAAGTTGTTATGAGCAGACATAGTTTAGCATAGCATGTACAATGGTGCGACTCATGTATGGAAAGCATGGAAGAATATTAACAATATTGCATTGCATATTTCTACTATGGGATCGGATGTGCATGAGTAATATTTCTACTCTATGACCTTTTGAACTTCCAGGTTTGTTTGTCACTAGAATAGCATAGCATCCGGATCTCCATAAACTAGATTTAACATTTTCATAACATAATGATGCAAATAGATCATGGGTTCTCCGTCTAATGTTTATAATTTAGCATAGATAGCCAACTTGAGCCTGCCAATAATCACTTTAAAAAGTTGTATTTATTTCTTTGTTGTCTTCATATTACACGACATTTGTGCTTCAGATTATCTAGATTGCAGTGGAGGTTTGCAGGCTTTTCACGGAAGATGTAAGCCACAAAATTGTTCATGTACAAATTCTATCCCGGATCGTCGTTGTTCAATCATTCTCATATGGTGGAGATTCTGAAAACCTGAACATGTAAGTTGGGAATTATTTGATATACAAATTCTTTTCTATAGTGTTCAAGTATTTTCATGGATTTTTGCAGCGGCCGGAGCTTTGGCTTTGGCATTCTTCAAATCATTTCTCTCTGATACTTCTCTCTCTCTCTTGAAATGCATGTGCTCGGCAAGATCTTCTTGAGAAATGTTTGCTCCTTTGATTTTGTTTTTCTTGGGCATTGGATTTAAAATCTTTCTATGTTTTGTTTTTAAGCTTTCATGAGCTACCTTGGATCCCTTTTATTTTGAAAAGAACTAAATCCTCCTTTTCTTCCTCAATCACTAACTTAAAACATTGGGTAGATGATGCTACAGATTCTAAAATTATTAATATATTTTTAACCTTCAAAAGGGCAAGAACAAATTTATTTCTTAGTTTCCTTACATTTTCATTTATGTTTGCTCTAGGGTTGATTTAAATAGTTAAAAGAACCACAAAGAACTTTGTTTTCTAAAAAAGCGATGTGCCATAAACTAGGGTAATCGGGATATGAGGAATAGCCTAAACCTATTACAATGAGCTCAAAAGGCAAATAACAATTGCAAATCAAAATATATGTTTTCGGTATAGACAATCCCGCATAGAATACTTTTTCTTCGAAATTTCGAAATGGTGGAACATTCAAGAGAAAGGTAGGGAATGTTTAAACTTTTTCCGGACTTTTCAAGTTCTATATCCTTAAAATAAAGACTTTGCTCTAATTCAAAACAAAAGGAGGTTAGACCATTTTGAAGAAAGGATATTGTCGTATGTTAAGGTGTCACAGACAAATGTGCTTAACATTCCCTTTAATGAAATAGCTTAGGCTGGGCAGATTTAAAGCTCACTTAATACAAAAAGATGGCTCACAAAAAAATATGGTTTCTTTATTCTACATAGTTATACTTAACCACGCTTTTCAAATGCCTTTGAATGTTCTATGCTAAAAATGTGAATGATTCTAGGATGCCTTTGGTTTTTTTATAGAATATTTTGATTGATTAGTGCATCCTTTCATTGTATGCAAATCCAATGTGAATTTTTTATAAATTTACCTCCCAAAATTGAAAGCATCTTTTGTTTACCCATTTTGCTAAGTGTTATGGAATTTTAGTCCACTAGACGGTGATGATGGAATATCCAATCTCATGGCCTCGATTCTTTTGACAATGGCCTTTAATCAAATTTAAACATGCATTGTACATTATTTAATTCATTTCATCTGATATTTGGTCTCAATATGTGTTGAAAAATGATATCCTCTTTTATTTCTAATGGTTTATTCTTGCCTTTAACATTAAAGAAACAATTAAGACATGGAATATGTGACTTTAAAGATGTGGAATCTTTAGTTTCAATGTCCTTTTAAAGAATTCAAAGTCCCAAATTTGGATTTTCTTGCTGTTTATATTGTAATTGCAAATGTCAACTTGTCATTTTGACTTGCAAATCTGGGAGATTGGCTTTACAAGTTGTTCATTAGTTGTCTTTTAAGTTCTTGAGACATATGATTTGATTAGAGAATGGACACTTTCACATTTAATTTCGCTGAGTTTTGATGACCTGTGCATCATAAGTTATATGGTCAATGACATTGTTTTCACATTTTCATTGTATCCAAATCTAACTATTGTTTATCATCACAACTCTATTCGGACATGGAATTGAATTAATACTCATTTAGTTCACTCACATAGAGCCACTTGGTCTTCATTGTGGATTGAATATATGCATGCAATTTGCACTCACTTTTCTCACCCTATGGTAGTCGAGTCTTTGTGCCTTCATGCGGTCACCTCCATGGTAGTCGATGGATCTTTATACATTTCGGTGATTACCCCATGCCAATGGCCTAACCACCTAGCTACTTAAGCTCATATTTGTTATACATCCTCCTATTATTTTTTAAACCTTAAATGTTTGTCATGAATACAGTCAATCGGAGGAGTGTTGTCCTTTGGCTTGGACATACACATATAGAAGTGTGTTTGGTAGCATGCCTGATACCACCTACACAAGATCTATACATTGAACTCTATGTCAATGTATCTTAAAAAGCTCCTCTAAAATATATTCCCAAAGATCTAAGTTTGCCAATTTTGAAACGACCACCTTGTCCAAAATATTACTAAGATTAAACATTAGCAAGGTTTTGATTGATTTAAAACTAATTTGTGGACATGGTGTTCAAATTGGATAAAATTTTTTTCAATATGTAAGAAAAACCATACAAACAAGCTCATTTTTGTATCGATAAATTTTGTTTGTTCTATATTTAAATGATCTAAAATAATGTGCTTATTCTCAAAAATGTTCAAAGTGCATGATCTTAAAACTCTCTCTTTCTCTCTCATTCTCCTCTCTCTCTTTTTCTTTTCATACTATCTCTCTCTCTCTCTCTCTCTCTCTCCAAATCTTCTCTCTCTTCTCTCTCTCTAGCTAAGAAAAATCTCTCTCTCTTTTTTTTCTCTCTCTCTCTCGGGATTAGGGTTCTCTCTCCCGCAGTCGGCGAATGAATCGGAAAAAAAAATTGTCTCAAATGCTGATTTTGAGACAAAATAAATCCTTCTTGCCAGGAAATGAGAGATTGAAATAATAATAAGGTCATGCTTATATCTTAGATGATGACAAAACTCGATTTTCTTACCAAAAATTTTAAGAATAAAAATCATTTGGTTTAAATCCAAATAGATTGATTGTGATGGCCACCATGACGGGGGCTTTTCATTATGCATAAATGAACAATAATTTCTCTTGAAGCTTTATTGCAAAATCCTTTATGCAAATGGTTCTCCCCCTGAATGCCATGAAATCTAGCGAATTGAAAATAAAAATTCATTAGGGTAAGTGGATTGTATTTCCAAAGGTTTCAATCCAAATTATGCATTTTTGAGGCACAAAAATCATGCTTTTGATGAAATAGGATTCTGATTCAAATGCCCCATGATATTTTAAAAACCAAATTGGAAGGCTATTAATGAGGTTCTTTCTTTATTGCAAAATCATGCTTATTAGCCTTCCCTTTTTATTTTTAATCTTCCCCATGACAAAATCTATAGAAACTTGGATGTTATCGATTAGATTAGGAATCGGCAAAACCATTGCAAGCTTTGTTTGTTGTTATATCAAAAAAGCTTCAAACCCTATTCTAAAAAAAAATCCGTGGTATAGATTTTTATTCCAGAATCTTGAAGCCCTATGAATCAATAGTGGCGGTTGTGAAGGTTATGAATCGAAACCCCAGTTCTAAACCAGTCGAAAGACAATATGTTAATCTATGGATTTGGGAATCGAAAACAAATTGACATGGGTTGCTATGAATCAAAGACTCCGAATGGGTTGTGGGATAAAAACTAATGCCTGTTTACGAGATGTTGGGATAAAATTAAACCCATCGTTTTCCGGTTTTAAATTATTTGAATCGAAAGGTTTATGATATTTGGTGCCATGCCCTTTCTACCCTAAAAATATCAACATGACGTTTTGAAACTGAATGATGTAAAGAAGAGGAGGACAAAATTGGTTAACGGGCTTCAAAACAAGCCAAAAACTGTTACATGAAACCAAAACTAACATGCATGTATAATGGAAATGCCCTAAGAAATGGTTTATTTTTTTTTACCTTAAATATTCATTTTGTCTTTTAGTGAACCCATACGGAAGCATAGGCAAGCATTTGGATGGATCAAGGTTTGTTCGCACCATTTTGGTGTGGAGGTAGGAGATTAGACATAAGCTCATGATCTTAAATTTGTGTACATTGAAACTTGGTGGAGGATGAGGCTCATATCTTCTCGACCGTGTTTTACATTCTTGAATACTAATAATGGGATCAATGCTACCTCTCTTGAGGAGTTCTTCTTTGCTCGGGGGCATCCATTTAATATATTGGACATTCTTAAACATAGAGACGCTTGTTTGCTTTCTATGGAGATTGAGATAATCCAGACCTTGACCTTTGATGTATTTGGATAAACATAATTTTGATGTTGTTTTCGTCTAGAAGGAGTAATTGGTTCTCGAGCGCGGAATGTTAATTTCATTTACTTTAAGAGAACAATTTACTCTCTCATTTTTAATCTCTATCATACATTTCTCTTTGTTAAAGAATAGTTTCATTGGGTTTCTCTACTCTCTCTCTCTGTTCTACTCTCTCTCTCTCTCTCTCTCTCTCCTTATTTATGAGACATACACTTTGTGTCTCTCTCTGATCCTTATTTATGAGACATACACTTTGTAGGTTGAGGCTAAGCTCCCATCACCTTGGGGTTGAAGTGGGGAGATGGGGGAAATATTCCTAGACATAGGCGCACCCAAGGTGTGTATGGCCGACAAAGTTGAAGATGGTCCACCGGGTGTGATCGTTGCCCAAAGTATCGGCCACTCAGACTCAAGTACGGGATCAAAAGTGATTCTTTACATGACTTTTTTGCGTTGCCACCCAGCACGAGTGGTTGCTACTTGAAAGAGGTTTATCACACAAGAGAACTATCCATTCCATCATATAAACACTTATTAAAAGCTTACAATATAGAGAAGAGGCTGAGGCGGTGTTCTTTGTTGAAGCACACCATGCAAATGATTTTTATAAGCTTTGTAAATTGTGGTCGTCTTCTAGAACGATGGTCTCACAGACGAAATAATAAACATTTATATTCTATTCTATTCTCTCTCTCTCTCTCTCTCTGGGTGAGATTTTGCTGATGGGTGACTTTAATGGTCGTACTGGGAACCATCAAAGCGACTTTGGTGATTGGGATGGGGAAGCCGAGAATGGTTAGAGATGCTAGATAATGACGAGCTGGAGATATCAGGGTGGAATAGGATTTCTGACGACAGTGTGAAATGGCCAACTCCACAAGGGCGTCATGTCTTGCATCTGTATGGTGGTTTTGAAATGGTGATTTTCAATGGTACAGCTAGATATCCAGGTTCTGGAAAACGAACTTGTAAAAATGCAAGTGTTGTAGATTACATCATTTCTAAACCGTCTTTTGCTAAACAAATTGTTAGTTTGACAATTGGAGATGAAAATGAGAACTCTGATCATGTGCCTGTATCCATAGAAATCAGCATGCAGTGTCAATATAGACAACAGCGTGTCTTAACTAAAGGTAAATGGATTTACTTAAAATATGATAAGGCAGAGGAGTATAGTAAAATGTGTGCGCAAAAAGTTGCCTCCCTTGTTTGGCATAATACAGTACAGGAAATGAGTGATGCAATGACTACGATACTCAATCTGCTGACAGTTGTTTTATTTCTTATCGCCAGCGACAGGGGTTACCTTGCAATGCATGGTTTGATGCGGAATGCAAGCAACAAAGGTTAAAATTTAAAGCAGCACAAGGGGTGAATAAGGTACATGAAAGAATAGTTTACGCTTAAAAACAAGAAGCAGGCATATCTACACAATAAGAATAGGAAAATGGTGGAAGAGTTGTTGGCTAAACCTAAAAAAATTTGGAAGAGACTTAAACCTGCGCAATATAGGGTTGATGGGTTGCATGTTGAGGCTTTGAAGCACACGTGCAGAAGCTATACAATGTGCCTGGGGTTGAGGGTACGATGGTAGAAGAAGTAGAGGATGTGCTTAGTTTTACTATCAATGATATACAGGATGGACTTAAGAGGCTTGTTAATTGCAAAGCTGCAGATGCTTGTGGTCTTATGGCCGAAATGCTTAAATGGGCTGGAGAAGAAGTTGCAAATAAAATGGTAGATATGTTTAATATGGCAGTGAGAGATGGGTTTCCCACGTCTTGGCAGGTGAATAGGGTTGTGCCATTGCATAAATCAGGTGATGAGGCTGATCCAGGAAACTATCGTACCATCATGGTTAGTAGTCTTTATGCGAAATTGTTTGCATCCATACTTGAGCACAAAATCAGCATTTGGACAGAAGAGCATAATGTCAGAGCAGTAGGGCAAGCGGGTTTTAGACCCAAGAAGTCCACCACTGATCTCTTCGTACTATAATGGATTCGGTTATTGGTAAAAAGAAACCCATGTATGCTACATTGTAGATTTCAGTAAAGCTTTTGATATGTTGGATAGGCGAAATTTGTGGCGCAAGATGGTGGATTTGAGTATCCCATCAAGCCTTAGGCATGCTGTAAGTATACTTTATAAAAAAGTACTTGTATAATTATCATTTCCTTTTCTAGGATCATGTGATGAAGTGGTAGAAAGCAATATGGGGGTGAAGCAAGGGTGTCCTTTGTCACCTACCTTGTTTGGTCTATTTATAGACCAGCTTGAGGGATGGATACGAGCACATGGAGGAGATGGTACACCTTTGAATGGGTACATTTTTAAGCTTTTATTATATGCTGATGATGTGGTGCTGCTTTCTCGGAGCATAGAAGGGATGCAAACACATCTAGACATGCTTGCAAGATTTTGTGATGCTATGGGTATGCAGGTGAATCTGGATAAGACCAAGGTCGTGGTTTTGGCAATTTAATAAGGCCGGACCATGTTTATTTCTATTATATGGGTAAGCAAGTGGAGATTATGGAGAATTATAAGTATTTAGGCTTGATTGTAGATAAGAGTCCTAACCTGGAATCAATTTGTTGAACATAGAGTGAATCTTTGGCTTAAAGGCATTATATGCCCCCGCAGAGAAAGTGTAAGGCGTCTTGATATTTGGAACTTTGAAATGAAGCGTATGCTTTATAAAGTGCTTGTGCGTGGTGTGGTGCTCTATGGATGTGAAGTTTGGGGCCTGGACTTGCTAATGACAGATGGAAAAAGGTGGAAAAGTTACAAAAGAACTTTTTCCATACTGAGCTGGGTACTAAAATGCAAACACCCTATGACATGATGTTAGTAGAGTGCGGGATGATGTCACTTGAGGCTGAAGCTATGTGTGCAAGGTTTTGTATGATATGCCGGGTCAATAGTTTGCCCGACTTCGCTCTAGAAGAAACCAGAATAAAGGATAGTATCGCGGATGTTACTAAGTGGCTTGTGAAATGGGGATGAATATTGATGAGTTATGGATCGCTAAAGAAAGACATTGATATTTGGGTTAAGACGAAGTTTTCTAAATCGTCATGGGCGTGCGCATACAGTAAAGAAAGAATACTATAAGGCTCACATGAATCCTTCTTTTAGAAGGCACAATATCTCGAGGGAACCCATATCGGTGAAGTACAGGCAAGCAATTGCTAGAATCGATTAAGCTCACATCGCCTTGGTGTAGAGGTTGGGAGGTGGCCGAGACATTGCACATGAATGCGGATGTTGTAAAATATGTGATGCTGGGGGGTAGTGGAGGATGAGGCTCATGTTTTGCTCTTTTTGTGATGCCTATTCGATATAAGAGCAAAGTATGGAATTGGTGCTGATTCACTTAGTGATTTTTTTTGGTTTTCGAGGTTCATGTATTGGAGGGTGTATTGTTGAGATTCTTAAGCATAGAGAGGAATGGTTGAAAAGAAAAATGTGGAGGAGATAGATGTAGAGGAGCCCGGTGTATTATTCTCGAGGATGCCTTTGGATGATTTGTTTTATGACTTTGATTGTGATGTGTAAACATCTCATACGCCTGGCGGTCTCGAAGTCGTAATAATAAATTTCATTTCATTTCATCTCTCTCTCTCTCTCTCTCTCTCTCTCTCTCTCTCTCTCTCTCTCTCTCTCTCTCTCTCTCTCTCTCTCTCTCATGCAATGGGATATGATAGACTTGTTGGTCCCCATGGATGTTAATGTTAAATTCAATTCAACTCAATTATGGGATCTTAATCTGCCTTTGCATTCTAGTTTTCTTATAGCATGAGGGGTAGAGGGACAATAGATGAGATATTGCATTTTTACACATGGCATGTAATGACATGAATACTTTATGGGGTGTCATATGGATGGAGGTAGTGCAAAAAAAAATTGGCTATAAAGAACCTTTAAAATATCACACCTCTTTTAGAGAACTATACATCCTTTTAAAAACCTCCTTAAAAAACTACATTTACTTATAAACCACAACTCCAAAAACTACACCTCCTAAAAACACCACCACCTCAAAAACAAAAACCACGGTTCTTTTAACAAAAAACATACCTCCTTAAAAACTACACCTCCTAAAAACAAAACCATAGCTCCTTAAAAAATATGGTGGGCCTTGTCCGGCAAAAACACCACCATTAATTACTAAAACCACACCTCCACAGATCCACATGTAGGTTTTTTGAGATATTTGAATAAAGTACATGTGGACCAAAAAAAAAACTAATGGTTTCAACAGTGGTGGACCAAAAATTGGGGTCGGTCTGTATCAAGCAGACTTTCGGCCCGCCCCAAGTGCAAAAGACCAAACTTCGGCCCCAAAATGTAAACCCTTCTAGAACCTAGCAACTTACAGGGTTTACATTTTGAAGGCCCTATGCTTGTCGACCAGACAGACCTTGGGCCATGTCTTGACATGGGGGGAGGGAGGTGTTGACGCCTTGAGGGACCCTAAAAACCCCAGAAGCTGCTTGTCTAAAAGTCCTCTTCCGAAGGCCATGGGGACAGACGGGTAATGTACCCTCTTTGAAACCGTGATTTGGCTCTATCAATGGACTCAGAATGTCGACATAGACCAAATTTCGTGGTCAGAAGAAGCACCAGAGTAGCTCATGTCCAGCGCACTCGTAGTCAATTGGCCTAGGATGTGGATGCTGAATATTGTTATGTAGAGCGTAAGTGTTTCTTTCTCTTGCAAAATTGACCATGTAACTTACTCCCTAGGGTAATTTCACCATTCTGGACGAACTTGGCGAAGTCGAATCACCATTCCAGAGCCTCCGCGGTGCCCGGATAACAAAACACTCCGGTTTACACGGTCGCCCGCAGGATGCTTCGCGGTTTGATAAGTTTCCCCGGACCGATCTTAGAATCTTTTGGACCTTCTCAAAGAAAGGCCATTGAACGGAGGATTCAATGGTCATATAGGGGAACCGTGCTCCGGGAAGGTGGTCAATAGCGTAAGGCCCCCTGGTCATTAGCCTAGGCTCGAATAGGTTCGTTAAAGGAAATGGAGTCTTATTTTATACCGGGGAACTTCCCCTGCCATAAAATAAGGCACCAGTTGTTTGGCCAGCTAGAAAAGCTTATGAAGCGGCACATAAAACAATCTAGTAGAAACACATGGCATGCATGTAAATGATTCCCCAATCTTCTGCTATGCAAAGTTCTTGTATGATTCCCCAATCTTCTGCTGCGCCTTCTTGTGTGACTGGTAAACCAAGCTGACATTGATGGACATGAAGCACATATGCGAAGATTGTGACCCCACAACTGTTGTAGCGATTATGTTCTATCTTGAGGTTGTGCATTATGGAAATAATAAGTCTGTCATTACTGAAATATTAAGCATGTATTTTATTTGAAAATCCATCCTTCTGGCTTCTACAATATGAGAATTGCATGTGCAATGGCATTTGCACAATGCAAAGTGTTGTGCAACTCACAATTAGTAAAATGTTCACATTCGTTACCATGTAGTGGCAGCATGGTATAGTATACGTATTGCCCTTTTCATGTGCTTAAATGAAGCTTTACTCCCAATTTCAAGTATAGAAAGCATTTACTAGTATGCCTTAAACTAGAAGAATTAATAACAAGGGTAATCACGGGTAGAATTAGACTTCAAAGACAACTTGCATCCACAAGAGTCCTACATCCCATACATGTCATGTTACAAAGGGGTGGGCAGCCCAAACTGCTATCCAAATAATACAGGGCCATGGCCATGGCGCAACCCTTCTCAACAATGTCAAAATTCCCATGTGGGAAATATCTATTGTCCCTCTCTTTTGATAGTTGCTCCTTCCATAACTTGAGGCCATTTCTTTCCATCTTCCACTTTGCCTTGCATCAAATTTTTGCGCTTTTCCTTTTCTCGTGATCACTCTAATTTGGATTTTCATAGCCCTTCAGTTCATAGTACCATCCTTGCATATCAGGAATTGGACTTGAGAATACCTTGTCTATTAGATCTTTTGCGGACACCAAAGATAATTTCCAATGCTAACATATAGTGTATTTGCAAAGAAAGTCTTGTTGAAGCTTTGTCCGATCTTGCCTCCTTTTGTTGCAAAAGCGAAAATACATACCCAATCTTTGCCTCTTTGCTCAAAAGAATATTTTGGGAATTTGGATAGTCAACAAATTCATTAGAGAAGCATTTGTTGACCATCAACTGCTCATCGAACAAGCCATAGACAAAGTTCACAAAGCCTTCAAGGAATGTGGCCAATTGATATAAATTAACGGACCACCAACAGTAAACCAAAAAGGAGCAAGTAGAACGTCATTGAGAAGAGTCAGACGTAGGCTACTAAAAAGTGCACTGTCAATTAGAATGACAATGCTACAAAAACTGGTCAGTGATCCTTGAGATCTTGAAAATGAGGAAAATCAATTCTAACAAAAACGTGTGAAGACTAAAGTTGATTGAATAAAAGACAGATTTTCTTCCCATACATTCTTTCTTACCTAAGAGGTTGATTACAATTTTGCATGGCATTTCTCTGTAAAGTTGAATAGTTTTCACATGGATTAAGCATGCGAGTGTCAACCACTGTTGTCGATTTTTTGCAAAGACTGTACTATCTAGTGCCCTAATTCGACTTCAATTTTATGTTACAAAACACCATCCACACCATATCCTACAATTTGCTATGCAAAATAATCAAACGTGCTTTTGACTAGTTCTATTTTTCTTGGCTGTAGATATGAATAAATGAAGATCTAACGATAAAGGCCTATGCCACCTAAGATTTGACTGAGGTGGGGCTAGAATTGCAAAAAGGGTGGTAGGGCTAGTAGGGCTGGTGTGCTAAAAAATAGAGAACTATTCTAAGATGCAAAAGCAATTGTCCAGAGGAAAAAGCAACATAAAATACATGTGCAGTCCCAAATTACAATTAACAAAATACATGTCTTAATGCATATTCCAACCTTAATATAAAGTCGTACAAGTATACCTTATATACCAATCAAAAACATTTGAGGTATTCATTAATATGTGTACAATTTCTTCTCTTGAAAACCCTTTTAAGGGCTTGGTTTTTGGGTTGCCCCTAGGGGGGCAAACCCTTGTTTATGTGGGCTTTTGCATATCCTAGGTATATCCTAGAATATCCTTAGGATATGCTGGTGACTGCTAAAAACCTCATATTTCCTGTAAACTAGCGGTCACATGGTGAAGAACTCATTTCGTCTCATTTCTTCTTGAAGCCGGTTTCTTTTCTGTGTTTTTGGTGATCAACGGCTATTAGTATAAGAGTATATGCAAAACGGTTCTCTGCAAGATCAATTTCACGGTATTGTTTCTGTCTTCTTGGAAAATATTATGGTAGAGATAGACAAAGCTTAATGTTTTATTGATGAAAGTCTTACTGTATAGGACCTTCACATGGATCTGTATTGAGTTGGTATTTGCGCATGAAGATTGCACTGGATGCAGCAAGGTTCACTTTAAATATGTTACACGAATAGCTACCTTACTTTGTGTCATGGACCAGCTGTTGGCATTCTAATGCAGGCTCATATGAATTCCTAATGTTTCTGCAGCTCCTAATATTTTCTTACATTGATGGGTCATAGGCCTGAACCATCTTCATGAACACTGCAGCCCCCTCGTGATTCACAGGGACTTCAAGTCATCCAACATTCTCATTGATGCAAGCTTCAATGCTAAGGTTTTGTAGCTTGTAATCCAAAATAACTTATTCAGGAATTAGCTGGAATGTTTCCTCAAGGTCTGGAACTAGATAACTATGTGCGGCTGAAAATAAAATGTTATCTATATCTTAGGTTTCAGACTTTGGACTTGCATTGTCAGCCCCCAGAGGAATGCATAGGGGTGAGATCGTACAAGGAATGTTGGGATATGTCGCACTTGAGTATGTTGTTAATGGTAAGTGCAAACCTTGTGACTTTAAGGAATTAATGCTAATGTCAATTAAACAGGACCTGCATCATATTATGTCTCAAATTGGTGACTTGTTTCTTGACATCCAATGGGGCATTGCAGGTAGCATTACAGAGAAAAGTGGTATTTACGCTTTTGGAGTTGTTCTTTTGGAGCTGATGACTGGAAGGAAGCCAATTCAGACGACAAACTATATAGCTTTAAAAAGAAAGGTACTTTGTCTATGTCAATTTTATTGCCTCCTCCTTTGGATGCCAACACTCCGTAGTATATAAAAGATAGAAGATGACATGGTTACTTTAGCTTGATGTCTGAGATGGAAAAATATGATGTAAAAACCCTTCTTGCAGCTCGTTGACATGATCTTAACATTTTTGTTACTTTGAGCTACCATGGATTTCAGATTGGAGGCATCTGTTTTGTAAAGAAGTTTTGGAACTCCTATGATAACTGTTGAGATATGCATTATATGCTTTTGTAGATGCAAATTTAAAGGTTTTTTCGTTCATAGAATGGCTTTTGCATGGTTTTTATAAGATGCCATAGTTCTTGTTCTGGTTTTAATTAAGGACAAGGAAGCTGTCATGACTACTTTACATTTTCACAAACAATACCTTGATGCTCTGGAACAATAGGTTTTAAGAAATCTGAAGAAGGAACTGCTGTTGTGTCAGTTTGTGAGGTGGGAAGTCCAGAATCTGTGGTAGCTGACATTAACTATATATCTTCGTGCTTCTCAATGTTGTTGTGGGCAAGGTCTTCGTAGTTTATAATTTCCTGTATTTTATAAGATCCCTTATTCTTTCTTAGGTCTTTTATCTGGAGAAATAGATGTAATTGGACGAGGATCGATGCAAGGAGATAATGAAGTTTTACGTGGCTTATGATAAGCTGGTGATAGCTACAAGAACAGATGTATTAACATGTGGTATCCATGGGGTTTTTGAGCGTGCAATTTTCTTGCGAGAATTTCCACATGCTGGCATATTTTCTTTCTTGCTCCATAGATTTTGAGGTATTATTTTCTGTGTTTTCACCATGATTTGAATTAAAATGCATTGAATTGCAGGAATATTTAAGGAAGAAAGGAGGATTTTCTATTGTGTTGTTGTTGGAGGCGACCCTGGGTGTGGAATTTAGTGAAGAACTGAGTAACTCTATAAAAAAGAAATGTTCATAAAAAATATGCTAGAGATATTTTGCGGAAAACTTTTGGCCATCTTTTTGTTGACTATTGACTCCATCAATATACCTTTATCCTGTCAAGTGTATGCAGTTAGCGCCTTAGTCACCATGTCCTTTCCCACGAGTAAAAACATGATATTCATTCCATTCATTGTTATGGCAGCTTTACCATTTAGTGGCTTAGAAAACTAAGCAAGAAGTCGGTTCGAGTTAAACAGTGGAAACTTGACTAAGTGATACTCTATCTCTAATTTCTTAGAAATTAAGAGTCGATAGATAGCTGGATCACAATTCAATACATAGTTTAGGTCTTTATCTTGAATCACTAGTCCGATTTATTTTTCATGATGTAGGGATCATTTTCTTAAAGTTATCACGAGGGAACTTTCCGCGGGTATCTGATTCAAGCATTATATACGAAGATCTTGGTGAGAGGCTTGAAATTATTAAAATTATAAGTTGATAGATATTATATCCATTCTCTCCCTGCAATGCAAGAACATGGGCAATGGAAACCAACGTAAGAAATGAAGGTTGGCTTAACGTTGGGACCATCAAAATGGTTGGTTTATGACGTGTTCAGATTTCAAAGTTCAGATTTCAAGTTGTAGGTGTTGTAATTACTCTAACAATATGTAAAATGGTTAATGTATCAAAATATGGCACCCGCCACAAATCTTAGCAGGCACAATAAAAAAAGAACAAGTAGAGGACAGGGTAAGATACAATTTAGTGTATTCAAAAAGGCACTTGCCATAGAAGTGAGTAGCCAATTTCCCAAAAATAGCACACTCAATAACTTCGATGGCAAATAAAGCCTTTCCAGTCTTCTACCTCCTTTGCACCAACACCAAAAAACATATCTAAAATAGCACCTTCCACAAAAATAATGACTAGCCAATTCCCCAAAATAGCCACTTCTTTGCACCCAAGCACTCCCTTCTTAAAGAAGCAAATATCTTTTTCTAAACTGAAGGCTTGGAGAACCAATTACAGACACTAGGGAAATCTCAGACAACAAAATTACATGCAGACACATGAAACAAACTGTACAACACAGTAAATCCAAAGAATCAGTCTTGGAATTGTATGGTAAATTATGTCCGTTGGTTTTAGTCCATTTGGGCAATTTTTTGGGTTGCCCTAGGGGGCAAACCCTCGCACAAATGGGTTTTCAGCATATTTCGAGTACATGCTAGAATATACCCAATATATGCTAAAAACTGCTTCAAACTGGTTGTTGCCAGTAAACTGGCGGTCATCCCTGTTTTCCGTCGATGCTATTCGAACCGCCTAACCGACCATAGTTCCCGAGCTTTGGGGATTAAGCTGGAAACTACCTTTCTATATAATGTTGAGGATGTCTATTGTGAGCGCATGGAACTACAAGACAGGAAGAAAGGAAGCACTATATTTTCTTTTAAGGTAAAGGGCACACGATTGTCATTCATATTCGGACTAAAAATGTGGAGAGTATAATTTCAAATTCTACTTGGTAGTCATTTGAGGAAGCACTTTTTCTCGCTATTAAGAACGTGTAATCAACTTTTATAGGAGTTTACATTGCACTTAGCGGGCAAACAATTTCGATCAGTATGTATGAGGCAAAGATGACCCTATAGGTAAACATTTCTAGATTGTGCCATCAACCCAAAACAACGACATGGGATATATTTTGTTTCTATGCGATAATCCTGTCTTTAGGTTAGTTCTGTATCTCTTTTACCTGCGGTTCATAGTTTTAGTATTCTAGCTTTAAAGAAATAACATGTAAAGTATAAATAGGATATTTAAAAATGAGGCGCTCTTCATTGTCAGTGTCCTTGGATTCTTGCAACGACCAAGTTGTGGTGCATGTTGAAACAAAAACCATGGATGGTTTTTATTCATTTTTAGCAAAAACAACACTTGAAACAATACCTATTTTTAAAAAATAATGTGTTATCTTTCTATTAACTACATATCATATTGTGTAAAAACAATACGTCAAAATTAGAGTCTTCTTTAAAATTACATATACTTTTTGCAGGTGATTACATTTGATTAGGAAGCTTGTCTCCAGGCATCTTCCCTCTTTCTGTGGTTGCCTTTGTATACTCATGGACAACTACACCCAGTTGTAGAATTTATGCATGCGCATTCCCAAGCGAGGTGGAGAAGAGCAGGTATTATTTCTATTGAACAGTGGTATTTTGGTATTGACATTGCTCCTTGCCCTTCGGGGCATGGTCTAGTGGCAGGACCTTAAACCGCCACAGTCGCGGGTTCAAACTTGGACAGTAATGGGGACCTTAAAATCCATTGCATTGCCAGGGCAATGGTTATGTAATTTCGATAATCACATGCAAAGGACTCCTAGCATATAGGTAGTGGTTGCTTTCATGTGATATGTAAATAAACAGATGTAGAATACTCATGATGTGATGATGAATAGAATGGGCTTGGCAATGGTTTCGAGACATATGGGTTGTTGGATAAACATATCAAGATATGGGCTTATGTCTTGCTCTTCCTCTAATTAAGAAGGTGGGTAAACAAGAGATTTGGAACTTTGTTCAAGGTATTAAAGAAGGCAAGAAGCTAGTAAGTTCATGCTCTGATTGCTTACCTCCTCAAATACTTTATCACCTTCTCGAAAATGGCACTTACAGGACTTTGCCTTCTCAATGGCAATCCATCGGAACCTTGTTTGGTCTAAATATAATCCTCCAAAGGTAAATGTTCTACTTTTAGGGTGATTCATTGCTCTTTGAGAGTTAATGAGATGGTTCATCGCTTTAAGCGAGAGTAAGCCCATTTTGCCCAATGTGTGATTGCATTGAAACATTGAACCTTGTTTATATTTGTGTGTGCGGTGAAAGTAGTCTTAGGTCCTGGTCGCATTCTCTTTTTGGAGTATCTTTGGATTGTCGGCACTTTCTTTTTTGGGTATTTATCCAAATCGATTGATTTGCTTCTAAAAGGATTGCATTTCACATGGCAAAGTCTTGGCTAATATGGAGTGTATGGAAGCCGGCGAAGAAAGGTCTTTATGATAAGCGTATTTCTTCTCGGTGGTGCTTCAAGAAATTGTGAAGAAGTTGTATAATTGCTTTTCGAGATCTCCAAATCATTCGATAGTATTAAAATTCCAATATGGAGTGATCATCTAAAAGTGATTGATGCTTCAGGGACATTTCTTACTTCTGGAAGTACTTTGTAATATTTTGAGTGTATAATATGAAGTAAAACACGTTCTTCAAAAAAAAAAACAATTAAAAATAATGGCAATTTGTAGAAACTACATTAGAACTACACGTATTATTTCTAGCGTCATTTCTAGCATTTTTGGAATAATAATATGCATGGATTTTAGTTGTTTTCTTGCAAAAATAACAACAAAAACCTACACGTAGAGCAAATTTTGGGGTTGTTGTGATGACAAAGACTAGAAATTTCTTCCGGCCAATCTTCATAAAGTCATGGTATCAAGTATTGTATTGTCTGAAATAGCAATTTTGATTAATTGTGAAAACGTGACTTTAAAGTATAATTTAAGCCAATTCACCCTCGAGACACAGAGGGCAACCCTCCGTGCGCAGCACCTTGTTTTTATATTGCATAAATAATGGCCTTAATGTGTGCTTTTTATATTGGCCTGCTGGTCTTCGTAAACAATAAAATTGGATCAATTCACATTTGATCCAATCTAATCCAATCCAATTCAATCTAAGTCAACCAATTGATTGGTTTTATATTCTAAATAAATACTGCAAAATACAAAACCACAATAGAAAGCTTTATACACCAAGGATATACCATACAATACTCTTCTATTCAAAGATTGTACCTTAACAAGGGGCAAAAGAGAAAAAGAGAGGAATCAACGATTCAGATTGCATGGGATTCTTCAAAGCATGCATTAGAATCTAAGTAGGACCTACTAATTTGCACTGGGTAGGCAGTGCAATTTTTGAACCATTTGTTCAAATATCTTCAAGACACATGGGTTCCCCTCAACTTGACTTTTTTAAGCAAGCAATCATATGATGAACCCCTATTTAAACTTTCACCATATAAGATATCCGAACCATGCAAGACTGGCCGAAAGAAAAAGTGTCTATTGTCATTTCAACTATAAAGACATTGAGAAATATAAACTTTAGAATGGTGCATTAAAAGGATTGGAAAAGACGAGATTAAACATGTTGGCCAAGGAAGAAAGGCATTAAATATTGACAAGGGACAAAACTCTTGTGTCGATACATGCAAATCTACTATAGAATGCATAAAATTTTACAACTTCCATGTGGGGACGCCGAAGACTTCACAAGCATTAAATGCCAGAGAAAAGACAATATACAAGTTACAAAAAATAGATTTGACATTGATATTGATTTTGTTACAAGGCATTGCTGCCATGCAAAAGAAGGACAAAATTTGCGTGAGGAAGGTTGTAGACCTGCACATGGGTGTAAACAAGGTCAACAAGGGAATCTAATAAACTTTAAAAACAAAAACAAGGGAAAAGAGTGAGGATATCTTACTCCAATATGGTTACTTGCTAAGAGAGCGCGGAAATTGCTCTACAGTGAAGCCCTTTGCAGCAGCTAGAGATTCAACAGCAAGTAGTATAGAAGAGATATAGGTAGAGAGACGAGCATTCCAACAATGACACTGCAATTGGATCATATTTTAAATCAATCAGTTGTATCCAGAAGAAGACAATGGATATGATTGACAGTACTAGGAAGAACATTGTCCTTCAAAAAATAAAAAGTACTAGGAAGAAAAAGGTGGATCGAGATCGTAATTCAAATCAGTGAGTTGTATCCAGAAGAAGACAATGGATATGATTGACAATACAAGGAAGAAAAAAGGGGGATCGAGAACACGTACGCAATACTCAAGATGTCAGGATGCACATTGTACTCCTTTGCAAAAACAAAGGGGACTATCCCTTGAGGTATGAAAAGAGAACTTTTTTGTCAGTACCAACTTACAATAGGAACCTTATACACGGTGCAAGTGCATCAAAGCAATTTTGCCTTCCTTTGCATGCAAATATTCATATACCAAGCATCAAATGCAGATTTATAGATCAAGAATATGTATATCAAAATATGTGTAGCAGAAGTTCTTCTTGAACATTTTACCTGTATGATGGCAGCTTTTAGTGGTACATCTCGCATCCCTATTGCAATTGATGTTGCAGACATCACAGCAGGGCCAGTTACAAATCTAACCACCATTGCTACAATAGTCATCACCTTGCCACAAGCTAGTAATCTTGGTTGTAATGCAATGAAAAGACCTGCATTTTAAACAAAATGATCAGGTGTCCCTAATTCTTTTCTGTACATCCATGATCTCAACAGTTTGTCCTTTTTCTTTTTTGAAAAAAGTTTTTCGGATTACTTACCTAGGCTGAACATGGCCATCCCAAGTCCAGCATCCGAGAGTATGGTCATGGAGTTTTCAATAATTCTGGGCAGGGCCATGTTATATCTGTTATCAAAATAGACATGAATCAGTATATAAATTTCACCATAGACCAATGAACTTAAGTGCAAAGAGAGTGGATCTGGTTACTTGAAGGAAACTAGGGACCAGGCAATTCCAAACAGGCTAGAATAAGTGTTAGTCCCTCCACACCATGTCTAGAATTAGTCTGGACATAACTGCAGTAGGAGCCATCTCTGTTTGCCCCTTAGAATTTTTTCCAGCTGTGGGAGCCAGAGGTGATGCCATGCCTTTAAAGCTGAGTTCAGCCCTCTCTGTTACTGGTAGGTTGTTGTCTCTTCTAAAGTAAAGCTTGCCCTAATGCCAGGCTATGGCTTTGGAAAAAATATATTTCTTACCATCATTTCGAGCCTCAGGTGTGCATTGCGCAGTTGGGATTTTGGAGTCTGCTTTGGAGGTTCCATTAGCGCTGAAAAACTGCCCTCCAAAGAAGGCAGATTCTTTTTCCGAAACTGGAGATGCGCTAGAGCTCCACACAAACATTTGAAGGTCTTTTGAATCAAAATCAAGCCTGGATGCAGATTTAGCCTTCTTGGTTGGGGGCTTAGGCGAAGTACTATCTACATTCCCGATCAGACGAGTTTTGATCAAATCATCCATCCACTCCTGCGTATTAGTGCGTTTTTTCTCCAGCCCTTTCCCGAGTTTCTCATTTCTTGACGGATTCAAAGACTGCTCTGGTGATGTGTATCTAGACAGGTTTAAATTTTCAACCCCTGAGCCTTCTTCAAGATGAGCAGGATCTTTTGGTGTGGGGATACTTGAAGAATGATTTGATGATTGAAGATTATCAGGATCAAATAGACTGTTCGCAACGAAAGGGCTAGATCCCCCTCTAGCAGTAGACATCAAGGAGTAGAAATCTGTTTTGTTGAAGCTAGAGCCATTAGGAGTCATGTTTCTGGACGATTGAAGAGAATATATTTCTGCTCCTGTCAGATTTGAAGCTCTAGGTGTTGCAGCTTTAGAAGAAATCATAGATGTCAGACCTGGAGATTTCCATGAGGACATGACAGAGTTCATCTCCTGAGACATGGAAGAGGTAGATCTTCTAACCTTAACATGGATCTTACCATCTTCGCTAACCGCAGCCTCGGTGCGGACTAAATCTCTGCCATCAAGGGAATGCACATCAGGATCTACCTTAAATGAGACAATAGATCCTGCAGTATCAGGGAATTGCTCCATGATCAAAAGCTTAGCACTTCTGTACTCAAATAGAAACAAAAGCAGAGTATACCATAGAACACATTGTAGCACAACTGCTTGCACTACTATTCCTCCTGATTTTTTGCCATACATTGCTCTCTCTAGTGGTATGCCCATTACTAGAGTATTTGGAAGTGTTGAAACCATGAACAATGTTATAAACCACTCTAGGCTGCCTTTTGCAGAATACCTTGTCCATACTCCTAAAACAAAGAGAACTATGAGCTTCTGTATTATGTCTGCTATAATGAACTGCACACTCATGTTGTATGGATCATTGTGTGAGATAATTTGAAAAGAGAGCAGAGGTACTGCAAAAAGTGCCACAAATCTGTTAATTCCTGCACACTGCTCTGGTGTTACTAATTTCCACCATTTCACAGAGCCGTATGCCAATATCATGGCCACATATAGGGGCACCACTGCTGACATGACATTGTAGAAGTCGTGAATACTTATCATTTTTTGAGATCTGGTTATGCTAAAGATCAGAAGTATTTGGCAGACTGATCCTGCTGCAACTTCTCAGAAAATATTGTAGATCCTGATGTAATCAGATACTAAGAATCCTATATGTTGCACAACTGTATCGGTATCGAAGCTTATGTTGCAACTAGTACATAAGCTGATCTTGCAGCATACATAACCCTCACTGTACCAGATATGCAGATCTCTCCTTTGCTGCTGAATTTGGTCATACAGTTTCCTGTTATAACGACAAAATGCCTATTTTTGAACAGAGAAAGCAATTAACAATTGAAATTGGACTTCATTGCAGGAACATCTACAAGCAAACCAAGAAAAGGCAATCAGATTATATTCGGAAATATGCATTGTCAATATCATGAAGAAAACCTTTGTCTGCACGTACATGTTCCAAGTGGTTTTTTCTGTTGGTGTGAAATGCTGATCCGTCGTGTGCAATTGAAGAAGCTCTAATGTCAGAGTCAATAATTTGGTCGAGAAGCTGAGCAGATTGTTATGAAGCAAAGTACATTGCACACATTTCGAGCTGGAAACTAAATGCAGCCCTGCATACGACATAATGGACCATACACACAATTAAGAATTGGACACATCAAGCACCTAAAAAGAAAAAAACAACTCAAATTTCTCCAGATGCTGTATGAATTTGCATTCAGCGCTATTTTCTTACCTAGAATCACGCCACCGAATTTGGGATGATCAATGAAATCCCAAGTAAGAAATGAAATCTCGGGTATGGACAGTAGTGAGAAGTGGAAGGCTTTTTTAGCTTCTTCACGTAGGCAGGCTGAGAAAGAGCTAGGAATCATCTGAACCATTATAATAACAAGCCTGAAGGGCTTCCGGTTCTGGTGGCTGATCACCGGGGCTCCAATCGGCTTGAAACTGCCCATGTGGCGCTCTGCATATCAGCAAGTCAATTTGCATTTTGTTTATTAAGAGCTTGGAGTGATGTTGCGTACTTTGTCTCGCAAATAACTACAGTTCCAATATCTTCCTAGATCGATTGTGACATCCATCCAGAAATAACATGTGCCTTCGCGTAACTAGAAACTACATGCCAGGTGACCCAAAACCAAGCATTTTTATAACAACTTTTAAGCCTCTACATATAGTACAACACTTTCTCCAAGAGGTCAATAAATTGTACACACAGTACAACAATTTCTCCAAGAGGTCAATATATTGTCTTCTGCCTCATTCCCTAAACCAGGATAAATAAATTGTCTCAAATATAATTCCAAAAACAAGGATAAATGATCAATAGTTAGAGTTCGGCAAACACTGAATTGAATTGAATTTTATCGTCACAAATGGATTGCTTGTTTGGCCGTGCCATGGGGGTTTAGGATACGCCACTTTCTTGGTGAGATTCTTGCTCCCCTGATAATTAGCACTTTCATGTTCATTGGACTCAAAATGGAAGGACGTATATTTGGTATAATGTCAATGGAAGAATGTATTTCGTATAGTATTTTAGAGTGAACATGTTGTTTCAAAATCTTATGCCTCATTTGTGCCATTGATGGATGGTGATCCTCGTGATCCTTTTGGAAGTCCTTGCTATTTACTCTAGTAGTGCCATAATTTGTGCAGCCACACCTTCCATTTATCCTCTAGGTTTTTGCCCTAGCCTGTTCAGAAGAGAAGGGAACTTTATGTGAGAGCATTAGCACCCATCATGCGCAAATTCTTTGAGGTGCACAAGATAAAAGCATGAAGATCCTGAGCTCTTGATGTACTAGTTGGCTAGCTCTTGAGCTTTCCATTGAGGAGGCCTCAAGTTTGATTCTTTCTGTGGTCCTTGGAGGTTCAAAGAGACTTCAGGGCGGATAGTTGTGGCTGAGACGTGGGGGTGAAAGTCCTCTTGTAATAGGGTGAGTAGGTGCTTCAATTTAGAATAAAATAAAGTGGAACCACAAAGGTGCCTATCTATCGACGAATCTTTAGATACACTCTCCTGTTTGGGATTATGCCCTCTTGTTTTGTTCTCGGTATTGTGATTTGTTATGGGGCACAGTCCCCAAGTTCTGTTGTCTTATTATCGCTTATTTTCTCTTATTATCAAATTTTGGCCATTCATTTGCATAATATTCCCATGTATATTCTCTCTCATGCATTATCCACCATCCGTTAAATCCATGATGAGGTCAAACTCCCTTTTCCACCTCAACATATGATTATCTAACCATTGCTGCAAGTCAATATGGAGATCAAAATAAGTATCATCATATTAACATCAATGATAGCACTAGTTTCACATAGCACTTTCTAAGAGGATTTGAACCCCCTGTCACATTAGGCAGCACAATGAAGATGTTCAATAGCATCTGCTTGGGCTATGCAGATCGTCTGCGATGAATAACCATGCAAGTAAACTAAATAGATATATTAATATATAACAATGCCAAGTACAAAAAACCTAAAGAATGAATATCTGAAGAACCAAATCGTAAATTAGAAGCCCAAAATATAAAGAAGAAGCTAAGTTTGTCACCCAGCCAACAATAACTCTGGTTTGTCTTCTCTGGAAATTGACAAATTTCCACAGGTGGAAAGAGGCGGATTTCCACAGATCTGGGCAACTTAACAGTGGTTTCGTCCACATTAATTTAGTATACATAAGGATGGATGCCTAAACATTATTTTCCCCACCACCTTAACAACTTGCACAGGAAGTCCGGGGAAATTCAACTCCCTACCAAAGTGCCAAAACCAAAGTAGGCTTATAGCTACTAGACAGCTAGAAATAAAAAAACAAACTTCTGTCTTGAGGAGTCGAAACTTATGTCAAACAACCACACCAGAGAGCCTTCTTTTAAAATATAAACAGAGGATTTTGACATATGAACAGAGAGGTTTCTTGTCCTGCAAGATCAAAATGTGCGAAAAGAAAGACCGAACGATTTAAAACCAAAGCATGTACAAGAACAAGAAAGTATCCGGCCCTCCACAAACCTGCTGCATAAGAAAAAGATTTGGCTATATTCGTCCTTGCATCAAGAAAATATTCATCCTTTCCATCATCTACCTCACTTCCAACATCCTCCTTGCATCGCTACCCTGAAGGTTGAACACTGCCCCTACCGCCTGCAACGTAACTCTAGCCTACATCAAATTACCTAAAACAACTCCAAAATAGAAAACTGTCCAAAATACAAAATTGCCATGTTGTATTTTGCCCTCATCTACTTGCCTATTTAACAAGTCTAACACTAAAAAAAGCAATGCCATCTGCTGAGGAAACAGCCCATCCGCCGTTATTTTTCTACTGTTTTTTATACGAATACAACACTTTAACCATGAACAATCTTATGTCATTTGCAGAACCTTACTCTGTTATAGTCCCAATCTTCTGGAATCCTAAACGTTTCCAGTCTCCTTTAAATTCTATTGGGTCATATATCTCTGCTGATTTCAAGCCACATTCACCTCCTCACATTTTCGTTCAACTTGATCTGCTCAAACCGCTGCCTCTACAAATTACCTTTGTGGATCTTTTTGGAAAGAAGCAGACAATCCCGTTAAGATGGAGTGGCATCCCGCCAAAGTGTGGAAGGTGGGGTAAGAGGTTACATGGGGGTACTAGATGTAAGCCTGTTGGTTTGTCGAGTGATGAGACGGTTAGGACAGGAAGTCAAGGTTTGATCCAAAGACGCACTCAAGAAACACAAATTACAGGTCAAAGTGGATACTATCGCAACAACAGGAATGATAACACTAATGGTAGCCTCAAGAGGATAGAGTGAAGGAGAATTCAACAGGAGAGAATTATTCAAGCGAATAAAGAGCTGGAAGAGAACAGAACAGAACAGAACAGAACAGAACAGAACAGAATAGAGTTTTTATCGTCCACGGAGACCAATTGGCCTATGGGACTCAAACAGGAGGCGCATCAAGCGTATTACTATCCGTCCCCTCCCCGCCCCGAAGGATTGTTTGGGGGAAAAACCATGACAGGAATAGGTTTGCTGTCAAACTGTACAAATACAAATACAAATACAAATACAAATACAAATACAAATATTAATTAATTAATTAAATTATGTCTATTGCTCACTTGGGCCTCCAGAGACCATGGAGCACATGAACAAAGTGTTTACAACTTAAGTAATAAGGAATGGTGTGCATCCACTGCCCTTAAAGAAGGTCCTAAAAGCATTGGCGGCATAGATAATAATGAATGAAAGTCTGTCGCCTGGATGCCATATTTATCCCTGATATATACATATTCCGAACATTGCAATAGTACATGATGTTCATCTTCAATGTTCCCTAAATTGCATACCTTACATTTCCTATCTTCCAGTGGAGTCTTTGTCCATCTTCCTGTCTCCTCCAACTTATGCGAACCTGTTCTGTATCTCGCTATCATCTGTCTATAGCCTTTTGGCATATGCGCCTTTAGATAGCTTTGGCACTCATACTCTCCAAATGGTTGACGCTAGCCTGGTATAAAGACATCCTTTTCCCAGGTTCAGCCCATAGAGGTTCTACTGCTTTTCCAGCAAAACCCTTGCTTTTTGCTTATCAATTGCCCAATTTGAACTATTCAAACCCCATCTACCAGCCCATTGCATCATGTCCTTTTTCCATCTTTGATCTGAATCTTTCAAGTTCGAGTGGAAACATGCCCACTTCTGGCAACATAATAGCATACTAGAAACGTGTGCCCGGCGATGCCGGGCATTAGTCGTGGACGTGTGGTGGCATTTATGTGCGTTAGTCGAGGATTTCCAAGTTCTGTTAAGAAGAATATAAGCAATTGTTATTGTTAAAACTAACAAATCTCACACTCACTATCCCTATGATGCATGTGAACTATTGCCCTTGGCTTAGGATTTCCAAGTTCCCGAGGTACGAAGGGTGCGTAGGGCTTCGTCATCTGCACAAATTCATAAGGTCAATAAATGCCAAAGAAACATAAGAACCTTAGAAAAGAAACACATATATACATGCACTATATGGTTGTCAAAACTTTAGTCGAGGACATGACACTTACCTTCATCACAAAGCATCTGTATAAACCACATTCCTCGTAAACCTTGAAATTGTATTGGCATCCTCTTGAGGCATGGACGGTGGGTCCTTGATAGCGACCAATTCGTTCTTAGGGCTAATGTCCCGCATATATTTTTTACTTGGCCTTTAACATACATATGTGCAACTTCAACAACAGCGCGCATATTGATACTGCAAGAATGGACATTATTTATTTTTGTAATTAGTTTTGTTATTGAAATTGTCTAATGACAATATCATACTGTCATCAATATATTAGCTTTATGTTCATAGATTCTAGTAAGCGCGTGTGCGTTGCGGCTAATGTCCTGGCATGTATTTTTACTTGACCTTTAATATCTATATGTGCAACTTAGACAAGACAAGCGCATGTCGATATTGGCAAGAATGGACATTATATGCTTTTGTAATTATTTTTGTTATTAAAATTGTCTAATTGTCTAACGCTGGAGACATGATAGATGGAGAAGCAACAATTGTATGTATGGTCGTCTTTTTACAATAGGTCGTCAATCTTTATCACATGATATGAAAAATTGCGTGTATGAAACAGAATATAATATATGATATGAAAAAATGCGTGTATGAAATAGAATGTAATATTTGCGAATATTTCAATAAAATTATTTCAATTATGTCATTAAATTGCAAAGTTATTGAAACTTTTCTCTCAAGTATTCAGTTTTAAATCCATGGTGTAGGCATTACTTGGCCTCAGTAGTTGTTTGGAAAAGTTTTTTCCAACATGTAAAATCAGAGAGTTTAAAGAACCATAGAAATTGGATTCGACTGAAGAGAGGCTATGAAAAAGAAACAGATTAAATGAGTTGGAGGCCCATGTTGCTAGATGCCAGGCTGAAGATTGCACAATAGATTCCCTTCTAATTCTCGTTTGTTTTTCCGAGATCATCTCCACCGTGTACGTAACCAGGAGAAAAGCGTTCCTGTGATAAAATCCTAAAGATGCTACACGCCAACATATTCGTTAAGAGAAAATGCAAAATGAGCCAAAAAATCAATATATCTGAAGATAACAGTTGCTACGTACCAAAGGGCACAGAAAAAAATCATGTTATCTGAAGATAACAGTTGCTACATACCAAAGGGCACAGAAAAAATCGATTCTTAAATATTTCGAAATGCAAAAGCATTTAGGTAATAGAAACTCTAATAAGAATGTCTCAGGAATTAAATCAAGCATTTATATTCATGACATCACATGACTGATGCTAGATGGATTAATGGCATGGTATGATGGTTTGAATCTATAAACAATGAGGAAAAGGTCCAATTGATGCAAATACAAATAAAATGAATGTATGGACTTTCCTTCTATATTTATCTCCAATAGAAGTAAAGCATAACCCACTTCAGAAATCCAGATTCGACTCTAGCATACTAAACTGCCAAAGAAGCAACGACGGCAAAAGGGCCCAGTGTGAAGCAGAAAAAGTACCAAGATATGCACTATTATCCTTCTCGTAGTCCCCTTGCACATAGGTTAAAGCTGCATTATAGCTTAATAAAATTCAGTATTTCCAATTAGAACTGATAAGCTAACAAATTCTTTTATGCTTCTGATTTATTCCTTGCTGCCAAAATTAAGTGCTCTTATTAAAATGCAAATATGTCATAAAAAAGGAATATAAAAACAAACATATCTACCTGGTTCTCCAGAATTGTTCCAAATGATATGCTGCTTGTACATGTCTGTTTGTTGTTGCTTTCTTGCCTTGATAGTCCAAACAGGACCTGCAGAAAACAATATGGCACCATATCAACTCAAAAAGTCCATGAGGCAAGTACATAATTATTGCTGAAAAGGGTTAGTTTTTATGATCAGTTTTACAGTGACTCGATCATTTACAATTTTATTATTGTATTCCCAATTTTCAAGACCTCAATTCTGTAAGTTTTCAGCAAATATGTCAATGTGATAGGATCGGGTTGATATGTCATATGTTTGGCAAAACATTTAGCTCCATAAAAAATTAAATTGAAAATATTGCAAAGCCTATGCAATTGTTTGACATCGGAATGCACTATGTCTATTTCCACGTGGTAACATTTTGATAATAACCATAGCAGCAAACAGTCTTTAAGGTAACAATGAGACAAAAGAGAAGAATATATAACCATCATCCAATTAAATTGGGATTATGTCAACTCCAAAATCACGCCAACCTACTATTGTCTTCTAGGGGGTTTTTGTTTTTTTTTAATCTTTTTTTTTGGACTTCAAAATAACATAAGGTTGCGATTCATGTGACTTTTCATATGCTTAATTGAAATATGCAGAAATGAAGAGCAAGTTGCTAACATAGATGAGACAAATATTGCTTGCTCAATAGATGATAATATTAGGTTTGATAATAACAAATTGCATTATTTTTGCGAGGCAATTCGGACTTCGAAATTATCGATACATGGCACAAATATCATACAAAAAATATCATATATTCCAATAAAACATTAAGGGATCAATCCATGTTTTTCCACGTATTTAACAAGGTGTGGTTCCATGTCGGCCCGTTCTATCCAGGTCCGGGTACGAATCTAACACTTCACCCACCGGTCATCCCCATAGCCAAATTATGCATAATAGACACAAACTTCACCGAAAAAATCATCCTGTTCCAAAGTTTTTGGATCGTAAGATGGTGGATTCGTGGCCCTGTTTGATTGTAGAAGCATTTGAGAGCATCATCATCCACTATGATTATATCATCCTTATTCTCGATACCAAGTTCGCCCATCATGTTACTCAAGTGTTTGATGAAGATAGGCTTGCCCTTTGGATCCTTGGGATTAGTGAACTTCACACATTTGTTTCGATCCCAAAGGGTCAACCAATTTCTACGATTTCCCCGGTGCCTCCAAAGTATCCTTGATGTTCCTTAGTTCCATGGATGACCAAATACCAACTCGAAATAACCCCGAATGCCTCGCCTAGCATCTCCTTCAAGTGCGCCGCGGATAGATCCACTTGGTGTTTGATTCTACGGGTGTCCGATGAAACCGTTCTCTAGCCACTTTATTTTTGGAAAAGTCTTGCAAAGGACTCCGTTTAGGTCGAACACCACAACCTTCTTAGAAACGCAATGGAAGCCGAAACATCAAACATGTATCCGATCGCAAGAAGATACGATAACACAAACAATACAAACGCCAAAGCGTGATTTGAAATAGTCATGACCAAAAGCTACGGCGCGTGATTTAGTTTGACAACGAAAAATAATCAAAGCACGCTTTGGCGATTTAATTCAAAGGTAATACAAATTAAATCACGCGCTGGCGCTATTTCGATGGGCAAGGCCATACCTATCATCTTCGTTTGGCTGCCGTCATCTACAATATTCTCCCCTCCGCCACCCCTTAATCTTCGTCTTCTTCGGGATTGTTAGAATTAAAGCATTTTCTATTAGTTCCAAACATTCTTCATAACCGACATTATTTTACTATTGATTTGGCAAACCGCGGAATCACTAGCGCCGCCTTCGTTGCCTATATTTTCGGTTTTCCCTCAATTATTTCATTGTTAACCTGCGGAATCTACTCTATTGTTGCTTGCATCACCAGCAATGTGGGCAAGGATATTCCCTAAGTTCGCCGCCATCACGCATTACTTTGAGCAACCAGTTTAGCAAACTATTTGTTCATTACCGCTTTCCTTATCGCCTAGAGTTACTAGTTCCCTCTCCAGAGCAACGCCCACTTTCGAATTGGACAAGTCATTTAGACTTTTGATTGCCGATGATTTCAGGTTGCCATAAGGGCCTTTAGGAGACTTGGCAAGCACATGCATGAGGAATGGTTCAAGAAAGTCTTTGGCCTGCTCATCACTCACAAAGCGTTGACATCTTCTTGCACCCATAAGAGCCTCTCGGGCAATATAACCTCCAACATGAAGCTCCAAGCGGTTGTATCAATTGGAGCAAATGCCTCACGACGCAGGTAAGCACCATAGAGGGGGAAATCCATTTTTATTTAAGGGGCCCTTCTCCTTAGTTTGTAGCTCGTACTTGATTTCCCCACTTAGAGGGGGTCCCATCCTCATCCTCTTCGACTCATCCCTGCTCGACCGATCCCCGGATCCGTATGAAAGAATATAGTTCTTAAGTCCGGATCATCTAGAAGAAAACATTCCCATGCACCGCTATTGTCACCCTTTGGCCTTAGCAATATCATATTCCTCGTCGGCGGCATGGATATCATAATAAAGATCACATGTGCCATCTTCCGCGCTCGTCATGACTCATTATCCTTAACATCATATATTAGGCATCCCTCCCTAATAACTTTGAGGCACTCCGATCATGAGCAAGCAGATAGTGCATGCGATGTGACTCACCAAGGACAAACGATGACAATAGTGAAGGACCTCTCGGTTGTCAATCCTATACAACCGGGTAAAGAAGCTACCGAAGTCCTTCTCGGTTCATGCCCATATCTCCTCTCCCACCCACCGCCGTCCAACACAAAGAGTGATATATTTTTAAGGCCAGAAGTTGAATCGGCAAGAGACCTTTGTACCCAATGGAGACTGAATCACTGGGAAAGTGTCGTCTTCTCCAATAATCTTCTTCACAAGGGCCACTTTTCTTTCTCAACTCACCATTACCTTAGGGGTAGAGTCTCCTTATGTTTTGTATTTTTAGCCTTCCAATTCTTTAGGAAGTCCTTTTGACCGAATACAAACTTCTTGATGTCATCATTATCTTGACCTTGTATTTGTCCAAAGAATCCAATTTCGGATAATGCCACATCCCCGATAGCCTTTGTAACTTCGGCTCCTCCCATACCGACTTCATTGTATCGTGACATCCTTTACATGATCGGTAAAGACTCAACGAAGGACATCCTATCCTTGGTGAAAGCACCCTTCTTGTATAAGACTTCCTTCTTTAAGCACCGGGTCTAAAACCCAAATGGTCTCAAAGGCCGCTTCAGTTCCCCCGAAGTCTTTCTCATCTCTGTCACATTCAAGTCAAAGATGCTTACATCAAGGGAGGCACCCTACCCATAGTATCTCGGCGGCTTCCCTTGTGCATAAGCCGCCCCGAATTTATTCCACTTGAGCCATACCGCCTCCTTACAAAACACAATCTTATATGAAGTGTTGGTCCCGACCTGTTTGGATGAGCTTTCGGAAGGATCCGCAATGTCATCACCACCTTTTTTCTTTGATTTTCTTGCGGTCTTCTTCTTCTCTTGTATAATTGTTCCGCGACAGAGTCCGGCTCCAGCAGCCTTGAATGCTCGGACTTTTGACCCCGCCCGTCCGGTGGGCAATGGCAGCCATATTCCACCCACTGCTGACTGGCGTGGCGCAGCTTGTTCAACGTATGGACCGCAATAGTACGCATATTGAATCAAGATCATAGAATAGAAACACGGGCGCCGATTTGAATAGAATTGATGAAGAGAAAAATCACCGGGCGTGAAATGAATAAAGTTACTAATGCAATTCACACAGCGTGCTTTCAAATCAAACCAATTCCACGCCAGCGTTTAACATCGAATTCCACGCCAGCGTTTTCAAATCAATTGGTTGACTTGAAAACAGAAATTCATTGATTTCAAAACACCGGGCGCGGAATTGGTTTGATTTGAAAGCACCGGGCGTGAATACAATTTATGAAACCAGGTTGATTACCTTTTGTATAGAAATGTCTTCCCCATTTCATTCAAAGTTGCACTAATCTCAGCCAAATCTGCAGTGAAGTATTGGCATCCAAGATATACACCTCCCTATACGCGATAGTGATTGTAGAACACTTTTTGGCCTGTTTGTTCTCCCTTCACCGATGATGGCCTTTTGTGCCTCAACTAATGTTTGCCGTCGATGATGACATATTTAATATCATCACTTGATAATAGCTCCCGGACGCGTTCGGTCCACAAAGAAGCTTGTTCGAGATCATATCCCAAGGTAGCACATCCGCCGGGCATAGGCATTTGACCCGATTACTAATCATGCTCAAACAATCTCCATGGCATGTGCCGGATCATATCTCCGCTAACATAAATGGAGCTTGGTGAACGGATGAGGGACTTCACATGGATCGCAAAAAGTTTCCTTAAGACCCAATGGATAATGGGTAAAGTATTTATTCAAATTTCCTTTGTTCATGGCCTCTAGTCGCGCCACTGTCCCCGTTCATTCTCAAAAACAGAAGCCTCCATGCCTTCGACAAACCGCAGGTTGAACATTCTTCCCTAGATCTAGGACCCTTTTAGAAGCTTTCAAGTCAGCCTAATTCCCTAGCTTGCCGCAAATAGTGACTTGGTGTCGGCTTAGTGAACATGCCTCTACGCATACTGTGAACCCCCTTGGCAAATAGATATTGGCGTAATCGCTACATTGGTTGGCCAACCATACTTTAAACATGTCTCACCGGTTTTCACACTGTCTTCATGAACGTATCCTTGTATGCGAGTTCTCTCACAAGGAGTAAGTCCGAAGCAGATCTTTTCTTCCGGCTTCCGGTAATCTCCAAGAGCAATTTGGTGTTGGTGTCATCCTCTTCCTCACAAGAGATTAGGATCCCTTGTTTGGCCATCTTGTTCCGCTTCCTTTTTCCTCGAAGAGAGTTAAGTCGAGCTTGCCATTTGTCTTGGCAAGGTCAACGTACCACTCGGCACCCTCGCCCATTTCCTCTTCGTATGTGGCAAATGGTTGCTATAAGAATCGGCCCTTCATCATCTAAGGTGAGATCATATGGTACCTTGATCCGATCGCCCGCCTCTTGCTTTTTCTTGGCGGGATTAGAACCCGAATTAGTAGGGTTTTCTTCCTCTTGAGCACCGCGAAATGAAGATGAGCACTTTTAGAGTACTTTTCGTAACAAGAGATCACGCCATGCATTTAAACCTAAATTAGTACAAATCACGCCTTTGTTGGTATCTCCTATTATTGACCATGCTATGCGCTAATTTGAAACTAAATTATTTTGCATCCACATTTTAAGCTACATACCCTTCATGAATCCATATTTCACACTATTTAACCTCATTGAACATTGCTATCTCCAACCTGCCTAACACCGCTATATTCTATATATAAAACAGAGCAAAATTATGTTCTACGTAACGGACAATCGTGAGCATTAATCGATGTTAATACTTAAAATTCATGCAAAGCATAATAACTCAAACTCATGCAAAGCATATTAAGTGAAAGGAAATATCTCAAATTCATGCAAGCATAATACTTTCCACACAAGGTGTATTCTCGTGGCAAATTAAATACCTTGAATAGGGTTCTCGGTATATTCGTGGTATCGATCAACGCCCTCAAACTTGAGAAGAGCCGGTTTAGAGATTCCTCTTCCACCGCTTCCGGCCTATCCGCCCGACCTCGATTCGCTTTAGAAGACATCTCCGAGTCGCCTAGTAACGTAGTCGAAGGTCGCTTCTGATACGCCGAGCCCGCCGAAGAAATAGCTTTTTCTACCTGCACGAGAAATAGAGAAATTTGAATTTCAAGAAAACACAAAATGCAAGCCAAATATTCTGACACATACAAATAATAATGACTTAAGACCCGCCCCACGACTTCTTTCATTAAGTTTTAAAATCCCCAAATTTATCCCGCCTAAACGTAGTTAACCTAATCTTTCTTCTAATTCGAATTTTCCCGAACGCTGAAGTTTCCATAGCTCTTCAAATTTTCTCAAATCAGCTCGAGACTCAAATCAGCTTCTCAAGAATGGCTACGCATTCTGGTACTCATCTCATTCCAATAGCTTGAACATTAATTTCCAATAGTAGGTGTTCAATAGCAATTTTCAAAGGTCGAAGATGAATGTTTCATGTTAACTACAAATCGAAAAGGAAAGTAGGATTATGCAAGATCGACTCCATCGATCCGACCGTAAACCGCCATGGAATTCGCCGTGGGATAAGTATGTCCGAAGTTAAAGTGATTAATCGGCCGCTATGGATGAAGCTTTACTCGCAGACACCCGGGGGGATACGGTTGGAGAAAGTGTTGGAACATTTGTTGCATGGCCAAGAAACCGCTAAAAAAAAAGGTATGTAACATGTATTACATTGTAGAAATATAGAAGTAGACAAAATTTGTTGTATTCATTGGAAAAAGATTACAATTGTATATAACCGGATAAACCGGATAAAACGCATAAAAATCCCGTGACATTGCTTTCAAGCCCGCCCATCGAGTAGTCGGGCTATCGATACTCCCATTTCCATTGCAGGCATAGTGAATTTTTCTCGTAAAACCCCAAAGAAAAACACCGTGCTCTAGCTCCACCACCCCCTCGCCGCTTCCACCTCCACCTCCCCGCCCTCCTCCCGCTCCACCTCCTGCCCATTGGTTGAACCTCCAATGCATCGTATAGCCATGTAGTGGTTCCATTGGTTGAGCCATCTCCATTGCATCGTGATACCGCCTGTGGTAGTGGTTCGTGTTGGGGCATCCGGGCATAGAGGCTAACCACTAAGAAACGCAGCCTCATTTTGAATCTCGAAAGCCGACGGATGTAGATTCACTCTCGATCAATGCATGTACCGTGATTCTCTAAGTGATTAGATAAGAGGGCGAGCCTCCGCTGCGACAGTAAGGGCCCCGAGCCCAGATCTATCATTGCCCCGCTCGGCCGCCATCATCATTACTTGATCCAAGTACTCCGTGGGTTGCAAGATCGGTGCTCCAGCCGAACCGGTGCTCTCTAATAAGGGTTCAACCCGACCGAGATTGAGTTTAAACCGAGTCGGATGTGTGATTGCCGCCCAAATGTAATTCCAATCCATCTTCGCCACCAACCGGTGATTAATGTAACCCGGCATCTATCAATAGGAAGTGAGCCGAGTATCGTGATTCACCGGGCGTGTTATATTTCTTTTATTTATAAACTTAGAAACAAGAGACACGCCTGTGTTTAGCGTAAAAGTTGAAAGTAGGGATACAATTGTTTGCACGCCGCAAAAACCGCTATATAGAAAACTATACACGCCGGTGCATTCAAGAGCGCCGGTAAATAATTGCCCGGCCTTTATCTATTTACTTTATCTATCTCAGACATGTGTTTTTTTCCTCCCCGCTGAATGCACGCCGAAAGGCGGTATTCATGTTGAAGGCTAAGGTTACCCTAAAACACGCTTTAGCGTGTTTCAAATATTATCTTTCAGATTTTTCTAATGCTTTCTACTACACTTATTCATAATAGAAACTTGCATGCATAGCATGATTAATTCAGATGAGAAACTCAAGAATTTACTCGAACAAAGAAAGTGCATGAAGTTTATAAAAACTATTCGGGTTTTCATAAACATCATCCGCTTCTCTCCGCCCGAAAGCAAATGCAAAAGCTTGTCTTCTTGGATTAAACCCGCCATTGAGATGCAACTTAAAACTAAATGAAAACTAACCTTGAGTTTCGAGGTCGGAAGGATTCAAGAACGAGGACTATGCTTGTGGTTTTAATTCGGAGGCTTTTCGATTCGCAGACCTTAGTCCTCTCGCTTTTGGTTTTAATTTCGAAGTCTCCGATTTCCTCGCTACGATGCTACGCAACAAAAGGCGGAAGTCTTTTAGTAAGTTAGGAATTGCCAAACCAAACATCTAACATTGATGAATATAAATCTGCCACCAAGATTTCGGACGATCCAAACACGCCAGGCCAAGAACCGCAAATCGTATGAAGGAAGGAAGAAAATGTAGGAACTTTGAGAGCGTGAAATGGATTTATATAGGCACAATTAGAAAAAAGTTAGCGTGAATAATTGATTGCTTGAATTAACACACCGGGCGCACGGCCTTCCCGCCGCATTATGACATGTATATGGTATATATGGAGAATATTGCATTTCATGCAATAAATTCTCCTGATTTTATTCCATTTATTGCATTCGAAAAAAATAGAATTTAGAAATTTTATATAGGCTACATTAAAAATGATTTTAAAGGCAAAATTATGAAGGCTAAAAAAATGACTTGTAAGGTTGGGGAATTGTTTTAGGTCGATAGGAAAATTTCCTATGGTTACCGTGGACTAATCGAGATTTCTCATGTGGTTGATTTATAGTGTTCTAGACTTTGTTGAGACAAAATTTTTTGCGATACAAAATTCTAGAGAGACAAAATTTTAGAGAAAACAGCTTGGAGCCAAAATAATTGGAGAATACAGCTTGATTTTATCCAAAAAAATTTATGTACGTAAAAACCTGCTTTGAAGAAAACCTGCTTTGAAGACAAAGTTTATGAAGAAAACCGCTTGATTTCATTAAAACAGCTTGTATGTACAGATGCCCGAAGGCTTGGAAGCAATTGTCCAAGGCTTTTCACACAATTTACGAAAAAAAAATTGCCCTGAGGCGGTGTCAAAACTTCTGTAAGAATGGAAACAAAAAATGGGTCCCGGATTCATGATCACTCTTCTTCCACCGCAACAAAGAAGAAAGAAAGGTGTTAGAAAAGAAAGAAAGGTGCAAAAACAAAAACAAAAAAGAAATCACATGCAAACCTGGTTCATCTCTTAACCACTCCAAAAAAATCCGGTCGGTGTCCTCCCTCCTCCTCCTCCTCCTCCTCCTCCTCCTCCTCCGAGATTTCATTCTCTGCTTCGTGGTCAAGCCAACCCCGGGAAGCCAGTGTTTCATGTTTGGGAGGACATCTCCTCCTCCTCTTCCTCCAACTCCTCTTCTTCCTCCTCTTCCTCCTCTTCTAATCAGAGGAATCGGGAGGAGCTCAACTCCTCCTCTTCCATCAAAATCAGAATCATCCTCTGACCGGAATCGAGGAGAATTGGGAAAAGAAAATCAATGAGGGGGGAATTGAGAGGGTTCTTCAACCCGACGCCTCTTTGAGGAGACCTCGGGTTCTTCATGAAGGTCGAGGCCGAGGTGAACGCTTCATGGCGGGCAGAAAAAAAAATTGGGACGTAATGGAGGTCTTGAGAGCGGAACCGGATTTATATAGGGTTAATTAGCTCTTAGCTGAATAATTTATTGCCTCAAATAACACGCCAGCGCATTTAAATTTCGCCAGCTATATTATCTAGTCTAGGGTATATTATTATGGATAATAAATTCTCACGCCTATTAGTTATATGTTTTTTCAGAATCATATATCCAAATTTTCGATAATTAAAATTTGATATATTTATATAAATGTCATTTCCTTTGTTGTTGCCATGAAAATTTTGTTTTAAATGATTTCGTTTACACCCATTGTTATTATTATATTAAACCTATTTCCAAGGAATTTCTTGTTTTAAAAAAAATTTGATTTACCTCTACATATTCCATAAATGTAACGCACTTTTTTTATCTTATGGTGTAATAATTTTTCTTACTCATTGACTAAAAAGGGTGCAATTTGCCTAGGTCAATGGTGCCCTCCAACTCAAGATGGTGAAAAGAGCAATATCAATGAAAACCAACTCCTAGCAAGAATGTTGAAGAAAAAACAATTAGTCCCTCTATAGTAGGGTGCAATGGAGGAACAAGAAGGTGAGAATCATGCACAAGTGCAACAAGGAAATAGTAGGCCAAGGAGTCATTGTGCTAGCATGTGATCCCCGGGTCAAGTCGCTAATGATGAAAGGCTAGGGGAAGACAATATTGGTATTGCAATTTCGATGTTGGAAGACAACCGAAAGGTAAAGGTTTGGGTGACAAGGAATGTTTTGGTTGTGTCAAGCAATTGGAGGTTCTTTGCATCATGGCATGGCCTATAAGTAGTGTTCAATTTGTGGAGGATTATATTTTTCCGCAGCCCGAGGTTGTTGGGGACAATGATTGTCTTGATATTGATCCATTGGCAGTTGGAACTCTAAACCTAGGCAAAAGGGGAGAAGTATCGGGATTGCCGACATTATCCTAGCAAAAGAGCCAAGTTGATTAGTGACACCAAACGTGAGACAATGGTGAAGGTTAGGGGGCTCGATTGTTGTTGAGTGATTGTATGCAATTCTTCACAATAGAACAATTGGTGGAAGCAAGAGCCACTTTTCAAGAGTACACAATCGCTGATGAGAGGAGGACCTACATGTACACAATCTTCGAAAGCATGCACTTCAAGATGAAAGAAACCCAAACAGAAAAAGATACCCTTTGCTAGGCAAATGGATATGTGCAAAAGCATGGCAGAGTATCCATGCAATTCCAACTTCTTCATGGCATAATTGGCAAAAAAAAGCAGAGGGGAACAGGATTGCTTTTACATGGAAATAATGGTTTGTTGAGACCAACAGACTAGGGACCCCGGCTGCCGGAGATATTTGAAAAATATATTGATTTCAATGCAGTCTATGCCACACAAAAGCGAGAAGGGATGAAAAGGGAAGAGCAGTTGTTGAGAAAAGGTTGCCATCACATTGTACTCAAAAGAGTATTTTGGAAGAAGTGAATTCCCTACTGAGAATTGGGAATTCTTCCAATATCCCAACCTAGCTTTAGTAGGTTATGGAAGAAGCATTTCAATCATGTCACCATAGCAACTTCAAACAACTTTGCAAAGTGCAATTTATGTGCTAAGTTGAAGGAGACTCTTGATAAGGATTTGTGCAACCTAGTCAAAGGGCTGGATAAGGGAGCATATGAAGGACCATATAGTGACCAACTATCATGTAGATCATGTTATTGGATGTGGAGGACTTTATCCGCATTGGAACCCAATAACTATTTATGTATTATACATGACAAGATGGACCAAAGAAAAGACTTGTCTTCCACAATTCAAGTACATACCAAAGTCATGTGGAAGATCATACCCTTTATGATCTCAATGACTGGGGCAATCTTGCATGGGCAGAATCAAACCTACTATGGCCATTTTAGTTTGGAGTTGTGGAGTGATGGTCCAGATTTTCATATTGGGAGTATCATGAGGTGTTTGAGAAACTATGAAAATGGATACAATGGTCACCTCCAGGACCTTACAGCTAGCCAGGCACTACATAGAGCATTGTTAGATGGAAACCCTAACAATATTGAAAAGTTCAGCAAGGCAAGGTTTAGGAAGCATGGGTCTAATGAACATGTTGGAGCTTCAACTTCATCGCGGCTAAACCTCAAGATCTACCCAAAAGGTTTCTCTTGCAACTTGATAATTGTGTCGGCCAAAATAAGAACAGGTGGATGTTTTCTTTCCTATCCTACTTAACATCCGTGGGGATATTTGAAAGAGTTAATTTAGGGTTTCTTATGCGGGGCATACCCATGAGGATGTGGATGCATTATTTGGCAAAATATAGTTGTATCTTGAAGCAGAAAAAACAAAGGACCAACTTTCCTAGGCTAATGGAAATCTTGCATGAATGCACTACTCCAAACCCTATAGCTTCTCTCATAGAAGAAGTGCCCATTGGAAGAGCTTTGTGGATGGTTATACATTGGATCTTGAAGGTCATTCCAGGCCTCAAGTAGTTCACTTTTTGGGTGAGAGATGGGATTCCAATCTTCCAATGGAAGATGAGACCTTCAGAGGATGAGTGGGAGAGAGGGAGGAAATATGGCATAGAGATGAGAATGGCAAGCCTATGATACCTCTAGGTCAACCAAAAGCTTTAAAACCCTCTTGGAAGAAGTGAAGCAATTGGGATTGACTAAGGAAGGAATCCAAGACTATATAAAGCATGCAGTAAAACCAATCCGATGACACCAACCGCGTGCCTTGGTGGGTTTACCGGAAGAAGGTGATTAACCCGTTGGGGAGATAGACACATCCTCGGATGAATTGAAAGAAGGGTGGTTGCCTAAGACTAGGTGGAAGACCTTAGCAGTGTGCCGAGGATTTTGATGACACCGTAAGTAGCATTCGCAAAGCAATATGCTCCTCCTCCTTCCGACAAACACTATGTTGGTCCTAAGAACAATAGGCCAAAGTTTCTAGGCATGGATGCTTATGAACCTTCCAATCGACTTGGAATGCCACCAATTTGTGGTAGTAAAGCCATCGATTTAGATACATATCCGATTGTGGTTGGGGTTCACTATCTCGATATTTGCAAAGAAGAAGGTAATATTAACTTCAACCATGTCTGCGGGTGGAATGGTGGTGTCCAAAGGCATCAGTTGACCAACGACGGATAAAGAAAGGTACTCAGATTGTTGGACAAAGAGATGGGAGGAGAAACCGAAAGTGATCCCGGATCTTTGGCTAGACTATGAAAGTGTTTTGTACTCATGGACTCCAAACACTATTCCAGCAAGAAATGCGAGAATTACAATACCTCGGGATGTAGGAAGAAGGCTATGATATCATTGGGGGTGCTTGAAGAAAGTTGAATAACTATGTAAATTTTTGTTATCACGTTTTTATGATATGGTGCTATATTGTGAAATATTGACTATTTTGTAAATAACATGATATTACGTTTTCATAATTTTGAGGTGAAATGTGTGAATTTGAATATGCTACTAAAAACATGCAATATGAAATTTGTCCCAAAATTAAGACATAAACCCAATTTAATTGAATGATGGTTATATATAGTAGAGTAGAAGAAAGACCTTGTAGATGAAGATGCAGCAGCAGAAGTTGCAGAGAATCAGCTGGTCACAGAGGCATATGGATCTGATCAATATTGATGTCTTCTTTAGCATCAAGCATGAAAAACGAAATAAATTATCTTACGTTCTGGGTAGGCCAAATTGTCGGAGTTCAAATGGGAGTCGTTTATAACTTGACCTTCATTTATCAATCTTAATTCCATCGGTGGATTGAGCACAATCCAGAATAACTGTAGCTCTAATTGCATCCATCCCACGATTAGCACTTGCACAAATACATTAAATGAAATGCTTGAAATGCAGAGCTGATACCTCAAGTGATAGAAACCATTAGCGATGTGGAAGAAGATACTCACATATCCTGTGGTCCTGTATGATTTCACAAATACATAACTGAGTTCCAGATACTCCACTCAATTAGCTTAATACAAATGAGAGAACAAAATGCCTTTGCAAGAACCAACCAGAATTGAAATGCCTTTGCAAGATCTAAAAACGAAATGCAAGAACCACAGACTATTGTTGAGCAAATGTTGAAAATCAAAATGGCCAAATCACAGCAGACTTCTTGAAGTCGAAACAGGGCAAATCGCAAAAGAAATCTGAAATAAAAAGAGGGCAAGTCTGTAACCCATTACAGCATAAATCAAAACAGGGGTAAACATGCACAGGGGTTTTTTTATTCACGGATTTTCTCAGAACAGCTTTCACGGATTCTTTTGTTCACAGATTGTTTTGAAGAACTTTGAGCAGAAGCAAAGTCAGAATATAAGGAAGTAGAAAGGAGACATTTACATGCACGGAGCAACCTAACCTCTGGGTTAAACAAATAACTCGCTCCAGCTAGAGGGGAATGAATCAATCTTGCCAGAGCTCCGTATCACAGCACCAAGGCCCTGCATTTTTTATCAGCCGCAATCAATTGGAATCAAACGCAGGCAATTTGAATCCATCAAAGATACTACATAAAGGTGTTCTTTGCCATATCATGGCCAATGGATCTTGCTCTGCACAGGTTAGTCTACAGAAAATAAGACCTCCAAAACGAAATCCACATCTTGCAACGATCTACAAACAGAAAATAAGAAATATGAACCTCTGCATTTTATGAAGCTAGCATCATAAGCAAATAGAAAGAATGCTTACCTGCTTTTGCTTGCCGGCACCACAAAATCGAGCACAATAAGTAATATTTATCTATGTGCTCCATTCAAGCAGATTGCCGCTCATCGTTGACAACTCCAAGGGTCCGGCCCAGCGCAAAGGCCAGAAGCGCCAAAGTGAGATTTGAGATTCGTATTGTGAGAGAAAGCTGGTCCGAATTCGGCAAAGGCAAGAAATTGTTGCGTCATTGAATGGGGTCGGCTTGGCCAACTTAAAATTCTGAAATAAATGGCGGCAAACGGGATGCCGCAAGGGGGAACTTCAGGTTGAGAAAGGAACGCCGCGATGCGCGTGACCGCTGCTCCGGGCACACAAAGTCCAACACACTACCATTTTAAAAAAGAAGATACATCTTCAATCATATCACAACGACTAAGAAGAAATAAATAAACTGACTATTTCTGATGTTTATACTGGCCATCTGATATTACACCTTAGACCGATTGCTTATGCCGGATCATACCTTACTTACTCGCCATAATTTCTCGCTTTCTTAACTTAAGATCTTATGCCCGGTTGCCAAATAAACCAATCGACATGATGCAAATGGCTTACAATAAATCGGGCATGTAAGCTTCGAGACAAACCCTGAAACCCACTATAGATCTAAACGATGGCATATCTTTTTAGGGAAAAAGAAAAAATGTCGGCCGAGGCACATAAAGCACGCTTGTGAGCTCAAGAACGTTGGATGCTATCACTAAGAAATGCCAAAGCCATGGAATCCCTAAGAGTAGATAAAAATTTGAAAAGAGAAAAGCTTGTGTCGCGGTGTGCGAATGGGAGAAAAAGCCCTGCTCAAAAAAAGATAATGTGCGTACTCGAGAGAAAAGCTTATGCAACCGGCTTCCATGAGTTAATGGGAGAAAAGTTCCGGACAACAAAAGTCGAAATGATGTCAAAATCAAATTGAATTTGGGTAAAACCAAAATTCTAGACGTGGAAGTTGCCCAACGTAAGAAAAACCAAGGTAAGGCCAGACTATTATTGGGCATATGGGATGCGTGGGACATCTGTTACCAAAGAACACCCTAAACCCATCCAACCAAATTGAAAATAATGCATTTGTTTGGGAATAATGGATCATACCGTATATTCCCCGCTTCTAATCTGCACCAACGCTTGTTTCGTAGAAGCTCCCCTTATTGCCTGCTCTTTGGCGGATCACCAAGTATTAAGGAAGAGAAAACCTCGTTCAACGTTTATGTTAGTCAAACCGAAAGATCCAAGCAAATGTGTCAAAGCTGGCTTCGTAAGTTATTTTCTACCTTCGCCTCTTGTCGACCTAATGATGTCGCACCGAAGAGCTCCACAGCCCAATGCATAATCTGAACCAACCCAAAGCGGAGGCCAAACCGAAAAGAGAGCTGGTCCAAATGCACGAAAAGAGAGAATTTTGAAAATTGTAAAGATCATTCAATATCGCCGGCTCCTCGCAACTTCAAATCTTCATTAAATGTCGGCAACCAAGGAAGGGGAATGCATGCGGACGGAAGGGGAATGATGCGGGAAGGGAACGCCGCGATTTCGTTCCATGCAAAAGACAGGGGCACATTCCCCAACCCCTTACCAAAAAAAAAAGAAGATGGGATTTGAGAACGAATGCCTAGTTCCTCCAAAAATATTTTTTGAACTGCTTCCAATTGCTTCCATAATCGAGTAGAAATCCCAGCCTCCCATATTGGTACACTGTATAGTAGAACTGTTTGCACTAGAGTCTTAGATAAGATCTTTTTCAGCCCCCAATCTGTGAGTGATGCCTTGCAACATTTTGCCAGCATGCTATATAAGGCAGCCCTTCCTCTTGATACTCTTCTTTTCACATGGTTTTTCCAGATGTAATTGGATGCTATATCTATCCCCAAGTATTTGTAGCTGTCCACATTCTCTAGAAACTGCCCTTTGTATGTAAATTTCGGCCGTTCCCTAGTTCCAAATATCATAACTTTAAATTTAGATAGATTGACACTCATTCATTTCGCATCACAAAAGGTCTCTAAGTTGTTTAAATGTTCTTGAAGAATCTTTCGATTGCTTGCCAGCAGTACCACATCATCTGCATAAAGAAGTAATTGGATAACATACGTACCTAGTTTTGTGCCTGCAAGAGATCTAGCCCTCAACCAGCCATCCAGTTCATCTATGAAAATTCCGAATAGCGTTGGAGATAACGGGCAGCCTTGGCGTACCCCAATGGTGCTCTTTGTGTCTGCATCAAGATCCCAAGAGATCTTGATCAAAATTTCTGCATATAACTGTGAGACAGCCTCTCTAATATGCTGAGCGACATCAATTTGCACCATGCGGTCATAAAGCTCTTTGAGTGGCACTATATCAAAAGCTTTTGTGAAATCTATGAACGCGACATATAGAGAAGTATTTGATGCCTTGGCCTTTTCTATCAGAGTTTTGAGAGTGAGCACATGATCTAGAGTGTTACGATGCTTGACATTCAGATCGTACATCAGCTTACTCTGCCCAGACGCTCAGTTTTCTTTCTAGTAAGCTACCTAAGATTTTGGCAAACACACTACCAATTAGAATGGTTCTATAATTGCTTCCACTTTTTTGTCTCCCCTCTTATGGATTGGATGGACACGGTTTACTCTCCAGTTATATGGCAGCCCTTGCATGAGTCCCTTATTCAGCAAATCTGTTAAAATAGTTAACGTTCCATCACCACCCCATTTAAGAAGTTCCACACATAAACCATCTGCATCATGTGCCTTATTGTTATTTGTTCTTGATAAACAATCTGCCACCTCTGCTTCAGAAAATATATTTGCACTGAGAGCCATTTTTGGCATACTATCTGCACCCTCTTTTTCATTAATATCCTTAACTAGATTAGCGAGGGCTTCCATGTCCAAAATAGTTTGCTCTGCCCAGAAGCTTTTTGGATTCTTTCTAAATTGGAGGACAGAAATATGTACATGTATCAGGTAGGTGCCTGAGGACCGAGCTGATCTCGGCTATCCATGATCTCTTGAAGGTATGATCCCAAACTCTGTACCGAGCTGGTATTCAGCATCTCATGCAGGGGCTGGCCAGGAAGAACCAGCTCAGCGTAGCGTATCCTAATGTCATCATATGCCGGAACAACTCAAGGGTGTGGCATTAAGTCTTCTACGGCTCCACCGACAGGCGTTGACAAAGCTCTCGCGGATGCAAGGTTCCCCAATCCATCTCCTCGTCTCAATCCGGAGATGGTGTGCCTCTGTGTGGATAGAGGCGATGGATCTGCGCTTTTTCATGGGTAGATGAGTGCGCAGGTAGCATTGCGGGCCCCGCTCCAACATGGGACTTATGTGGCGTTGATAATGTGCCGCCTCTTCACCGTTCAAAAGGTGCCGGGTATCCCATAGGTTGCCGAGGAAGGATGTGTCAAGGTACCGCCTCTCGTGAATGTGGCGACTGTCTCGCTTGCACTTTCGCAAGTAGAGCGTGAATTGTGGTCCGGAAGTTGTTCCCCACTCAAAAATGTTTGACGAGATGCATGTCCTGCTCGGCCACCAAAACATAGTTTACCACGCTGGTCCTACTTCCTGGTTGTCCTGCCTGCAAGTGTGCTGGCTGGAGGACGGCCATTGTGCTAGTCCATTGCAAATCACTAGGTCAAAGATACTGCAGAGCAGCAAAAGCTGCCTTCCATAGCACGAGACATGTGTGTCAGCTGATGTCCGTGGCCAAGCTCCTTCTAAGGGCTCAGCTATAACACATCATCTGTCAGAGGGCCAAATCTCATCGGCTGTTCTGTGCCAGTGCGGGCATTGAAGTCTCCAACGAGCATGACGCTACCCTCCTGCTTGTGATGTTGTATGTCATCGTATAGATCGACATAGGGCTCCAACCTATCCACACCCGGATGGTTGTGATAGAAGTTTCTCCCGGCATGTGGGAAGTAGCAGGCCGCCATAAAGAGAGGGCTACCACTGCAATTCTGCATGCGCACCCACATGTACCTGTTATGTTTGTCTGTCTTGCATAGGTAAACTGACTGTGCCAGGGCTGTTCGGTAGTAGCAGGCGACCCCTCCTTGCCCTCCTTTTCCTGTGCATTCATTGAAGACGGAGTAGTGATAGTATCCTGGCAAGTCAGATACTCTATATCCAGCATGCTCCCATGTTTCCAGGAGGAAGATAAGGCCCAATTGGCGGCAACCAAGTTGCGGCAAGGAAACATAGAAACATACTGCACAATAAAAAATGGGAGGTAGTTAAATATGGAAATCTCAAGATTTTAAATAAAGGAATACAGATAAGCAAAAGTGACAATGAAAATCTATGTCCTAACAAGGAAATCGATATAATGTATACAAGTTTGGAAAGGCCTCAGATGGTAAGAAAAAAAAGAGTCTCTTTCAATGGTTTAGATCACATAGCTAAATTCAACAAATATAGCCCGACAACAAAATTGTATTTCAAACATAATATTCCAAGCCAGGAAAGTCAAGCAGCTAAGACTCGAAAGGCAATAATCCAGGATGAGAAAGACAGGGATGATACTTCAGGAAATCAAGAGTTATCAATCAAGGCGACTTGACTGATATAAGTGACTCAGACTCAGGAAATGGCACTAACAGTTTGGATGAGTTCTATGATAACAATCTTTTCCAAGTACTCACAGAATACTCGAATGAGGATTGTGAGTTGGTTTTGTTGAAAGGGGATAAAAATTTTAAATGCTCAATATTTAGTAGTGCACCAACTTCAATTGAGAATTCTATCCCTGTTGGGATACAAAGGGAATTGAAAGCAAACTGAAGGAAATTTTACTACAGAAGCTAGAAGTAAGGACAAGAGTGTAGGGGTTGTTAACCAGAGTTATGAAGATTATTTGGAGAACCTTATAAACAAGTGTAACTCAGCTCATGATAGTTTTGAAGAAGCTCAAGAGATTATCAACAAATCAATACCAGATAGAGCTGTTATCATGTCCTCATCCCAATCTCAAGTGTGTTGCTCTGACATTGCCCAAAACTCTGCCGACAATTCCTTCATGTTAACTGAACCTACCATCTATGATTTACCATCTATTTTAACTGTCCATAAAGATCTGAACATTCAAGTGATCCAAATTTACAATAGTAACAATTTCATTTGGCATTATATTAATATAGAGCATGCAAGATAGTACATTGGGGTTGTCAATGTTTATGTGCACACTGAGCCTAGTGATTGAGATCTCCTATGGCAAAACATCCAATATAACATTTCACAGCTCCCTTATATTAATTGGATTATGACTGATGACTTCAACAATACTTCACAGTGGGATATGAAATTAGGCAACAAAATCAATATGACGAATGCAGAAAGAATTTAGCTCAATCCATGTTCTACTTTGTGCCATGTTCTAATGTCAAATTTTCGTGGTCAAATAAGAGAAAGAGACATGATAGAACTTATTGCAACCTAGACAGAGTTTACGTTTCTAATTCCTCCTCCAATATTCTAGATAACTTGTAATCACTAGAGATGAAGGAGCCATATTTTCTGATCATCATCCATTGGTTCTTGAGTTTGAGGACCTCAGCCTTCAAAGATACCAAGCCAAGACCTCCTTTAAACTTAACACTTCTCTCCTGACAAATTCAAAGTTCTGCAAGGAGTTCAGAGAGTACTATTCGAGCCTTTCAAAAGTTCCTCCCCATCAATCTATGACATTATTCTATTCTAAATTGAAAAAATCCAAAGCTTGGATTAAAAATTGAGGGATTGGAGTGAAGAAAGAAAGAGATCATCTCAAATCGAAGTTGTTTAACAGAATTAGACATTTACTTATGGTGGATTATAACAATGTTAACCTTCATGAAGAAGAAAATAGATTGGAAATGGAGATTAAACAATTGAGGAATACCAAGCGAGAGGTCTTGCTCTCAAGGCCAAAATTAGTTATGCTAAGGAGATGGACAATTCATCCTCTGTTTTTTTCTTTAAGAGAGTTAAACAAAGAATTCTCAATAATGTTATCACCCAAGTTAAAGATGATAACAGAATTAGACATTTTCTTATGGTGGATTATAACAATGTTAAGCTTCATGAAGGAGCAAATAGATTGGAAATGGATATTAAACAATTGAGGAATACCAAGCGAGAGGGCTTGCTCTCAAGGCCAAAATTAGTTATGCTAAGGAGATGAACAATTCATCCTCTGCTTTTTTCTTTAAGATGATAATGATAATATTATCACGGATGACCTTACTATTAGGGAATTCTTCTTCCATAAATATAAGAATCTCTTTGTGGATCAAACATAGACAATGAAATGGTAGATGTTTAGTTTCACATTTTCAGTGCCATCAATCATTCCCATTCTATGTCTGATGAAGTCTTAAATTGCCCTACTGAAAATGAGATTTTCAAGGCCATTGTTAAAATGAAGCATGGAAAAGCTCCAGGGCCTGATGGATTCCCACCCGAGTTGTATGTGGATTTCTGGGATATTTTAAAGATGGATCTTACCACTTTCATTAGAGGATATTGGTTCTTCATGGAGCTTCCTCCCTCCTATACTTCTAGTATGATCTCTCTTATACCTAAAAAGAGCAATCCTTGTGCTTTAAATGATTGGACACCGATTTCTTTAACTAATACCACATACAAAATTGTAGCCAAGATCATTGCAGAAAGGATAAAAGCTCACCTACAGAACGACTGATATCCGGTTTTGCTCACCCAGATTCTTACCAAAAAAAGATTCATTTGGACAATTATGTGTAAAACAAATGAGGCCTTGTAAATCGGAATAAAATCTCAAATCAAAATTGCCTTCTTCTAAAACTTGATTTCAAGAGAGCCTATGATTGTATGAATTGGAACTTTATGGAACGTGCAATGCACTGTATAGGGATCCACCCTCAACTTTTCCATAGAATTATAGGGTTAAATATAAATGCTTACTCTGCCTTATTAATTAATGGCACTCCAACTGAATTTTTCACCATCAAAAAGGGAGTTAGACAGGGGTGTCCTTTGGCTCCCCTATTTGTTTTTTACTGTGGCTGAAATCTTAGCCAGACATATCTTTTGCCTGCAAATAGCTCGTCAGATAACTGGTCTCCAAATGCTAGACACTACAAGAGGATAGCCATTTTTCATCACTTTAATATCACCTAAAATTTCAAAAAGTATTAAGTGATATAAATAATGATATTCAAGGTACAGTGGCACTATCAATGACAAGATTCTATCATCTATAGCATCGTCAACATTGTCATAAATATGGTCAACAATTATATCAGTACAAATTAATGACAATATATGTGTTACTAATAGCGCCATGAATAATATCATATATTGCATCGGCTTTACCATCATTTATTACTCCAATGGTATTAATGACAATATAAGTGCTATAGCTTATATGGCGATTTTACAATATCACCCTTAGCTTCATCTATAGTATCACAATTTGACATTATTATATCAATGCTAGCATATGATGCTATATGTGTCGATAATAGCATCATGGATAATATCAAGACTTACATCACTCTTACTATAAATCTTGTTGTAATTTTGATAATGATAATACAAGTGTTAATGCTTATAACAATTAGAATATCATTTGTGATGGCACTACCTTCTTCAAACTCCCACAGACAGAGTACACAAAATGACACTATTAGAACAAGAAAGAAAAAGATTCTACAAACTCCCATAGACATTAGCCCAACAAAAAGGATGTGGCCAGTCCTCTTGGCCCTCTTACTTCAGATTTTTTTCATATTTTTAGTATGATAAGTTAGTCTTCTTTTGGCACAAAAAAAGATCTAACCATCGCCCTAATTTGTAACGCTTTGATCTTCCACGCCCAAATCTAGCCCTAGATCTCATGGCCTATGTTTGGCCCATCCGATCATCCAAACAATTTCTTTTTACCCTAAGAAAAAAAAAGTTTAAAGTGCCAGATCTCTGTGACATGTTATGCAAATCTTCAGAAGTGCTTAGGTCGCCTTTGTCCCGCTAATGGTCTTAATGCGGTAAAGGCACTACTTATATCCGCATCAATCCCACTTCTAATCGTTTCTAAGTGTATCTATATCTCTTATTTCCGAGGTCAATCCTTCTTTACGCCTTGGAATATAGTATAAGTTATCGCTTTGGAGTTTGGGCGTCACATTTCCAAGACCACAAAACTATTGTTTTATCTAAAACCTATACCTCATCAAAGTAACTCTTGCATTGTGAGATACGAGTTCAAAGTATAGCTGCTTCATTAAAGACAAAGGTTTATGCTTCTTTAGTTGCAATTCTATGGACCAAGTACAAGGACATTGTCTTAAGATGAAATCTGCCTTTGGTTTTCTTTGTTCATGGAAGATTCATGTTGTTTTTAAAGCAATATGAACATGAATAGCAAGTTTCTGGGTTTCTTCAAAAAGCTGCTTCTGAAGTCTTCTTTTCTAAAACATGCAGGTGCAACGTGGGTTTCTTGAAGTCAACTTGCAGCTCATGTAAATTGTGGTCAAGTTGTAGGTGTCGAATGTACACTTCATTGTGATGTACAATTCAAATCTTTTGAGCTGCAAAATCTAAAAAATCTGAAAATGGGATTTTAAGCCAATAAATGATGAAACTAGTGGCTTAGATCGCTTATTCTCTTGTAGTGAGACTCCAATAAGCAACTCACTGTACTACAATATGCTGATGATACCTTCATCATGCTAAAAGTTGACAATGAAGTCTTGGACAATTTCTTTGATTGTATCAATATTTTTGGAGTTGCTTCTGGAGTCTTTCTCAACGTTGACAAATGTTCTATCTTATGGGATAATCCTACTGATACTGTTAACACAAGGGGAATTAAGATTGTACAGCCCAATGAGAGCATCACCCTCCTCGGCTTGCCAATCTCTCTTAACAACACAAGGAAGGGTGTCTGGGGTAGTATTATAAATAGGATCAAGAGGAAAGTCAATGGGATCAGTTTAAGTCTATCTAGAGCTAGGAGAATCATAGTGGCTAACTCAATTCTTGCAAGTACTCATATATATTTCTCTTCAATCCTCATATAGCTGACAAAAAATCTTACAACCTTATTGAAAAGTGTGTTAGAAAATTCATCTGGTCTGGGATGCATTGTCTTGATTGGAAGGAGCTAGCTCATGATAAGGATTGGTGGGGGAGGTGGGTGGAAGGGCTAGGTTGTAAATCCTTCTTTAAGCAAGCCCAAGCTCTAGGTGCAAAGTTCATTTGGAAAGCGGTTAATGGGTTTAATTCTCTTACTATGGACTTCATCAAATATTGGCTATCTAAAAGTAAACCTTTCAAAAAGTCAAACTGTCAACATATCCTTCCCCGACTGCTTTTCACTCCTTCAATGCTAGTCCAAATACATCTCATTTGATGAGAAACCTTTTTAAGACATGGAATGAGGTGGCTCCAACCTTCGAGCATACAAGCATCAGTGCACATAGTGGTTCTTTCTCTATTTTCTAGTCCCCTATTTTTGCAAAGAATGGTTACTCTTGCTGAAAGCAACACCCTAAAAGCTACAGAAAATGGAAAAATGCAAGTTTCTCAGTTTTATCTGACCTATGGCTTGGAAATAGGTGGAGATCTTGGAATGAGATGAACCTAAATGGTATTTCCACTCTCGCTGACAAGCTTCTATACAAACACATTCTCCTTTCTTTAAATGGAATCAATCAGTTTCCAGTTGCAGATTCTGCCAATTGGACACGTGGGAAGAATAAAGGTTATGGTGTCTCTAGGACCTACAAGCTAATTTCTGATGCTAAATCCAATAGGTTCCCATCCAAATGGAACTTAGCTCCAAATGAGTTTCTTAGAATCTTAAAAAATTGTTGGAAATCTTATTATCAACCGAAAATTCAGCTTATGGCATGGCTTTCTCTCCACATTGCTATTCCTTCTAAATTATATATTAATAAGAGATTGAACAACTGTGATCTCAACTTTGATCCTACCTGTGATGTTTGTAAGGGGAGGCCAGAATCTGTTACTTATATTTTGAGCTGCCCTTGAATTTCAGTCTGGTTTCAGAATTAACTTCCAGGGTTCCATCTGTCAGTTTCTTGGGGAAAGTAATGCCTTTGTTAACTCTTTGTAACAAATTGCCATATGATGTGTTTGGAAATTCCGAAATGCAATTACTCTTGGAAATCGAAACATGAGTATTCCTAGTTTGAAGCTTATGTTTATGGTTAAGTTATCTACTTGTGTTATGTCTCATAAGGCTAAAAACGAGGATGCTTTTGATAGGAAATGACTTGCATTTAGTCAATTTGTAGGTCACTCATTCAAATGCAGTTACTCTCAAATGTCTTCTAATGATTTTATGGACTTCAGATTTATGGAATCTCTTGACAGGATTGCTTAATGGTCACCCAAAATTCGATGACATTTCTGACAATGAGGCCTGGCTTCAGCTGAATTCTTTAGGCCATCACATTCCTCCATCAAATTTAGGTCCTATGGTAGCTAGGTTCAAAGATATTCTACTTGATGTCTATCAGGCTTTGATCCTTAATATTTTGCTCTTTTCATTACTGTGTTTCTGAGCACCCTTCACCAGAAGGTCCTGGAATGGTGGTCCAGAAGGCAGAACATATCCTGTTGACGGGAGTGGTGTACCTAGCTTTTCTAGGCTTAAGAAAAAGGCAATATTGGTTGACTGCATGCGGTTATGGAGCAGGGCCTATGATATGACGGAGCAAGCGTTTGTGTTCCTTGCACTCAGCATCAAACTACTAGTTACGCAGGAAGGTTGTGGTCCACAAGGTCCATCGAGGGCGGTTTCTTCCAAAGCACCTGTCTGCAGCAGCCCCGAGGATGTCAAGTAGCTTGTTCGCCTATTGCTCTAGAATAAAGAACCGCAAAATGTCTACCAAGTCGTCTTTGAGCCTCTGTATGTTCATAGTCCAATCGCAGTTGAGGCATGTGAGGAGGTGCCCGCACAGGAGGTTGGAATAACCTGTCAAGCCAGCTACATATAAAGTGGTAGGTAATCTGAGTCCAGCTCCTCATCCCTACTATTTGTTCCCACTCGGAAGTGCTTGATAACATGCATATCATGCTCAGCCACCAAACATAGTCCACCCCACTAGATCTGCCACCCCTGGTTCTCCTATGTGCAAGTGTGCTTGCAGGAAGATAGCCATTGTGCCAATCCATTGCAAATTACCAGGTCAAAGATGCTGGAGAGCAGAAGCAACTACCTACCATTGCGTGTGACCTGATTGTCGTTCGATGCCCATGGCCAAGCTCCTTCATGAATGGCACACTTGCAACACATCGCCAGTCAGGGGATCAAACTCATGGGTTGTTCTGCACCAGTCAGTGTGTGCATTGAAGTTTTGACAAGTATGACACTACCCAATTGCTTGTATTGCTGTATGTCATCATATAGATTCGACATAGGGGTCCAACTTATCCAGATCCAAGTGGGTGCGATAGAGGTTGCTCTTGGCATGTCAGAAGTAGCAGGTCGTCACAAAGAGAGGGTTGCTGCTGAAGTTTTGCACGAGCACCCACAAAAGTACCGGATTGTTAGCAATGCGCCTTAGCGGGAAGACATGTCTATGCCAGAGCTATCAGGTAGTAGCAGAGGTGAGCCTCCTGTGTCCCCGCTTTCCTATGCATTCATAGAAGATGGAGTAGCACTGGCATCCTGGCAAGTCGGGTAACCTATATCTTGCATGCTCCCATGCTTCCATGAGGAAGATGAGGCCCATACCTGTGGCAATCGAGTTGAGACTATCTCCCTTCTGCCATAGGAAGCCCCGACAATTCTAGGATGTGGAGGCACAATCCCTATTCGCTCGCTGGAGCTGCAATTGCAGATTCGGTGGTGGCGGCACAATTCCTCTTCTCCTCTTCTGTTAGGGTTTCCCACCTTCCTAGCTCAGCAATAGCTGCATTCTCTACGAATGGGTAATCATATGTCTCGTATACCTGCTAGAAGCATCTGAAACACAATTATTTATCTATACATTCTTGTCTTTTATCTTTAGATATTGACTACAAGAACTGCTTCTGTCTTTACTGGTTGAGGGTGTTTCCTTACCCTTGCTCTTTGAAGTTAATATTCTTTTTGTCTTGCCTTCCATAATTATTGCTATAAGGGGTCTTGGCAAATGCCGACTAGATTTTCTTGAACTATATAACCCTATGTTTTTGCCCTCAAAGCCATCCTACTTCTGTGTCTGATCCTAAGATTTTGTAGCTGATGACTTTTCCGTCCGTTACGGAGACCGTGCAGGGGTTGATTGCTCTAGCAAGCTTCATATATTGTCATTCAACCGTTCTATATACCCCTCAATTGTTCGTCCGTCACTAGGTTTTTGGCACATAAAATCTCAACTTCATGAAGTCCTCCATGTATATTTGTGCAGTCTTCTGCCCATGTTCTTGCATATAAAACTTGTGCACTTTGGGAATATAATGCTGCTTAAGGCTTTGGCAAATTTCTTGAATCTGCAGCTATTCCTAATTAGGCAATGTGCTTTTGCATGTCCCTTTCACAAAAATTCTGGCTGCACCGTAAAGTTTAATTACAGCAACCCTGCCCTTATCCTTCATCTCGTAAGCATTTTTTTACTCCTTCATCTTATCTCATCTCATCTCATCAAGCCATAAATATGCTCCCATGCCCAATTTTATTACCCGAGAATTGCTTGAGCTTACATGCTTTCCTTCTTTTGATAGTTGGATCCTTTGTCAATTTTGTCTCGGTTATGTCTTCCCTTGAAATGTATGTCTCTTCGTCTCCATCTAATTCTATGTCAGGCTTGGAGATGTAGGATATTGACTCTAAGCTTGGCAATTTGTGTCAGATCCTTTTCTTTCCCTTCATTTTTAGGTTCTCGGGGTGCTAATTGTACTTGTAGTAATTGAATAATGGCATCCGCTAGGTTTAATGCCCTTTCTGCCAATAGGGCCATGATCTCCTGTATGTCCAACTGCATCTAGCACATTCTCTATTCAGGTGTTTGCATTGCCTCTATCACCGAAGAAGTTCTAAGGTTGTCTCCTTGCTTCCTTCCCCTTAGTTGTCCTCTTCCTCCCTTGGGCTTCATTTGTTCAGTTATTTCAGCATTCCCAGAAGTTTCTTTGTTGTCGCCTCTCGATCCTGCCAGGTGTCTTCAACATTCTCGGCCTCTTCATCGTTTTGAATATTATCAGTTCTCCTCGAATGTTCTACATTCTTTTGTATGGTGGCAACTCCTTGAATGCTGGGTCATCAATTGGCATGATCCTTCTCGGGGTTTATTTAGCCCTCACCATAACCAACTGTTCTTCAATCTCTTGGTGAGCTCTTTAATGGACAGCGACGCAAAAAAACAGAAAAGTCTATCTTTGAAAATTTGAGATCACTTATGTAGAGTCGAAAGGGAATCTAGGGTCTTGAGGTTCAAAACATGTTACCTAACTTTTAGATGTAATTATACAGTTCAGCCTATTTAAGGAATTGGACTAAGGAATAACAGTGGAACATATTTTATCGTGCTCCTAGAACTTGTTAAGAATCTCATAGGTGCCTTTTGCGCATGATGAGAGTCATCTGGCTAGGTTAATTTTCTTTTAACTAGATAGTTAACTAATTTATATTGTTCTAGCTTATCATAATTTATTTCGTGATAGCTAAGCAGAGGTGGGAAAACTGGTGAACGTTTTTGCCCCTTGGCCACCTAGGGCTCTTGCAGCCGTACCAATGTAGCAATATAGGTTATATTCACGTGTTGTATTAACATGTGCAATATAATCGTCGATAACGATTACATCCCATGGTGCAACCCCTTTTTATACTGGTATAGATGTCACCATACTTGACATGTACTCATGACATGGCCATATAGGTATTTATACTATATAAAATACTAGAATGTCACATCAAATGTGAAGTGAATAGATCTACGCAAATATCAAGTCTAATGACATGTATTTCAGAAAGACTAATGGTTCGTCCATTATAACCTCTTTGTTTTTGTGCTATTTGATAGAAATTGGAAGTATGAATTTCCATCATATATCCATGATGATGATAGAGACTCAAGGAGGGCTTGATAGACAAATAAGGACTATGTGGACTGAGCATCTCTTTCACCTTCTATATTATGTATAGTCATGTGATAGCCAAGCTAGGATCTCCGACATGAGCCAACATAATTCACATGAGTTTTTTCTTACTATTAAAGTAAATGATATTAAATGAGGCCTAGGCAACATGAAAGCTAGTAGAAGTTCTATTCTATACTATTCTATTCGATTTTATTCTAGCTTTATATATTGGAGACATGCAAATCTTATATGATGTATTTTGTATAAATTTTGTATCTCTTACATCTTTAGTTTAGAGCAATTTGAGCTTTATTTGTATTGGAGGTTGCTTCAGTTTAAATATGTAGAATTGCAAATCCTAGAATCGTTCAAGAAGTTGACACGGTGTTAAGAACATAACTTACATATTTCAGTAATGGATCAGATGCATGATAAAATTGAGGATTGTAATTCTTTTTTCTCATGTTTGTAACGTTGGTTAGGATCTAATAGGTGCACTAGAATAGCATAATTAACATTAACTAACCATACTGATAGCAAGGGTCAAATTTGAGTACGAAATGTAGAGAATCTATCGCTTTCATTGTTGCAAGAAAAGCTAATTTGCCATATAGCATGTTGCAACAAATAATATATGCTATTTTTCCTTGTGAGAAAAGGATGTATGCTATCATTCATTGCATGTTGTTGTTGTGAATGTGCTCAACCTTCAAGTGGGCGAGCAATAAATTTTGTCCTTATATGCAAATTGACATCTTTTGTTAGATATAAAACTACATGGCAAAAGTAAATGAGGACCATGCAAACAAGGTATCAAATACTATACAAATTTAAATAAATTAAATAACGATTTTTTATATAGTTTGTAATGACCACTGGGCTTAAATTACGTCATTATTCCCTTCAAATTATAACACGTAACTTTGCTAGTGGTTTTGTGGAGCGGCGCCGCTTGCCCTGTTTTAGCATGCTGGGTTCTTTTTTGCACAGTGCAAGCTATGGAGTGCACTTCCGATGGTGAGTTGAGATGGCAGCATGTTATTCTTTTGCTAGGATGTCAGACTTGCCGGAGTTGAGGCGCAGATCTTCATTCTCAGCACCCAGTTTTTAAACAAAGCCTCAAAATCAAAACCTAAGAGTTTTGTCTCAACTGCACAACTTGCTTTTGGTGAAGGTTGGATAAAATCTTTGAACTTTGAGAAAACCATTGAATGCCCTGCCTCATAACAAAAACTGATTTTCTTCTCTTAATCTACTCCTTAAGTGTCTATTCTGTTCAACAGACCATTTCTCGAGCAAAAAATCTCTTCAATAGACCACCTCTTGAGTAAAAAATTGGAACATGAGATTAAATAGACCAGAACAGGGGATTCAAAGCCTGAACAAGGGCGATGGACGATTAAGAAAATATCATGCACAACAACGGTGTGGAAATTTAAGCCTAATGGTCATTACGCTTGCTAATTAAAAGAACTTCGAGGATTTACGGTTGTAAAGGCCTTGGTGGTGCTTCAAACTTAGTGGCGCACTTTTCGCTGCTTTCAGGTACGCTTGTGTGCCTCCTCGTTGGGGGAGCCACCAAGGCCTTTCAACGCCAGAAGCCCCTTTCTCTCAGCCCTCACTCTCTCTCTGGCGCCCTCACTCTCTCTCTATAAGCCCTCCTCTCTCTCTATAGCGCCTCACTCTCTCTCTAGTGCTCTCACTTGCCCTTGCAGAGCCCCCTTGATTTGCCCCTTTACGGCTTTCTCTCTCTAGGGTTTACAATCTCTCTCTAGCCCCAAAACCCCAAAACCCCCAAAAGGTGCTCAGCCCAGTGATTTTGGGTCCCCAAATTGATTCTAAGCACACTTTTCTGACCCAGAGACCCCATAGCCTTTGGAAGTCAACAAGACAAGGATGGAGGGAATGCGCATACGCTAAAGAAGCGGGCACACACATAATGCCAGGGCCTCCGGAATTCATCTGCAGAACTGCGAGGAGGCAATACATGTCTTGGAGGGAAAGCTGCAACATCATGGTGACAAGCCGGCGAGGTGTGTGAAGATGCAAAGGATACCCGGCCAGCCTATTCTCAAGAAAGGGGTTGGCGAAGAGAAAGAACGATATCGACGTATTTGAAGAGCTTGCTCCGAACCCGATGGATAGGCACTTTGGCCTCGCTGACTGGCCTTGAACAAGCGCGTGATCTTCGTCGCCCGGCCCACGGTGAAGTGGCAGCCGATGTCCCAAGACCAGCCCGATGCAAACGGCGACGGCGGCTCAAGCGGAAAATGTCGAGGAGGATGTGGGTACAACCGCAAAACAGGCACCTAGGCGAGGCGGTGGCGCCGGGTTGCACGCTTGGTTGCCCTAGGCTCAACATGGCGCACCGGGAGGCTACAATATCTGGGATCGGTGGGAGGTTGGACACAGCGGAGAAGAGCGGTACCGAAAGTCAAGCCCATGCTTCGGCCCTTGAGAAGAAGGATGGCCGAGTTCGTGAGGAGATGTATGATCTACGATGCGGATGAAGCGGACAAGTACCACTATTGTGGGGCAGCACCACCACCATGCCCAATACTTGAGGCGAGAGGTTGCCTGAGGGTAGGCGGTCCCTTCCGAGGAGAAAGGACGCCCGGTCCCGTCCGAACATTGTGGATTGCCCTTGCACGAAGAATAGGGGATTCTCCCGGCTAAGCTCCATGCCCTAGTATTGGCAAGGCTCCAATTGCGGCACTTGATAGTAAGAAACCCGACCCGGTGGGAGGGCCAACATAAGACCAGACTAGTTAAACTCCACGATTAACCGACCAGCGTCGAAGGCGTTGATCCGCGCCAGTGCTAATTAGTCTTTTGAAGGGACATCGGTGTACTTAGAGACGGACCTGACCCGGCTCAACGAAGGGAGAGGGCATGAGGAGTTAAGCAAAGATTAGATAGGTCGGTGGTGGGGATCAGCGGGCACGGTGAATGGCAAGATGAAGGTATTTGTGCCTCCCTCGACCCAACAATGGCGAAGCGGCAACCAGGGGACCAAGCACCACGGATCCCCACTTCGAATGGCGAATGCACCACACGGCAGCCGAGGAACCAAGTACCGGGCACCACCCGCAGCGGCGAGCGGACATGAGAAGCCCCGGCACCGCCCAATGGCCCAACTCCGCAGCCGACCTCCATGGGGAATTTGGGACAAAGGCGATCACCCGAGCGGCATAGGAAGAGTGCCCGAGGTGTGTGCCGTTGGGCGTAGGGATTTCCCAGGAAGCGCGGCGGCGGCATTGCTGAAATTATTTGCGGGGCATGGACATCATCTTCTTGCAAGAGACATGGGAATATAGTGGTCATCTATTTTGGGGACATCGAGGTACCATCATTTTCAGCGGCCAATGGCGCCATGGCAAGCGAGGGTATGGAGGGTGGCGTGCTACTTCAAAGATGCTATAGCATCTACGGTCTCGCTCCACAAGAGGCGATAGACTCAGCAGCTACTGTGGATACAAGTCTTTGCAGACCTCACCATATTACTTTGTTTATCGCGAGGATGTTATATACCCATGAAAGTTCTAAGTTCTACGAGGGGTGCATCAGGCGATCTACCGTGTGCATATGCCCTAGGGGAATTGTATGATGACATAAAGCATATCACCCGGGGAGGTCATGTGTTTTTATAAGGAGATTTCAATGCGCGTGCGGACGCGGTGCGGTCGGTCACCTTCGGGGAAATGCTGACTCCAACCCACTTTGGTTAGAAAGCGAGGCATCCCGGCATGCAAAGGCGCTCGAGGATACGATCTCAGGAGCCTTTGGAAGAGAGTTGGTCCAGCTATGTCAGATCTTTGACATGGTGATCTGCAATGGTATGCTCAAGTGGTCCGTCGGGGGGCTTCACTTGCGTGAAGCGGCGGAGGCGATGGTGGAGCGGTGTGGTGGACTATCTCCTAGCTCCAATGTGCGAGAACTTGATATCATTACGTGATTTAGCGGCGAACCGCACAGGAACAAGAGATGAAGAGACTTTGTCGGACCACTATCCACTTTATGTCACTTTGGATTGGAGGCACTCTCAAAGTAGCCCACGGGGCCAGCACCCGGGGTTTGGGATACCCAGGAACTATAGGGAAAAGCGAGGATATGAGGTGGAGCTTGAGCATGAGCTCTGAGGGGATTGATGCCCTCTATACATTGCATGATAAGTGTGAATGGTTGGTGAAGGCTTTACTCGCAGCAGCCAGTAAATGCTTTGCAGCAAGAAAGCTCCCGCGCAGGGACAGTGTGCAATTCCCTCAAAACCCCTGGTTTGACGCGGAATGTAAGGCTCTAAAGAGTCAGCTACGCACCATCTTAGATCCCGACTCGACCCGCAAGGCCATTAGGACTATAAGGCATTCTTGAAATCCAAAAGCATCGCTACATTGCGAAAAAATCAAACGCGCATGTTTGATCTATCGATGGCCGAGGCAAAAGCCTTTTGGCGTAGAGTGCTGTATAAGAGGCATCAACCACCTGGAAATGTTACTTGAACCCGGTGGAGGCAGCCGGTTGGAGGAGTTGTATGACCCCGGGGAGCAATTGGCGGCGTGCGGATCAACTAGGAGAAACACTACAGCTCTCGAGGAGGACATCCACCGGGGTCTTAGGCATCTTGCTAATGGTAAAAGCAAAGGACTTGCGGGGACTTTAGGCCAAGCTTTTGAAATGGGGTGGGCCGGCTTTGCTTTCGGACCTTTGGCGAGGATAATCAATCGAGGCCATCGAGAGAGGGCCTCCCCAGAATGGATGGTTAGCAAGGTCACCCCTATTCATAAGCGGGGAAGCGAGGGATGACTCCACCAACTACCGTATGATCATGGTGAGCCGTTTTCATCAAAACTTCTAGTGGGTGTCTTTGGAGAAGAAGTTAGCATAATGGGCGGAGGGGTCTGAGTCAAGTGCATTTGGCCGGCGTTTTTTACGCCCCTCCGCAGTGATCATATTTTTACTCTCGAGAATCCTTATGGAAGCTAGCCGCCAATGCGCGGCGTGACTGTATTGTTGTTTCGCGTGGATTTTAAGGCGGCATATGATCACGGTCCCTCGGGACTTGTTTTGTGGCAACACTTGCGGGGAGCTACATCTCCCAGGAGTTGCTTGGGAATGCCATCTACTTGGTTGTATGGTGGAATATATGCCACTTTACTGCGTCGGACCACCGGTGACCAGCACCATAGGTGTTAAGCAAGGATGCCCGTTATCTCCAGCGCTTTTGGACTCTATATTGACAAGTTGGAGACACGGATGCAAGAACATGGAGGTGGTGGCCACGGGCGGTTGAGGCATATCTTGTAAAAGCGGTTGCTCTATGCGAGCGATCACGGGTTTATTATCCCATACAACCCCCCGAGTATGCGAGGAACATTTGGATGCTCTCGGTCAATTACGTGACATAGCGGGAATGATTAACCAACGAGAAAACCAAGCTGTTGCCAATCACATCAAAGACGCGATATCGAACTTCTATTACGAAGGGACAAAGGATGGAAGTTGTAAGGACCTTTAAGTATCGGGAATGATTTCTCTGCTAACATGCTATGGGATGGCTATTGTAGAAAGAAGGGTCATCGCGGGATGGAAAGTCACGTATGCAATGCGAGAATAGGCATCCTGAGAATAGGCAATTGGCACATAAAGCACACTTGTTTAGCAAGTGGAATCACGATCTTCTTTGTATGGGATAAGGGGGGCGGCCGATTAGCAAGGTACAGGATAAGCTAGAGAAGGGTCTAAGGCTTTCGACATCCTGACCTAGGCGTCAAGGACATGGTACCTTATCAATTTTTTTGATGTATGAGGGCGGCTTTTGGCCCCTGCGGCGATACGCTATCTTGAGAGCACCTGCGCGTATTTCCATAAGGTTGGCGAAATGGATGCAGCGTCTTCCTCCAGAGGCTCGTTATTGGCACAAAGGGCATAGCGTCCCGAAGAGAGTATGGCAAGAGTATTGTAGGGGATGGTTTGCCGCGATGGTCCATAGACTATCAAACACATTGTGGATATGTCCGATATCTTGAGCATGGGAGGCATTTGAATGCGGTGCTTTGCTGCCTCTCGTGGGATCGCCCACTTGCAAAGCCCAAAGCGAGCACTACCACACCGCGGAGGTCAATCCATCGCTTGAACCGGCCCCCACCGATTATCACGAAGGCACACATTTCCACCAAGAAGCGAAGAGCAATAGCTGCAATAAGGCCGGGGTCCCACCATCTCGAGAATTGAGGCATTTGGGGTATGCGGATGAGGCGGGGAATCCCCGGCATGAGAGAGATTATGCGATCTTTGTCACACATGCAGGATAGTAGAAGATGAACACCATGCTCTACAGGGAATGCCCGGCATATGCACATCGGCGGCTCATGCCGATCTCGAGATGCTCACGAGATAGCAATTCACCAGCTGGCAAGCCGCCCAATGGTGGCACGCGTCTTAGCATCCTACATGCGCGGCAGAAGTCTCCACCGTCGGGGAGTCCCCTCCACGGCCAGGGGAATTTGAGCGCCCAAATAGGGCCTCTCACTTGCAAGGGTTTTTCCTCCCA
>JAJEKV010000006.1:20355657-20379902 GCA_021234155.1 Isoetes taiwanensis
CGGGGTTTTTCATCCACGATGGTAGAGACACATTATGCGGGGGTTTACGTGGTTTTATTTTGTGTTTGAAACTTTACGCTATATTGTAAAACCATTTCATAGGCCAGTTGGCCTCCGTGGACGTTAAAATATACTTCCTTCCTTCCTTCCTTCATTCCTTCCTCTCCTTCAAATTACCTAGTATTTAATTTTAAAATAAGTGGTTATGAGTTTGAATTATGCTTAAATGTTATTGTTATGTTAAATCAAAAAATATTTTGTATATCAAGTTCATGCTTAAAATGATATTTTTAAGTCGTTTTTAAATAGGCTTTCATGAGTACGAATTATGCATAATCCATTTCAAGAATGTTATATACGTTAAAAATAGCATTTGGATAGGCTTGGGGTAAAAGGCTAGAGAAAATTGGAGGATTGGATGCAATTGGGAGTGTTTTCATTCCATGACATAATTCTTGCCAATTCCTTATTAAACCACATGTGATCTATCATTACAATGGCAAGTCATATCACCACGCAAAGAAGTGACTACCACCATCACCACTATTTTTATCATTCAAAAAGTTTTACTATGAGTATAAATAGAAAAATAATTGTTGAAACAATTATCTTAGGGCAATGGGATACCCTTGAGTCTTGGTTCGGGAAATTTTTTGGTAACTAAAGGAAATTTTCCTATGTTTCTTATGATGCTAGCATGTAAATGTTGCCTACAATTTCCTCTAGATTAAAGGTCCTTGACATGTCTACGTGTAGTGACTATGATTGAATCGTGGGGCGGTTGTCCCACATTGGATGTCTATCAATAGGTGTTATTGACCGATGTCCTTTTTTCAAACGAGAAAGAAAGTAGTCAGAATTTTACTCACATTTCTCTTTTTTTTTCGCCACGTTCATTAGCACCCACTATTTACGTTTTTTACTTGTCATTTTAAGTTGTTTTGCATGATCACGGTGCATTAACGGCGTCCGGTGGTGCCAACCATCCTTTACGTTAAAACAAAGCGCAGCCAGTGGGAGATAAAGGGCTTTCTCTTTATCGGGAAAAGATGGTTTTAAAAAGTTATCTTCTTTTAAAAGGGGAGGGGCTTTGGTTTGTTAGACGCCCAGCATCTTGTAGCATCACGGCGTTCCCTCCACTATCGCGGGGACTTTTGTCTTCTTGGTTTCTCTCTTACCTCCATTATCATAATTCAAATCATCTTTGCTTCGCCGAAGACAATGGTGCTCATTGTCAGACTCGCTATGGGTTACCGTTCATCTCGGATTTTCTCCCTCTCTTCTGTGTTTTCCTTTTTCCTTGGTGCAGACGGCAGCAACCTAGGGTTGCTAGATGCAGCTGTTTTTTAAGAAACCCCGTCCCAGCAGAGGCCTGCTCAACCTAATGGATTCAGTTTTGGCGGGGTCATGGCTGGGGCTGGAGCATTTGTGCAAGATCAAGGAAGGTAACACCATTCTATTTTTATTTTTTGCAAATGTCTAAGCATATTTGAATGTTTCCATACCAATGTATCAGATACGCAAATAATGTTTTACCAAGGCAAGCATTCTCTGGTTACAATTGTGCACGTTTTGTCTTAAAGTCCGAGATGATCAATGTTTGATGATATTTCTTTTCATTTGTGCAGGGAGGAGCACCTTCCGAATGTTTTGCAGGTATGTGCTTAACTTTTAGTGAGTTGTTCGTGCTGTAACATTCTAAGAATTTTATCTCATATGTCCGTTGAGTTAATGAATCAGTTTTGCAAATGTTCACACGGTGGCATAGATCATGACACTTCCCTACAACTTTGTTGTTGATGGCGCCTAAGCACCGATAGTCATTGGAGCCAAATTTTCTTTTCGCTTCCATGTGTGAATGGTCAATATGCTAGGTGATGTAATGGCTCTTGAACTTCAAAGCCCAAATGCATAATATTCGAGGTTTGTATAAAATAATTCCTCACATAAACATAAAATGCTTTATCGCGGCATGGAGCTAAGTGCCGTTTGTCCAAATGGTAGAAAAAACTTATAATGCCTGGTTTGAGTCATTGCCGAATGCACTCCTAATGTATCCATTACATTATTTATATGAAGGAAGTGAAAGAGTAAAGTGCAAGCTTACTCTTCATTATCTAGCTCACCCACTCTAACAACTTCTAGTATCCGAACATGGTGCTAGTATTGTGATTTTCTTAAGTCTCTGCTTTGCTTTTGTCAAGCTCTTTACCCAAATATTTGTTCCGCTTATCACAAGTTCAAAGACATAAGGATTCTTCTCAAAATTTATTTTGCATGCTCTAATTAATATATATAACCATTATCTTGAATATGTATTCTCAAGTGACATTCATATGCGATGGTCATTATCCGAATCGTTATGGAGGTAGTTTTGTGTAAGGTCTACTTTGGTTTGATGATGTCTATAAGCGCCAGGAGCTTCCTCTCACCGTAAGCGGCAAGGTAAGCGTCTTCAATATGGTCGCATTAAGAGATATTATTCACCAATCATTGTGTAAGTATTGAACTAGCACCAATCACATCTTTGAGAGTGCGTCGATGCCACCCTATTCAAATTTGCACTGAGGAGTAAAAGTTCAAATTAGGGCTCAAAAACAGAGGATTTATGGCCATGATTAATGTCCAAAAGCAAATGAGTTTGGTACAAACTTTGTTTGTCATAGCTCTACCGAATAGTTTGGATGATAGGACCTGGCATAAAAAGTGGCTCCAAAACAAATTACAAAATACAAGATTACAAAATCTTCAAAGACTCTCTCTCGTTTTTACAAATTGACCAGTACTGTTTTTCTTTTCCGATGTTTCAAGTGATGATTTTAAACTTGCTACAAAAATATATGTTATTTCCATAGAAGCAAGAAAGCAACGCATAATCTTGGGCACGTACTGCTTCCCATTCGCAAGAAGTGGACTTATGGAGTCTTCTCGCTTCGGTTACCACTAAACATATGACACATAAGCCTATGCTCTTATGATGTGGATAGCCGCTCCGGGGTACGCATCATGCAAATTATCCGATGCAAAGGTATATTTGGTGTGCTTAACGTTTTTTCATGTAAGCTTGCATATGATTTCACCTCTCTCACTTTAAAATTATGCATTTATTACATGATGCTAGATTTTTGTGTTGAATGCCTTCAGGACCTCCAAAAACAAATAAATATTGAATTGTAAAATACATTAACTTAAAATTTGTGAAAATCATGTTGTTAAGACATTTGACGCATGCCAGCGTTCATTTTAGTGTTTTGGGTCAAAGATAACTCAAATAGATCCTGGATGATACATACAATGTCATCTGGCAAAAAAGTTGTGTGGAGACTTTTGTTTTACAATCACGTTAATATGACATGTGCTAATCATCATTTGCTCATGACACCATGAGGAATGCTCGTGGGCAATTGACATTTCTATTTTATTTTCTGGGCGCCAAATCACATACAAGCAGAGGCATTGCAAGGAGGAAAAATGTCCGAATTGACTAACCAAGCTCGAATTTACCGCACGTTTTGATTATTTGATGGGTAACTGCAAATCAACAAGTGATGGCAATCCCCTGTACAAAAGAAAATTAACATCATGCGCTCAAGCCGCCATGCGTTGTGTCAAAAACGGCGGCATGTTACCGCTTTCATGAACAAAAATTGGACGTTAGTTCTTATAGATCCCAATGCCAATGCAAAGCAGACCATGATTGGGAATCGTGAAGCTAAGGCACATGTAAGTTTAGGTAGAAACTAAAGTTTGGGTAGAAACGCGTCATGCTTTCATATAATGATTATTATATCCTATAGTGTACTTTTATCATATTTTTATCATACGTAGGTATTTCCTGTAATTTTACTACCATTTTATAGGATTCCACTCTTACACTAAAGTAAGCTATTCTCCAAGCTGTGGAACATAGCATGCCAAAAGAGGATTTTGTCAACTAGGCAATTGATACAACATCAAAAAGTTGGTTGTTGGATTTGTTTTTAACCTTTACAGAAGAATATACAGGGTTAAGCGGGCTAATTTAAGGCCGTTTTGTTTAGGGATTTATCGTAAAGGGTTATCTTCATGCCTTCCATTGCTTTTGTGGATCTGTTTCTTTCTCTTGAATTTTTGCTTTAATTGTTCTTGTATCTTTTGTTTTCCCCGCATTAATTTTTACTACGTAAAAATGCGCACCTTTGCTGCGCCTTATTTGCTCATGTGCGTATTAGCATCAGAGTAGTAACAATGCAAGTGCAAAGAGTGAGAAAACATACATCAAACTCTCCATTTCCTCCGACAGCCGATAACCAAGAGTGTCAAGTACATATTTTGTCTACATCGCTGCCCAATGGATTGAATGTTTAGTGAATTACCCAAAAAAAGGCTCTAGGTATGAGAATGGTTAGAAATTAATGCAAAGGCACATGACATGATTATATATGTGAACACGTTGCTAATTGCAAGTGGCAACATGAATTACCTTGGTTTTTCAATAAAAGATTCCATAACAATTTTGCAAAAGGTAGCAGTACTTAAATAACTAAATTAAATAACTAGACATATGCATGTCAAACATATTCGACAAATCACACATTTAGGGTTAAAGACGTTAAGGTCTACGAGTTTAGGCTTTAGGGTCATGTGACTGATTAGATGTGATCTATTATAATCAACTCAAAAAATATAAGATGCAACTCAGAGATGGAGCATACAATACCATCAATCATCCATCATACTCTCAATATTACTTATAGGCTTTTTAAGTTTAGGATTTCTTTGTGTGATATGATATTATATGAATATGTATCAAGCACATTTACATAATTTCAAACTGGCGACTATCGTTTCTCAAAGACCTAAATCCTAAAGCCTTCACACTTGACACTCCTTTACATCTATAGACACAACTACTTTTCAGCCCTTCATACACTTGGTATTGCATTACACTATGGGCACGAACACATTAAAATTTTCAATTTTCACTCTCTACTATCCACACGCCTGATGATTAATGCCTCGCAGATCACGTGCACACGCTTCTAGTTTCTTCATAACTTTATTCCTCGGCGTTGGTTTTACATACCTTCCGTTATGTGAAATGCTGGGATGGCATTCTAGCCGCGACACACAAGAACTTGGAATCAATTTGAGTGATGAAAACCAGGCGATGACAAAAAAAATAATATTTGTTGTATAAATTAAAACAAAGTTATATTTTTTGTTGACCGCGTGGCCCAATGGGTAAGGACGAAACCAGAGATTCTGGGTTCGAACCCCAGCGTGGGTCGTTAATTTTTTACGTTCCTTTTCAAAGCCGTCAATCTGCAGGGCAAAAATAGGATGAGGGGTCCGGCATCGACTTTATGCCATGGCCATGGCCATGGCGTCTTCTTGCTGCTGTGCGGCCTTTGCAACTCTCTCCCTTTCTAAAACACAACATTCTGGTTTCGGATTAAGCACCAGATTGTCTGCATCCTCGCAGAGTTCCATTTTTGGCACCACAATCGCTTCTCCAGGAATGGTATTCAAAATGCAGCATTTTGTTTTGGATTTGCTATCTGAGTCTCTTTGAAATGTACTTTTGTTTTGATTTCGCCGTCTGAGTCTTTGAGAATGCAGTGGATTTGATTATGGTAAATCTCACCGCAAAATGCATCAACTTTGAGGGACGGTCATGGCGGAGTAGAAAAAGAAGAGATTGAGGTCAAGAAGAGAAAAGTTTCACAGCCAAAAAGAGCTCTTAAAGCTAAAGAGTAGCGTGTGTTCACTACAGAGCAAGAAAATCAGAGATGAACACCCGCATGAAAAGGTAAGTTTCAATTTTTACATTAATATGATTTTGTGTAAGAATACCTAATTTTACTTGTAATTTCCATTTTCAAAGGTTTTTCTTGCGCTTCTAGGTAAACTGAAAAAACGCCTGAGGCAAAGCCTGATGATCTCAAACCTGTAGAAGTCTTAATTGGGAAGCTTTTATTCAATTATTGACAAGTCTTCGTAAAGCGGTTCATACAATACACAAGAACAAGGGTGCCTATAGGAAGTCCTGTCTTGGGCGTGCCAAGAAAGAACTTGAAATACAGCTTGGCTGTGGTATACTCCCTGAACCAGCAGTAGCACAACAGACTTGATTGACGAAAGAGTAACTTGTTCTGTACATCTCAGTTTGGCAAACAAATAGAGTGCCACTTTTCTTGGCATTTTCATCTGTTAGTTCTTGCAGATCATGTGTTGTAATATAAATGTTCACTTTTGAAGGAACATGAAATGCTGTAAATCGTGAAAGGGCAATATAAATGTTCACTTTGAAGGAAATTACGAAATGCTGTAATTGCATGGATAAAAACACATTGTATGTCACATCTAAAGAATCTATGTTATTTTAAAACACTAACGGTGCTCAGCGTGCTGTTGGGCATAAGTTGAAGTCTATAAATGTTTGTACGTAATAGAAAAGTGCACACATCCAATTTTTGTATTCTAACAAAAGGGTCACTTAAAAAGAAACTTTCATGTTATAGATAGTGTTGTAATGTAATGTAACATTATTATCACGCCCACTTTGGACCTTTGAAAGGCCATGGGAGCCGCAAACACACAATATTCAAGGGGCTTTTGGGACCTTGAGCGCTATGGAGCGGCAACACACAATATTCAAGGGCCAAGATTAAAGAATCCGTGTGCTTTCTACAATTTTAAAATAAGGACTACAAAGTTAAAGGGTCCTTATCAAGTAATGTTAGAAAATCATTAGCCTGTGATATTTAACCTATTTCTAAATCTCCTTCTATAATCGCCAGAACACATGGGCTTCATCTTCGATCAACTCTGCTCACACACACCAAGCAAGACTCTCTCTTTTTGGAACATCAGACCATCCGGGCCAAGCCTACATGCACCCTATGAGCTTGTCCGTGATTTTACATGGACCGCTTCAAGAACTCTAATTTGTGCTGTGCACGCTTGTCCGAATAGACCAACAACGTTTATTTCAAATGTATGTGATCAAGTGATCCCTTTGTTGCCCATAATTTTTCCACAACACGCTGCCTCTATTAGATCTCGCCCCAAGCTCAAGATCCTACTAATTCTGGCACTTATCTTCCCCAACGCTGCTCACCGATTTTAGCAAATTTTTGATACCATCCTCGAGGGAAGTAGATTGCGGTTACGCCTATTCTGGATAGTGCCCATCCGGCCGGCCGCGAATCCTCGCTGGATAAAGGTTAGGCTCGACAGAGAGCCTGGCCTAAAGGAAGCACGCCCGCCTCGCTAGTATAATTGCAAATGGAATCGCTTAACCCCACCTCACGGGAGAAATACTTTCAACACTATTTCAATCACACTGTTGATGTACGTAGATGCACTACTTCATATGTGCGGGGGATCCATAAAGGATAACCCGCTTGCACTAATGTTTCTAATAAGATTTCTTTAGCCCCTAATCATTGAGGAGAAGCTATGACATCTAGTTAACATACCGTATAAAGTCGCCGCTAGTCCTCACTGCTTTCCTGACACATTCTTTCCGTGAATATTTAGAAGAAAACCTAATCCCAAATATTTGTAACAATCCACTATTTCAGCTATACCGGTCACAGCCCCGTGAGTCGTCCCAAAGATCATCACTTCGGCTAAATTGATTCTTCATGTGTCTAAGATCACGTAAAAGTCGCTAGATTATCAAGGTGAGACTGCAAACTCCTCTCGCTGTTTATCTGCTAACAAGCCACATCATTACTGTGTGATAAGAGTAATTGAACTTGTGATAAGAACTTACATTACCGACCACTTTATGGAGTTCTCAAGAACCATCTCGCATTGCCTTGTATCAATGTTAAGCAGTGCAAACAATACACTCTCCTAGAAACTTACATCCTCATGACCCAAGCTCTAAGCAAAAGAACAATGCATCAGTCTCAAAATCAGATCCCCATAACTCAACTTTCAGCAACTCACGCTGTGCACTACTACCTTGTTGGTGCTGGTGCAAATATTATATTGCATTATAGAAGAAGTAATCAGGCAAATGTTGGGAACATGTAAAATGATAATTGCGGGATTCACCTTTGGAAACACGCCGCTCAATTTTTCCACATTGATTTTGAATGCATAGTAGCATATATCTCATAGATTCTTTATATTGCACTATCCTTACGTCTTCATGGATCATTGATCCAAGCATAATTCCATAAATATGCTAAATGAAGGGTCATGGAATTTGCACATCAAACCTGACGAGTGGAAGTTTGCGATCGTGATGGCTCTATTATTATATCGCGACATACATACATGGTATACTTCAATCTATACGCCGAGGAAATGCACAAAACAACATTGCATTCAGCATGCAAAAAGAGATGAGAACAAAGAAGACCTAAGAATGATAACAAGAACTTAGTGTACTACAATTTCAAGACAGAAAAGCAATCGCAATCTCACAGAAATACATCCTTGAACAATTTGAATGGAAAAGAAGAATCAGAATTTGTTCCCAAATTGGTCAAGAAGAATCAGAACAAAGGAGGCAGCCCTGACTTATCTTGTAGGACTCATGTCTATCCCGAGCTCCCACCGCCAAAGAAGAATCCTCAGAAACCATGGTAGCCGCCATAGCCGGAAATTCCAGTAGCTATAGCCGGAGAAATATAGCCGAAAACCTATAGCTATAGCTGGGAGTAACCATGGAGGCACCATAGCTGGGAAACCGAGTAGCCACAATTCTAGAGCTGTGATCCCTATTTTATCACGCCTAAGCTATCACCAAGCAAATCTCCAAGCATGACCAAGCAAATCTCCAAGCGATGGCCCCATCCTCAGAGTGACTATTTGCACCACCTCGACTGCACATCTCCCACCCCCATCTCAGAGACGGCTCACCGCCATCTCCCTGTAGGATAACCTACTATGCTCTCTGGACGGCGGCCGCCACAAATCTGTAAATTATGCAATGTCCAAAAATTTAACAAAACCCTAACCCCTATTTTCCGCTAAACATTAACACAAACCATAGTAAGAGATAATTTGCCAACCTTATGCATTGATACATTTGAAACCTTGGCCTTCACAATCTAAAAATAAAAAGGGGCATTTTGAAAGTGGGATTTCTCCCTTCCCGTAACAAAAACTAACAAAACATTATGAATTGGTCGCAACAAACCATGATTCCTATTTGTAACCCCTCATTTACATGTCACCACACGTCCAAGGCTGAATAGTATCCCCGCTTATGTACGTGATCAAGGACTACATGGCGCATCCCACCGATCATAATATTTGAATTCCAAAAATCTCATACATATGTGTAAATTAGGGATAAGTATTACAGAACTTTTGTACATTCGCAGAAACTTTTATGATTGCTATACAAAACCGATACCGCAATATGGCATCCCTTGGTGTGAACTTGAACCAATTTTTGAATACAAGCAACCCTCAAGTCCTTTGTCCATCTGCTCACATCGTGGTATTCTAAAACAATATGTTGAAATTGTTGACTCTTCGATAGTAGTTTGAGATTGTTACATTAGTGGCATCTTGAACCAGTTAGAGATGAGACCAAGTTTGGCTTCAAAAGAAAATAAGTATCCCAGCCTCGAATGTCAAATTGTGGTTGTGCCACTGGGCATGAAAATGACATTTTAAAATAGTTATGAAGTTTCTACATTATTTTTAGTATGTAAACTATTGAGTCATTTGAATATGCAAATACAATGTCAAGAATGGCTTCAAACAATGTATGGAAAGTGAGCTGCTGCAGACTTAGCATTTGTTGGTTAACATAATCTTTTTCTCAACAACATCAATCATGAATAGATTCAAATTCAGAATTGGGCTTAACTAAAATTAAGCACGTAATGCGATCATTCTTCCTGTGGTTCGGCTCCAAATTAACAAAATAACAAACATATGTCTCTTATTTGATGTACTTAGAACGACATTAACAGATTATAACTACATGTAACTAACGACCGCAATGTATCCCCGGATATGAACTCTTGAAACATGCTAAAATTGTACCCTTCGTATAGCGCTTTAGATGGTTACATCGTCACCTTGGACCACGTAGATGAGACCAAGGTTGGCTCTTCCAAAAGTAGTAACATCAATGCCAAATTGGTTGTTATACACCAGCTACCCGACATGCTAGTGTGATATTTTAAAATAGTTATGCTGCTTCCTACATTCCTTCGTGACACGCAAAACTATTATGTCATTTAAATATGCAGAAGACAAAGCCATGGATGTCAAGAATGGCTTCAAATTAGTAATGTATTTCAAGGTATTTGAAGCAGCCTTTGTTGGTTATGTAATCTTTCCTTTCATTGAATAAGGAATCACGAATTGATTTGAAATTGAGAATTGTAAACTTGAATTAATGCATACAATGTGACTACTCTATGTGTCTCCTGCCCAATTAGCAAAGATCCCAACATGTAGTCCTTATTTGATAGCATGGAAATATTACACTAACAAATATAACCAATCCCGTGACTCCGACATGTAAAAGCCGCCCGCAAGTGTAAGTGACATCGACAGCATGCATAAAACAAAATATTCGTGACGGATGTACTTAGAAATCTATATTAACAGATTATAATCAATCCTAAAAATAAAGATAATAAGGCGCTAATTGAAAATCCGAGGGGCTATCAGCAGATCACGATTGCTCAACTTGAGTTATCAAGACAAAAGATAAAGATGTGCACCCGCACAAAACCCTTTGGCAAGTGCAAGGATATCGATGGCATGCACAAATGTAATTACTACCTCAAAAAATAAAGATAATGAGGTAAGTTTCTCGCAAAACTGCTGTCATTATAGGCCGGATCCGGCCCGCTTTATGTTTCCTCGCTGCCGACAAAGATACAGAGTTGCAAGCTTCTTCAAGAATAAAGCCGCTCGAACGTCGGCGTTTCTTCCTCGTTGCTGCAAAGATACGTAGTTGCATTGCAAGCTCTTCAAGAATAAAGCCGCTTTCAAGTCCAATGGCTCCAGTTTTTCTTGTCTGATGGTCTGCTAGAAGGAACCAAGGCATAAACCCTATGTGCTAATATCAAATTTCTCAGATGCGAAGTGGAGGAACATTGGCCGCTAGATTAGGTTAGGTTTTGCTTCATGACATACTATAAAACTTTTATATAATAAAGATGTCAAGCATCTAAAGAATCTATGTGTTATTTTAACACACAACCAACACACAACTATCATTAACATTATTAACACAAACCGTATTTAACACATTTAAATTAAAACTTCTTAAACTCCTTGATTTGGGTGTGGCCCGCCACTGGGTTACTCCTCAAATTTAGCTGCCAGATGGGCATATTTGCCCTTTATTCCAAGATCCGGACTGCATATAGCGTATCCTCATGGTGGGGTATGCATGTACAAATTTTTGTATACCGATATTAAGGGTTTTGCAAAATACTATAAGGTTTGAGGGAATGTACTTTCTAATGGTGTTAATTATACACGAGAGTTGAAAATATATTTTTGGGGCTCGGCCGCCTCTACGAACCCCTCGTGTGAATATGCACCCAAATCAAAGGGGTTTAAGGGGATTTTAATTCTAAATGTGTTAAATGCAATGGTTTTCAGTTAATAATGTTAATGATAGTTGTGTGTTGGTTGTTATATTAAAAATTCTGGCCTTCGGCCCTAACTAAAGCAAACATAGGTAAACTTTTTATGGGCCTAAATATTAATTACTAAAAAGCACAATAACACGAAGACGAACAAATGGCTTCATGGCAAATGGATTCAATGGATGATTGCATGGATGCATTCTTATATACATGGTATCTTAAGTGTTTCTATTTTACTCAAAATACTAATAAGCCAAATCACATACCAAGTTATAGTGGAGTATTTTAAATATGCCAAATAGTTAAAGAAGTACTTGTTTCTTATGGTTTCAAAACATGATGACTGTGATCCGGCCTCAATCTTCGGCCCCGCATTTCTCCTAAAGCACTATGTAAAGCATGGAAGATGTCACTACGTCGACATACCTTAAATGATTGTATTCCACAATCCAACATCCCGCATTGGCAATGTCTCAAAAGACTTCATGTGCCTCTTCCAAGCAAACTAATGCTTTTGCATACATGTCCATAAGAGTATTTGCTACCGTCAGATCAAACTGAAACCCTTTCTGATAATTTGCTCATGAATATGCCCTTGCTCTATCCATGGCCCCTGCTGTCGCCTACAAAAACAAAGTACTTTGAAACATGGATCCCATCACAAACTCATATGAATGGCCCGCCTAATGGCCCTAATGCCGGGTAACGTGCTTTTAAGATGCTTGAAAACGAACTTAGACTCATCCTTCAAGATTATCAATCAAAATATGCTAAGGGCAAATATGTTCTCACCTCTTTGGGCAAGTCCTACAATTATGGTATTCCCATGATACCCATCCCGATTTGGCAACCTTCAAAACTTTGCATGCCTCCTCCAAGCTCTACATTTATCATACATATCTAATGTGAAAGGTTTAACAGTGTAGGAATGGAATGGAAACCGTGAGTTTTGCTATACATGAGTGATGCACTGCCCCTTTCCAAAGATGTGAACATCAGCACATGCTCTTAGAATGCTCATAAATGTAACTACATCGTGTTCTATTCTCACCATTCATCTTCTCATAACAATTCAGAGCAAATGATTCTATTATGCACTTCGTCTCTCCATGGCAAAGATATGACGTCAAGAGCATGCTTTTTAGGCGTAAACATAACATGCCGGGCTCACCATCCGATTGTTTCCATCTCCGCAATAAAGTTCAATCAAGCAATTTCAACATTCCTAAGGTCCACATCGCCAAAACAATGGCGCAGACCTGCCCTCAATACTCACATGCTCCAAATAAAGAATAGGAGCACATCCAAGAAGCCAAGAGAGATGATGGCATACTTACGTTTTCCCTATAACTCTCTCTATGAAAATAATATTATAATTAGCAAAGCCTCGCTCAACAAAGTTGCAGAAAAGGTACAGCTGCTTTTACTTGAATCTCTATAACCACATATAGAGACGAGTAAGTCTCAGATACTCGTAAACTCGTAGAGCTTCTCATTTGGCATGTCAAAAATAATTGCCGATTATATCACGTTCCAATTCCATCAAGAATATAGCATTAGATATGAGTCGAGAGGTTGATGCTGAGCCATTCTGAAAGCAACAAAACTGGCTTCACTTCTTTTAAGAAGGGTTAACCAGGTTTGGGCGGTGCAAAACTGGATTGAATGAAGAGCCTGAAATCAAACATTACTCATCATAGATGGGCATGAACTAAATGTGGCATATACATTTTTGCTTACATTAGATGTCTACTTGGGTTACGTGGACTTTAATGGTGAACTTAAAAGCTCCTAAATATGAAGTTGAATTACGTAAACATTTTGCTTGGAAACAGCATACATCGCTAATGAAAGTTTAAGTTAGCTTACGATATATAATCACCACAAGATAACCGCCTCAGAATCGTCCAAAGAGGCCACCGGCCAGGGAAAGAAAATTTGGTTCCTGCTTCATTATGAGGTTACGAGATCCCACCTTCTAACAATGGATCTCAACCCAATTTTTTTTCCAGCAATGCATTTAAAAAAGGAATAATCTAAAGTCCAATATTATTCACCGCCATACCTATTGCCAAATTGATGAATGGCCATTTTCGCCTGGATGGATACTCTAATGTTCGGCGTCGAGTCTGCTCTAGTCAAAGGATGATGAAGGAGATATCAAGTTCCTCAACATATAACCCTAAAATGGGTTAATCGAAAGCCTCCTGCATGCCGGAAAGCGTAACTGGCTAACAATAAAAAAATACAATATAATAAAGTGAAATATATGATATATAGGTCTAAACCATTGGATATGGGCATCAAAAAGTAATTCAAACGTGATGTGCACTCTAGATATACTAATTAGCATGTCCTATCAAATACATTCAAGGAAATCATATAAAAACCTTAGGAAAATAAAGACAAAACACAAAAAGAAATTCCTCAAGAGGAATGCTAGATATCGTATGTGGTCATGCATTTAAAACAAACATTTGGTAGGAGATGGAAATAACTATATAGTATCATTGTTATGTTAAGGATCATATCAAGACATACCAAGAACGGTAGCCAAGGCCGCTAATATCTTGACTTGTGTTTTATGGTGGCACTTGGAATCTCCATATATCTACAACTTTTGAGAACATCATAGGTTGATGTTTGCAAGATGTTTGGAAGAATGGACATGATTTGCTTATGTAAATATTTTTTGTTGTCAAAATTTTCTAATGAGAATGAACATGATTTGCGTATGTAAATATTTTTGTTGAAGTCAAAATTTTCTAATGACAAAGGTAGGGATGTGTATTAATTTGGGTTTCAAGTAATAGTTGTAAATAGAATAGTTTTTAGCCCACGAGGACCAACCCTGGCCTTATGGGACCCAAACAACAAAGAGAGCGCAAGCCGACATCGGCTGTGATTAAAAACCCTCGCCTCCGGCGGTTTTCGCGAGGGAAAAACCTTAGCAGAATAAGCATGCCGCACGTACAAATTGCATAGGACAGCCTAACATCAGACACAAACTTAGTCCATGCATCCATAACCTCCTCGAGGTATGACCCCAACAATCCCATCACCGATGCCGTGAATAATAACCTATGCAACTACCGCTGCACTAGCAATCAACATATCAAGCCTTTGATATGGGCAATGTCATGATCCTGGAGGCATGACATCTATCCTCAATCGCTACTGTGGCAACACTGCAGTTTTGCTCGGTGGGTTCCCGAGTCACTGCTTCTACGCGGAGGCGATGTGCACCCGCAAGGAATGGAAGCTATAAGTCCGCGCTTCTTCATAAGGCAAACAGTGCATGGCATCGTGTGGGCTCTTGTGAGCCTAGGATTGACTTGCCGCTGGATAAGGCAGCCAGCCTTAACGCAAGGGCCGAGCCTCCTCGTGATCCCGTGAGCTTCATGGCGAAGCGGCATCTAGGCATGTACTAAGTGCCTCAGCGATCTTCTTCATTCCGACCCCACGATCTCGCTTGCCCCACACCCCAGAGAACCATCGAAATGTTGGGTTCCCTTCCAAGACAGGATTTCGTGCGCTGGGGACCTGACCGGCCAAAGCAAGGTGGGTGTTGCAGAATAGCCATAGCGACCACCTTTTGGAAGTAAACGATATGGCGCTCCAATGCCTGAAGGGGTAGAAAGTATGTCTCCTCGGAGTAGGATCCGGGTACTTTAACCTGTAAAATGAGTAAATACTATCGTGTTTAGGTGCATATATGCTGACTGGCACCTGGAGCATTTTGTCATAGTATTTTTATCAAGCACACGTATTGTGTCACTGTACCTGCACAAAGGTAGTTTTCTAGAGACGCTAATAATAATAATCTATAAGTTTAGTATGCCTCTTTTACGTTGGAAATACAAGCATGAATGATCATCTATACATGCAAGGCTACACATATGCTAGGGTCAGCCCATCTGATAAAAGAGACAAACAATTGAAGGTTAGTCCATCCTCCACCTACCTCTCTCAAAGCACATGCGTGTAAACAACCTTCTCTTGGGTAGACTTTAGCAAATAGGAAGTCATCAATTAGTTGGATAAAGTGCTCCACCTCGACAACCTCCTCGGTGCAAAATAGTTCTTTGACTTTTGCAATTACACAAAAAATAATTTGGTCCAATTATTTCAATAAATAAATGTGGTTTTATTTGATCTGCGGGTTCACCTCAATATGGCCACATTGAACATAGAATAAACATAGCACATTAAATATACTAAACCTTAGACTTCATTAAGAGCTCAAATGACCTCTTGCATCAAAAAATCTATGTGAAAATAGCAGTTTTGGATCTCAAACCTTAGAAAAAATTTGAACAAAAAATCACACCTTAGAAAACCCTAGGTCACTTTCATAGTGTTAACAAAACCTTAGAAAACCTTAGATCACTTTCGATTTAATCTGAACCAAAGGTAACAGGCCACCACCGCTATTTAAACAAGGTGTCACAAGACAAGGGTTGCCTCCTGGCGTGAAAGTGTGTTTTCATGGTTTCTAAATCGCTATTTCGTGGTTTCCAGTTTTTGTGTGAATATAGTGGTAAGTCATTTTCTTAACCAAGAGTTTTGTTTGTTGTGTACAAGCCAATTTATAGAATCAGGAAGAAATATAATACGCCTAACTAATTTACATAAATAATATTGTGCAAACGAATAACTCTATGATTTATGGGTTCAAATTCTTGTACATTATTTCTGGTATTGGTATCGTAATATTTATAGCTTATACATGATAGATCAAAAAAATTTTGGGAATGTAGATTTTGTGTTCTGGCTAAATATGTTAGGTATATGATTCTACCACTAATGTGAATTTTTGGTGTTATTTTTCTTCGTGACTTGTCATATACCCTATATTGAGAGCGTACACATACCATATCTTTTGAGCATTGTATGCAAGAGGAGCATTCTCCAAGTGTAATCAAGATGGGGAATTAGAGTAAGCAGCCGATGGAAGATATTTAGATGCATCTTTATTTTTGTGGTGTTTATAGGATTTAAAATTTTCTTATTTTTAATTCTTTCTCAAAGATAAGACATCTCGATCATAATTTAGGGTTTCAGACTAATAAATGGTAACACACATTGCTTTCAACATATGCATGTGCATGACATAAAGGTAAGGTTATCATATGCTATTTTCCCATCATGTAGCTCATGCTCTATGGAGTAGGTGATAATTGTTCGACACATCAATCTGATGTATCACAATGGACCTGAAGGAATTGTAGTTGCGAGTTGATCCATTCAAACAAAGCGTAGACGGCCGTATAGTGGCGCCATAAAATCACATCTAATGTATTAGCAAACCAAATCTAATCGTTGGTTACTGTAAATTGTCTTCGCAGCTGCCAAGTGCTACAAGTGTTACCAATTTATTGTATATATTGGCTTGAGTTGCAATGCAAATGGGGTTCCAAGTTCTAGCGTCTGCTGTAGCTGGAGTTGAGTTACAGACGTAATGATGAAATTTAATATTCTGTGACGACTTGTAAGAGAAATGGCCCGAGGAGGAAAGAGCTAAACGAAAGGGATGCAAGTGCCGCAATTTGACAAAAATTCCAGGAAGAAAGGATCGAGATGATCTCAATATTGTTCGCGATTGGCATCTTAGATGGAATGCGTGAGTATGAAGCTTTGTATTTGGTTCATTTCCTCATCGATCCGCATCGTTATAGTGATTCCACTTACTACGACAAAACCTAGAGGTCTCGTGTTGTGTTGGTGGCACAAGATTGTCTTGTAGTTCCGTAAACATTACAAAGGAATATCTTTAAGGATTTGAGCAGGTTCAATGTAAGACTCAATCTAAGGGTGTTTATCTCTCATCAACAAGAGAGGATTGTGACGATTAAGGGGTCAGCTTGAAAGGGAGGCATTGTATTCCCTGCCTTTCCTGCCTCCTAGCATTTTGCCATGATCTTGTTGTTTTTAGCACTTAAACCTCGCTGAATGCTTAGGAGAACCAAGGAAAATTAAAGAAGTTCTAGTGATAAAATACCTTTACAATGGCCTCGGATTTAATTTATGAAATGTAAGCATTCTATAGACATACGCAAACACTTTGTGAGTTATTTGCATTGGAGTAATCGAATAAGCATGAACTTGGACATCGAAAGGGGCGGTAACGCCCTCCCATTCTCCACTCATATTACAGGTTGAAAAGCATTACTAGGGCGTATAGAAACGACTTATATCTCAAGCCTCATCATCCAAAGAGATGGTCGCTCAAGGAAAGTTTTATTTTAAGACACATGCAAAAATGTTTTGATGGTAGACAACTTTTGCTTTGCGGGTGTGTTAAATGTTTTGCATTGTTCAATTCGCCTTTATGTCACTTAGTACATTGGCAGGTGCCTCTCAGAAGTGCAACGATTTTGTCAAAAGCGTAAACATCCATGACCTTGAAACAAAGTGGGTTACCCTCAATGTATTCCTCAAGGTCAGGTGTTTCTTGAAGAAACTGCAAAAATTTTAGACATCAATATATAATGCGAAAGCACGTGTTTCGACTTAGCATTTTATTGAAATTGCTATTCTTGCCCATGATCTCTACTTGTTCAATGCCCCATATACCGGGTCGGGGTGCTTGTTAGATGGATATAGTCATATGATGTGGATATTCCACGAACCAACACCATCTCAGAATAAGAAGGTGCTTCATCCTCAGCAAAGCAGAAAACCTAGAATAGATACATGCCGTGGAGATAACAAAATGCAATGTAATTTAACCAATCCTTACACCTGGGCCACTTTCTATATTAGGGAATTGTGTTGCCATTTACTATGTCCTACTGGCTTAGTAAATGCCTTCCCTCACACTCCGCTAACATCAAAGAAGAAGTGCCAAGCTTTTATTGTCTATGGAACACTCTCCGTATACCAAATCATCATATAGATGCATTTATCATATCAAATTGATTCCCAGTTAAACGGTAGTTTTATAGAAATCGTGATATTTCCCATGCCTACAACATCGCAAAGATTGAAATGTCCACTTGATGCTGAGTGAACAGATTATTTCGATGGTAAGAGCAGTTCTAGTACAATGAACTTTATCTCTATCCCGATGAAACTTGGTTCAACACAACATGAAAAAGCGATACTTTAATGGATCATTCCAGGCCGAGTGCAGCTAGAATAGCCCAAACTTGATCTGGTAGGCCATGGTATTTAGTACAACATATCCTTGGGATAAGCGTACTGCATCAGCGGACCCCCTTTCTTATTACAAATGTCCTTTTTCTTTTCGGGATCGATTATTGCAAGCTTTGTTGGAAGCGGAGAGATAAATCACATCAACTGCCAACTGTACATATAAATCGGAACTACTTACATAGTATAAGCGGAAAGCGTGGCAAACCTCATCAAAAGGTTATTGCATCTCCTTGTTAGAGTAAAAGCGTTCGTTCACGAAGATTGTCATATATTCTAAAGTCTCCATACCTTCAATTAGTACCTCATTGTATTGAAATTAGGGAGTCTAGAATAAAGTTAAATTCTTTGCACAATACACACACCATAAATATAAAAAGCATTGGTATGCAGTGCCATTACCTCACATAAAACCGGAAATAGGTATGGAAAGCAAATGTGAAGTAAATGGCTTGCTATTAGTATTTGTGACCACAGTCCAGCGTCAAGTTCCCGCCACCTTGCAGTGCAACTCGTGAAGCCTTGTTGCATGTGAATCTGCAAAACCCAGCGTTCCCAAGCGGAAGAGGTGGAGATTCATCTGGTGCCATTCCTTGCAAATCCATGAGGCTCAAGGGTCCAAAGTTTGAGAACTATCATCATGAAAAAAGTCAATCGCTAGACAAAATGACTAATTATACGGTTGCGAACGACTTTGTGGAAAGCAAATTGAAATTCCACCGAGATATGTAGAGTGGCTTCAAAATTTTGCATCGTGCATTCAACAAGCACCATTAAAATGCAGCCTCTTATGAATTGCATGGAGTTAAGCTGTTTAGTTACAATTTGGCCACCTTGCTAGTCACAAATAATAATTCCTCTCCTTTATCATTCTTCAAAGGCGTAACTGGCCTCCAAACAATTTACGGATATGGAATCAATAATGAGGATACTTCCCTTGTTGCTTGAGGCGTTTGTTTTCCACACTATAGCAGAAAACACATGATACTGGCGAAGCACCAAGAGGTCTCGGCGTTATGATACTCTTGGATCCTTTCTTTGTCCTTTTCTATTTCTCACAAGAAAGTGCAGAATGTGTGGGATCTCAAACCACCACCCTAGGAATATGGCTTATTTGCGACTCAACTTTTGATATGTGAATCTATCCAAATCTGAATTCAGCGAATGTGGACCTATTACCCCAAAAATCGTAGCAATAGTTCAAGAAATATATCATTTATTAACCCGACATACATGAACATCGAATTATTTGGACAATGAACTTCACAAGCCACAAACTCCAAGAAAGGTTGAAAGGTGAGATCTGCATATTGCGAATAAAGAGTTATATCAACAAAAATATTGATCATTGTAGCCTATGCGGAGAGACAATCATTAATGACACTCAAAGATACAATGAGCTAAACAAGTTTCTTTGTTGCCATGCATCACAAAGAGATCAATCCATAAGTGGGAAGAAAAGCAATTAGTAACCACTAATCATTAAGAAAATTACAATATTGATCTTCTAGATTAAGGAAAGGTGCTTATTACATTTGCATAAATACAATTGGGCGAGTGCAAAAGTACAATAGAGCATACTTTGTGATGCTTACCATCGATGGGGATCATTTGGCTCGGTTGCACTTGCTTCATCGCAAAATCCTCAAACCTGCTGGTAAGCGTCACTTGAAACACCATACGATTCTTGTTGCACCCTTGATACCGATAATTTAAAAAATATAAAGAGATTTTCTTCAATCTTATACATCGTCGGGTAGGTTAAGTGGGAGAGGAAACCACAAATATGAACTTATTCTAAGTATCACCAAACAGCTGTATAATTAAATGCCACAGACCAATTAAATGCCCCAGGAGACCAAAATAGCTGACCAAGCCGACTGCTAAAACTGTATAAATTTGCATTACGTTCGCGAGAAAGTCGAATTATCTTCTCATGTTTGTAATTTGTGCATTAGAATCCGAAACTCGCTGATTTACTACATGTTTGTTTAATGAATCATTAAGAGTAAGCTTTATATTTTAAAGCGAGTCATGTAGTGAAGATAGCGGCGTGACTTTTGTAAATCCTAATGCTATGTCGTACGTACTCACATGTGAAACCAGGAGTTGAAACTATAACTGAAGATTAACAAGAGAAAGGGTTCAAGGGAAACATACCAAGGAGCGCAATATATGTAGACGGTATTGACAATTCCAGCGCTCCCAAAAGCACCAGGTAGATGTGCTATATTGTTTTAGATTCCATCCTGATGTATCATAGGAACCAACACTGGCATTTCGAGAAAAGAGATGGCGAGAAACGCGCCCTCAATAGCTCTTGGGTGGATCATTAGAATGTTGTTTTCAAATGCGAACTTTAAAATAATGCATTTCAAACTTTATAACATAGGATGCCTTGAAGTTATAGCATGGAAATCTGAGGGCTGGCTACATAATCACTAATGAAGGTCGCGTTGCGAATTTGAATCGATTATCTTGCGGCGTATCACCCCGAACTTTGGTTCAGAAATGCTTTCTTTTATTTCCAAGCATTTGGCAGTACACATGGAGGATGCCACAAATTGGAGCCTGAAATTACCTCTTCATCAGGATAAAGAAACATCCCAGCATCATCAAAACGCGAGGAGCACAAGAAGCATCGGATCAAACGCTGCGCCCACCGCAATCTTTTTTGCTATTCCAAAGCTGTTATGCAAGATGTCAGCCGAACGGTCTTTTGCATACGAAACCCGGCGGGGCAATACCTAGCTATTGAATGCTGTGGCGGTCGACCTCTAACCTACAAAATAAAGCGCCCGTTGCATTTGAAGATCTCCATTAGAGTTCGCCCGGGTTCCCCAGAACCGCCGATGGTTTTAGCGGTCATTAGCATATTAAATTAAGCATACGCTTATGTACCAGAATAACAAACCAAAAGCAAAGGAGCTTGCCCACTGGGCACAAAAATAAAAAAGCAGCGAGAAATAAAGTGGCAGCGCCGGGTGCAGGTTGCTGTTGGGGCATGGTCTGGATTTTCACGGGTTGCCGCCCCCTAGAAATTTTGCAAAACCTCAGGATAATGGAGTATGTGATCGGTATATCTTGAGAAGCGCCGCCCGCCCTTGCTCACCTCGTGACTGCTAAAAGCGTTTAGTTCGCCGAGTGCGCTTGATCATAAAGCGTGGCGTATGGTGGGATCAAAAACTCAAACACTTAAGGGTAAGCCGCCATAAACTACGATGTCAGTGTAATGATAGGTGAGCATTTGAAAAGCGTGGCTGCCAATATATCCGCAGTTATGTTGCCATACCGCGCCATTGATGGATGTGAAGGTGCCTGCTTGCTTGCCATTTAAGTTTACGAGTGTTTAAGCGAATTTCATGAACATCCGGAGATGCGCAAATTGGTGCCGGTCGCGAAGTACGCTATCTTTGTTAAAAGTCTTTAGCAGCCCAAGCTTGTTTCATCTGCGAGCTATCTATTCAAATTCTGCATCAAAGGAATTATAGATGCGGTTATGGAGTTTTCTTTGCCAATTTTCCTTCTTAGGATACTTTTGGAAGAGTTAATGCCACGACCATTTGGCACCTCTCTTGGATATTAACCTTGTGGATTCGAGGGGTTGTCATAGTGTTAGTTCCTTCTTCATCATTTTAGGTGGTTGAGCTCCACTGTGTTTTCCATTCCATTTTTGTTATCGACCTTTTGGTATGCTCCTTTTAAAGGCCTTGTTATGTCAGGAGTTCTATTCTGCGGCGCTTTTGAGGCTCTCAGAATTTTACCTGGCCAGGTATTCTCGGCAATTTCAGTTGGTTTTCTCAAAGTCTTGTGCTATTTATTTTAGAGTTCCATATTGCTTTTGCCAAACGCGCGTCAATGCGCAGGGGCATTTTGACCATTGCCCATCAAGATTGTTCGTTTTCTTAGGCGGGGCCCAGCGTCGCCAGCGGGTTGTTTTCAAAGTGATGCGTCATGCGTAGAGTTTCGTGCTTTGGGTTCTATAGCTTGCAAGTTTCCTTTGGTGAGAGATTGGCTTTGATTACGCAAGATTCAAATGGGCTTTAAGCATGGTATGGTCTCTGTTATCATTTGCTGACCATGACAATTGGTTCCTAGCATTACAAAGCCTTATCCTTATTCCTTGCATCTTTGGTAAGTGTTCAAATCTTGCCCCATTCTCTCCCTCTCACGAGAGGCTACATTAGGCTACCGCAGATCTTTGATATATTGCTGGTTTGTATTTACTTAGTATTTCTTATTTATCATTTGTTTCTTGAGACATCGGTCATTCTACTTACTCAGCGTATTCAACATCATTAGTGCCGAAGGATTGTCTTTGAAGTTGTGCTTCAATCACGAGGAATCAATGCATAAAGAGAGGTGATGAGGTTTGTTGTCTCTACGGAGCACGCCAGGCATGTTGAATTTTTGCGAAGGCATCGCCTTTCATGCTGAATGACAATGTTCTTTTACTAATGTTGTCGAGATGACTCTAGAATATGGGGAACCAAATAGAAACCAAGGCTGGTATTTGATATCAAAAGGTGCGTTACTATATTAGATAGCAAAGATAAAATTGAAATAAGATCATCCTCTTTGATTTAGAGACAAGTTTTATATTAGAGTTTGTTAACTTGTCAGTATTTGACTTTGCTTATTGAAAGCCTAAGCAGGTCTTCGGACAAGTTACGCTAATAAAAAGCCATCGATCTTAGTATTTTCATGTTGTTTTAAAAGCTGGCGGGCTTTGGCAATCCTTAGAGCATGGCACTTTTATCATTATTTACAAGGCAAAATGTTTCATTTATTTTTGCTGATGATCTCGAGTGGCGTCTCATATCAGCAGTTGTTCATGATCCGCGTAAAGCGTGTGACTATTTTCGCGAGAATTGAAGGGTGGAAGAGTTTGCACGCAATACTTAGACACATATAGGTAACGATGCCAAATAAAGAATTTGGGGCAATCCTGGCAGAATGTGGTCAAGCTATAAGCATTTGGTAAAACCATGAGTGTATCAGACAATTGGCACATTAAAGCTAATGTCTCTACATATTTACTCTCACGAGGCTACAAGTACGCCGTCTTGTCTCTTGGTCTATTTATAAGTATTCTTATTTATCATGTTGTTTCGCGGAACCGAAATAGATCATTCTTTTACATACAGCGATGTTCTTATGGTTAGTACTACCAAGGGATTGTGTGCTGGAAGTTCATGCTCGAAAATGCAATTGATGGTTTGTTACTCTGGAGCATGGGCGTGTTCGAGATTTTTCTGAGGGCTTTGCTTTCATGCTAAGATGACAATGTTCTTTACCCTACGAGTATTAATCTTTTGTTCTCTATGTTACATCAAAGATGACCCTAGAATTATGTGGAGGCAAACCAAACCAAACTAGTAGCTAAGGTCGTTAGCGCTACTTATATTAGATATAAAGATAAAATTGCAATAAGACCATCTCTTTGATTTAGAGACAAGTTTTCTGATTCTGAATTCCGGTAACATCGAGTGGCTGACCCACCAGAGCAATACATCCATA
>JAJEKV010000006.1:21195672-21277722 GCA_021234155.1 Isoetes taiwanensis
TGTTGTACTTCGTTCAGTTACGTATTGCTCTTATATAAGTATATTAAAGGATGAGTATAAATCTGATGGTATATAATATATGAGTTGTTAAAAAGCAAAAATGAAGAAAAATTTTGTTCTAAAATAAAATTAGAGGCTGATGTAATAAAACCCGATTGTAAAATAAAGGAAGTATAATAGAGATATAAAAAGTTAATATAGTTAGAAGATAGGTTTGTAGTAAACAATGTGAGAAATTATAGTATTACATTAAAAGAAAGAAATAGTTGTCTATGTAGTGTATATATAATGGGTTAAATGTGTACGAATAAAGAATGATTTCTAAATTAGGTATCTTTTGTGATATGAAGCCTCAAAATAATGTATATCTATAAAGAGTATAACATGTGAATGACTAGTGTGATAATGAAAGGTATGTATCAATCCGTATATTGAAATGGAAGTGGCTTGATGATGGATTCGAGGAAGGTTCCAATTCTTGCGGAGATCTAAATCATTATGACTCTGGCATTCGACCCCAAGGTAGCTGCCCGACATATACGTTTTGTTGAGATTGAGTTTGCGGACCGTCCGGATTGAAAGATTAACTCTTAGGTAACCGATCTAAAGATTAGGCCTGGTACTTCTTAGCACCTCGATGGTGGAATCTTTAGATAATCGGCCCGGTATACCCATGGGCCTATCGAAGGCCATGGCGTCCTTCCGTAAGCCTTTGAGTATACATTTTGATCCCTAAGGTAATATAACAGTTTCAGCGCTCTTGGATGCCAACGGGCAAGCAAGTGGAATTGGTTCCACATGCTATTCTCAATCATTACATATAAGCGGACAAAGGAACACTCATAACCTCTTCTTTTGGTTAAGTGGAACCACTTTCCAAAGCACGTCAACATCGGTCTTCAAGAGGATTTTGATGTCGCGGCTTACCCGGACTTCCTAGACAATGTCACGCATGCCGCGGCGGCGACATCAGCGGCGACTTCAGCGGAACATGGTGTGTGCTATGACCACCCCGTTATCTTCGTGAGACTTACATCTGCGAGGGGATCATGCGGGCCGGCTTTCATGCGCCGAGGGCTCGGTCACAGATGCATCCTAGGAGATGGGGATGGGCATATAGTCGCCATAGGATGCCTTAAGTCTCTGAACATTGCCATTCCTTGGGCGAATGGCAAGCCTTAACACGATAGGTTTTCCTTTTTTTTTTTTTCAAAGGGGTGGTCCTTCAACACAACATATAAATTATTTTCTAAATATTAATGTCTTGTAGTTTTTCGGGGCCAAAACATATAAGCTTAAGCGCGTGCAATTCTTCTATGTGAGTCGTTTAGGGCCCATGTTCTTGTACGATACCTCTTTTTACGTTTTGCATTGCGGGGCCCTATAGACTCTGGTCCAGGGATCAATAGTGTGCTTGCTTATGTATTATATCTTAACGAGTGTCGACTTTTAGCGGGACTATGGTCCTACACAGATGATAGTGTCTGGTCTATATATGTATCTTTTATATCACCTACCTAAATCATCCCACCTTCCTTAATTTAATTTTCTTGTAAAAGTTAACCACCTAACGCCAAATCTTTGAGGCAACATAAATCGTTATTCCTTCCACATAACTTTTATTCCATTGATTACCGTTCAACATTCACGAAAGTTATAAATTGCACATTACGCGTCATTTCAAACTTGATCACCTTGAACATGACAACTTTTAAGTGACTTATAATTTCGTTACCTCTTTCACGGTGGGGAGACTTGCTTCAACATGTCATGTGTTGGCCGGAGAGCAAGAACACTATCGATCTTGAGGATAGCATCATTTTCAAGTTGGGAGAATGTGACGTTTCACGTATTTATATGCCCTTTGGGTATAAATACATGACCGCGTCACTATGAATAATTATTGGTGTTAAGGCGGGGTAGCTATGTTAATCATTAATTATTAGTGGAAACCTAACCCTAAACCCTAATTCGAATTTAGGGCTTAACCTAATATTAAAAGGGGTTAATATATTAAATTAGCTAATAATAACCAATCTAGAGTTGCCACCTGGCCCAAATCGATTGGGCAAGGTAGACTTGCTAATATGGGACACCCAAATTGGGGCCTCCACCCCTATTTGCCCCAACTTGAATTGGGGGAGATTGGTGGAGGAGGAGCTGCTGTTCAACCCCGTTTCAAGGAAGGATGGAGAACCCGGAGAGATAGCGGATCTAGCTATGATTCTAATTAATGCGTGAATAACTTGGATTCTTAAATAGTCATAGGATTAACCCTTGTATGCATGAAGATAGCTAGGATTGACCCTTGTATGAATAGATGTATGGTTAATCTCTATCTTATGTTCTATTCGAAGTTATGAATGGATGGATGGATGGATGGATAATGATAGTTCTCTTTCTGTTCCTTCTGTGTTTGTGAGGATTAAGGGGGGGTAGAGACCTAAAAGGCTATGTAGAAGTAGAGATGCTCCTAGTTGAATCCCTTAAATCCCAATAAATGTGGCACAGGCACTAGAGCCCTCCGGGTCAGCCGATGGTATGGTGTGGCTAAAGCACGGACAAGGATTATGGTAGTGAAGTGGGGTGGGACCTTGTCTAATGTGACTACAAGGCTCCCTACTATGGCTAGATCTATAGTCGGTCAGTGCATATGGGCCGGCTATGGATCTGACAACCCCTGGGTCGCAAGATATGTGCCTATAAGGGCGTCACAGGCTTGATATAGGCATCTTTGGGGGCAACCTATGGATTTTGGGAGGTTAAAGTCGAGTACAATGCATGGTTGCTTTGTGAACTACGATCCTCAGCCACCCATGAAGCACCGTGCTCGGAAAGGACTTCCCCCTTTTATGCCTCATCGTTAGGGAGATGTAACTTTTAGAGTAGTCTCATGGGGTGATTCCATGAGATTGCGTCTCAGAAAGGCTACATCCATGTCATAGTGTGATTCGGGGCCCTTTTTTTTCCCATGTCATTATTTTATGACCACATCTTTATAAGACATCCTTTTAGATTCCACATCATATTTAAGATATGTCTTAAAAAATATAGTTTTCTACTGCTTTAATATAAGACATGTATTATTCACATAAGACATGTCTCATATTCACAGTTTTCCACAATGCAAAATAAGACATATCGTATTATTATAAAAACAATATTATAGGCTACAAAAACATGAACCTCTCATAAAAAACATTTTTAGATGTCATCTATGTCCATAGAACAACGTGCACTGTATAGTTTTTGCACTTGTATTTGAAAGAACACAATTGAAAGAATACAATAACACAAATTCCAATATATTTACATACTACTGCAGATAAATATGTGAAGTTTTCTAGGAATTATATTGCAATTTCGACAGCACCCAAATGGGGATTATGCGGCTCATGCAAAAGGGTGAACTGAAAACCAGGTTTTGTAAATTTCTTTTTAACATTCTGCAATGAATGATGTATATGTACCAATTCAAGTAATGAAGATGATGAATAGGAACTAAGGTTTATATAAAATACTGAATCAATTGACAAGATGATGAATATTTACTATGGAGGAGCTGGTTGAGGACATTGATAGTGGCTCTATTGTGCAGCTGTACCTTGTGCTTTGATCACATGTGCTGTGACAGGCTTGCGTTTAGCTTTGCTGGAAATATTGTATCATTATTCTTTGTAGGAGCCAGCATTCCCACATAACAGTAGGCCAGTCAGCCAATTAGCATCAGGCTCTCCAGCAACATTCCAGTTAACATTACAAAGGTAGTAAAAAAAGGGTCTTTTCAGTGCAGGACTTTCTTTTGCTTTTGTCTAAGCCTTGACTAGATGTTTAGACCTTTTTTAATTTCGCTGGAATCTAAATATTCAGGTGCATATCCAAATTTGAAACTTGAATTGGGCTGCTCCAAATTTGACCTAGGCAAATTCAAGAACAACCTGCACTTGCAAATGGTTTTTCACCAGGTGAGATTCAAACTGAAACTGAAGCAAGTGGAGTTAAACTGACTCGAAAGCATAGTCTGCATAGTCTGCAAGTGGAATTGGGAACAATGGCTCAACACTGGTTCAACACTCAGAATATGGTTGTATCGGAATATGGCTGTATCAGAATATAGTTGTATTAAAGAGCACTTTGGCACCGGAAATAACTGAGAAATTGGCAGTAGGAAAAGCAAACAAGATCATATAGTCATCAGATTAAAGCAAACGAGATAGCACATACTAACTATCCAATAGCAAAGCCAAAATACATAATCTTCTTGTATCTTATTCGTATCTTGCAGCCATCTCTGGCAGCGTGAAAAGGAGCATGTTTCATAAGACCCATCAAGTCAAAACGGAACCTATCCACCTGCATAGCCGCGAAAAGTATGGGTCCACAAAGAAATGGAAAATAAACGAACAAATAGAGTTCAGAATGTCGCTTACAAATGCTTGTTTCGAATAGTGTGCGATGGCTCTGTGGCCTTCAAGACAGCTTGCACACCCAATACTTCGGATACAGAGAAAGAATTCGGACTCGGATCAAGAGTACATTATTCACCGGTTTTGGAAAAAGCTTTATGGATGAATACAAAGTAAGTGCCGTTGCTTTCAACATAAACCTAATTCAAAAGCAAGAGTAAGTTTACCTACACGAAGAGCAGAGCAGAGTCGATGTCTCGATGCTTCAACACTTTCGTAGATTGCTTAGGAGGAGCAAGAACAGGTTGGCCGGTTTCCAAAGTGGATGCCCAACAACAACGGCCACCACCAGTTTACACCTGATAGCAGGTTTGGAGCAGTCATTGGCATATTCTTGGCATATACTAGCATATACTTAGAATATGCCATAAACCCAAATCAACGAGGGCTTGCCCTCTAGGGGCAACCCAAAAATGCTAGTCCAGCTCCCTTGAGGAAATCGATGGTTAATGGATGACCAGCTCAATAAGGATTTTGTTGGCTTTGCCTAACAAAGCAGCTCCCACTGCCTACTACAGTACTCAATGACGAGGCAGCCGATTTACGGGTGCTCACATTTGGTTTAAATAAATCATTGTCTTATTGTCTCAACTTATTTTTATCCATGGTATATATATAAAATATATGTTTTTGTCCCCACCAAGGTGCATTATAACCTTAGAACTAGGGAAACACGCTATTGTATGTTTTAGAGAGTTCATTTGGCCTGATAGAGCAAGACTCAACCGCATCATAAATTATCCTGCGTTTAAGTCCTAAGATCTCCCACGAACCACTCATGTGTAAGAATAGAAATAATCTAATTCCATATTTGGCACTGACTCTTGAATGTATTCACGCCTTAAAGAAATTCAATCTATACAATTGCTATATTTTAATTTACTTATGCATGTTGTACGACTTGGACAACTTCCTATGTTCTGCTCTGGGCATTGAAGGAGAAACAGCTTGGATTTTTTGGTTGAATTCAATAAGGAGCACATTTCTCTATAAACAAGTGTGATTTTGGTGTGATTTTAAACTTTTAAAGCCTGAATATGTTCAACCGCGGGTTCGACATATGCTCACTCACCTATATCAATAAACTCTAATCAGCACCTTTAGCGAAAATAGAGGAATTAGAGTTGACTTCATGGGCAATATCACGGGCAAAGGAATATGGCAAAGAAAAAAAAAGCAAAGGACATCCCAATGGATCGAAAATTAAACCATTGAATTAAACCCCTAGATCCCCCGTTGTTTTTGTCGATATTTGTGTAGGGCATCCAATGGGTTGGCAAGGAGCCCCAAACACGTTATGCCCATACATGTGTATTCTACATGTATATAATAAAACTTTACAACCTTTTTGGTTTAATTTCGTATTTGAAACCGGACAGCTTAACTAAAACTTGCTAAAAAAAAAAGGTCATGCTTGATGATGGCCAAAATCTTCCGAAATCGACCTCTAACAGTCCGAGCCTATGGATGCCTTGCATGAATATCAACAAAAACATCTAGAGGGGTCTGGAATAGAGCAATTTGGGCACGATTCTTTGCATTGGTGCCACGTGATTCTCTTTGCGATTGAAGTGTCCCAGTGTGCAACAAGGTGTTAAGGCAGAGCGCCTCATCTCTTCTGTGTATAAGTTGATCCTTGGTAAAGTGTTTGGACATATGCTCCATCCCAAGAATGCAACTCTATGATGAAAAATAATTTTTAGACATCTCAGATTCAAAGGTTGGCTCATAAGATTGACCTTCGAATTTTATAATATGCAAAGAGTTGAAATTATCCAGCACTATTTCGTCTTGTATGGTCAATTTGAGGTAGCATGGTCTTGGTTGTTAATCCTTTTTCAGACTTCTCTAATAAGCTAGCAAATTTTGCTTGTTATTTACCTTAATGCGTGGCCCAAACTGCGCAAAGGAACTTCTCATCTTGCATCTGGTTGGCTTTTTTGTGGTCAATCTGGAAAGAGATAAGATTGCATATCCTTAAGGGCATTAACACTTAGATGATGCTTTTCTTGGCGATGATAAAAATTCTTATGGCTGATAATTGTTCTTCCCTGGTCAAGAGGAAGCTATTGATTTAAGAGATCTATCTTCAGATACATTCGTAAGTCATACTCAGTTGTATCAGTTTGTCCACACGGGTTATAGTCATGTCTTTGCATTGTATCTTGTTAAATTTTTTATTGATGAATAAAGTTTGTTATCCTTCAGAGAAAAACTTTGCCTTGCAAGGTTTTTAAAAATACCCATGTACATGTCTTCATAATGCATCCATCATTTAGTTCCAAGTCACGATCCACTTTTAGGGGTCTTGTGGTTTGTATATGTTGAGCATGCATACTTCAGCCATCAAGTATAATGGGGCCGTGTAAACCTAGCTTTCTAGTAGGTTATAGGCCCTGATTGGTGAATTGATTAATGTTGATTCTAAAGAAAGTGCCTTCTTATGTGGATTTTGATCACCTCCTCTTCTGTTCGATTGAGAGAACCTAGCCTTTGTGGTAACAATTTGTTCTACAGTCTTTAAATGCCACCATCATAACGTCAACTATAATGCCAATGTTCTACATGAGCTGGAACAATACTTTGAGTTGAGTTGATTATGTCCTTTTCTACATTCCCGTTGGCCACACTTGGTGAACCTCAAATGCATGTATGTTCATTAGAAGGACATTAATCATGTCATTTGCAGCATTGTTGTTGGCCACACTTGATCTTGGTGGCCACACTCGGGTGAATCTCAAGCTTGTTTCTTCATTAGGAGGGTGCATATGAATCAGATCATCCACTGTCATACGATTTTCAGTTTTCTTTTTTCGAACGCCCTTAATTCCTCCATAGAAAATTAATTAAACAACAAAAGCACTTTACCATTGATTTAACATGTCATTGTAGACCCGACCGATGCGAGTAATGATAGTGTTACAAAGTCAATTGACATTATATGTACAGCATGAAATAAAAAGGGTCATTAGTACCAATCGGTTTCACAAACACCAAAGAGACAAACGTAGAGATTGAACTAGAAGAATCATAATTTGTAAGTTGCAAGCACCATCTTCACTTCGGAGAAAACATGTACAAAACAATGCAAGATGGGCAAGAATAATGCATACACTAACGCACATCGGAATACTCACAAATCGCTCTCTAAAGTACGCCAATATTCAAGCCACGTTCCCACCGTCTAGGAAAATAGTGTTACCGGGCTAAGACAACCGCCCAATAGTCACCGCATGTGTCACCTATATAATCACAAAGCTAAAATACCATGCCTAGTAGAGGTCTTATTGACATTAGATAATGCATGTGCTTTACGAACAACCTACCATAGAAAGGAGCTTTGATTCCAACAAATTAAGAGGCCATTTCTGTATCTCATCTCTCCCAATCTTAGGTGGTGGAGGCCGCCATAGCCCAAAATATAGTAACAATGCAAAAGCTCCAGCAGCAAATGAAATGACTGCAAATGGCCATATAGGAGGCCTTCATCTCGGACTGTTTATGAAGAAAAACATGCATTAAACTATGCATGTGTCAGGCACAAGTTCAGAGCAAATTTGCCAACCTTCTTTCCCCAGGAATGAGAAGCATGGTGTAGATTAATGGCCATATCCCCATGGCATACTAGACATTTACTAGTAGTTTGTTTACTTCAAAACCATCCTCGGCTCTTAACCCCAGTAACTTCTCCACAAAATATTGATCTTCATATTGCTAGAAAAAAAATTGGTGGGAATAGGATCTAAATTAACAAGTGGGTGAGGAATTATAAAAAATAATACATTCCACCTGAATGCAAGTGTGGCAACTTGCTCTTCAACTTGTTTGACATCCAACACCTCAGCTTTGTTGCTCAACATCTTTAACCTCTGTCTTCTCGCTGGTTAGGCGACATTATCTAATTTATAAATGTAAAAAAAACGTAAGCTAGGTTCTGCACCTTATGGTTGAACCTACTCCATACTGGAATCCTTTTATTAATTATACAAAAGGCAATAAATCCCTTAAAGAGTACCAATACAAAATCAAAACTAGATAAAAAGCATCACCCGCATGTTCCAATTGGGAACTACATTAAGAGGTAGCTACATTTGAAAGAAAGAAAGGCGTTGCTTTCAAAACCACAAAGCATCGTAAACTCAATCTATAATACAAATAGACAAAACAAAGCTCCATATTAGCTCTTTATATACCTCGAATAGTTTTAGCTTATTTTGGTAAGTAAGATACAAAACAAAGTTATGGATTATACCTTCTCTTATGATGCATAGTAAACTCTCTGCAGATACATCATTTGGTCTTGAAGTTGCTTAAAGCGATACTTTGATATACATTGCTTCACAATAAACCAAAACCTTGAGTTCTACAAAGAAAAGAACGGGGGAAAGGCGTGAAAGTTCAAACTTTGCTTAACCATGGGTAACCACGCCCACTTTCAAATTGCTTTTTGCCGTTGTCAAAGAACATGGAACAGGAAAGCGAGGCAAATTATAAGGAGCCTACTACCGAGATTGCGCTAAAGATCCGGCCAACCATAACTCAGATCGAATTGACTTGGCCTGGATCAATCGTGGTGCATTTCACAATAAACCGAAGTTTAAGTTCTGCAGTAAAAGAGGAAGGAAAGGGCCGTAAGTTCTGAAATTTTGCTTAACCATAGGTTCTAAAATGTTGTGGCCAAGATGTGAAGGTGAGCCACTGGATTGTGGGTGTATTCAAACCCCGGCACATCCTTACTTGCACGTACACCTAAAATGTCTACTGTTCCACCATCGCTGCAACTCCTAGCTCCATCTTGTCCTTCTATAATGGCGATCCGAGCTGACAGAAGCCCGCTTATCTGGTTGAAACATCTAGGCGATCCGCAACACAAATGCCTCCCGCCACATGAGGGGAACAATAAGTTTGGAGCAGTCATATCCTAGGTATATTCTAGCACATACCTAGGATATGCCATAAGCCCACATAAAGCAAGGGTTTGTCCACCTATGGGCAACCCAAAAAAGGACATATTTTTGCTAGCACAATGTATCTTAAATTGTCTATTTAAGCCCAAACTTGATTAAGACAACAGTATTTGAGTGAAATGTCCATGTTTATGATTTTACATGGTGTATTAACTATATAAATTGCTCACAATGTTCCCCAATTGCACTCAACTTTGTTTGGTAGCTCAAATGATTCGCATGTTCTTCCACTACCCCAAATAGAATCATTCGAAAATCCTAGTGTTTTCTGTAATAGTTATCAGGTTGCCATAGAAGACCATAATTGTCTAAGTAGGCACACTAGAAAAATTTCAAATCTAGCACATCTTGAATTTTATTGAACTTCTTGGCTAAACGTGGTTGGTCAAAATTAAGCCAATATTTCTATAGCTAGTGTTGAAGTTTGTGAAACAATCGCCAGCTTTGCTATTGCTAAAAAACTATTATTAGCCAACATTTCTAAATTACACTTGCACAAATTTACCCTTACGGAAAACCCTGAACCAAAAGCCAGTTGATCAGTTCCTAAAATACAGGCTTTCAAAATCATTAAACAATGTTTTCAAAACACCATTGATCTGCCTCACATGTTTTTTAAGTAAATAAATCATATGCTACTCACCGGCCAGGAATTGTCGATATCTATTTATAGAGGGATTTGTCACCCTTTGGACCAAATGTAAAGGCTTGAAGGAGGGTGTAGATTGATTTCAAGCAAGCTCCTTTTGTATCCTTTTAGCAGTACCCTGGAGATATTTGACCGATGGAGAACCCATGATGTGAAAATGTGACCGAAAATGGAGACCTCTACTGGCAAAGGACATGTAAAAGAAAGAATGAATGAATACCTTCTCTGTTTCAATATGATAATGCCTAAAGCCTGAAGAAAAGGCATGTGATTAAGCAAAGGCAAGAACTTTACGGCAAGACACCAGCCTAAAGAACTAAAAAATATTACCTAAAGTTGAAGCTAAAGCTCCAGCCTGGTATCTGGTACCCGAAGTTGGAGCCTACTTGGTCGAAATGATGGAAAGCATAGGAGTGCCGGTCAAGTAATGCCTAAAAAAAAAAAAAAAAAAAAAAAAGTAAATAGAAATGCTCTAAAAAAACTTTTCCGGTGCCAAAATTTCGCTTTTGGTTGGAAAATGGAGTGTTACCGACGTTACCGGTGACCGGAAAAAAGAGGATACACCACCACAAAAACATTTTAAGTATGTAGATAGTTGGGAGAGCAACCTTATCCCCAGTTTAATATGTGCAATAATCAGAAGTGCCTATGGATGGCACATCAGGAAATCTATATACATCAGGCTATACCATATGATAGTTGAAGAAGCATGATATAAAAATTCCAAATTCTATTTGGTCTTGATCTAGACTATTGAACTTTATCAACTTCAAAGATGTGGATGATTGCAATTAAATAAAGTATGCACGAGATGGAAATAAAAGGCGGGTATGTCGAAAAACAGAGAATTAGCAATAGCTTACCAAATTTTCTTGCCTTGCCTATTTGAGCTCCTAGATAAATTGTTTACCCTTGTCGACTAGAGAACGATTGGCAAGCATTTTTGGCATCATCATTACCATTAATCATGACAAAACTTCATTTGACTACAACATTATCACGATCAACTAGTTATTTATCCCATATGTGATGGAGCTAGTGTTGCCCACATGCTCTGCATAAACTTATTTTGCCCGCCATCCCATACTCGTTGCATCAATTTCAAAATACTATTTTGTCGAATACATCATTATTACAACACATTATCTAGCTCTTCAAGTTCGTTGACATTGGGAAATAAACGCATTGTCTAAATGGAACAAGATAAGCTATAACAAAGAGATCCACTTATTTTATACATCCAACTCTTCAGTTGGCTGACATTGGAAAGGACATTAAATGAAATAGAAATACCTTGAACTTATGATGTTGTTCGTTACTTAAGCAAGAGAACTAGTATATTATTATGTAGATTGATTCTTAAGCAAGCCAGCTAGTATATTTAAAATATTTAAACAATTAAGTATATCTAATGTTATTCAAGATGAGCTCATTTTCTTTGCTTCTATCGATCTACTAATTTTCAAACCATTGCTATAAGTTTTTGTTTTGTTTTTTAGATTTAGTACCACATAAAAAGCCTTCATGTTACTTAAACCCAACATCCTAGTTCAAAGCTTTTTTATTGGAGTGAGGGGCAGATATGTTTATTTATTAGTATAGCTTGGTCTAACTAATAAACAAGGTGGGTTGCCCTATGAAACAATGGAATCCTTGCACTATAAAGGTATTAATTTCTGCAGGAGTTCCTAGCGGTAATTTTTTAAATCAACATACAAGTATGAATTATGAAGGTCTCTGATTTGAAGAATGTTAATAACTTGGTACTTGAAATTTGAAGAAGATTATAAGGTCTTAGAATAGAGGAATGTTAATAAGTTGGTACTTGGAATTTTTCAAGATGCACATATTGCTTATTGGGTCTTACCTTAATCACGTTACATCAAATGCAACTTTGAGATGCCTGGAACTTGAGACATGTTTGTTCTAGGGCTAGTGTATTACCACAAGCCAAACATCTAGGTGCAATAAGTATCAAGACCTTGAAATATGAATAAAATGGTAACAACAAGTATTAAGACCACGAGACATGCATGAGCCTTTCTAAGGCAAAGCATTAAAGAATGAGATAAACACCAAACAGTTGTATCAGGCAATATCAATCCCTCATAGGCTGCTCTTAACCGCCGACTTGCAGAGGCTTTTGTAACTACATCCATATTACATGTTACCTTAAACTCTCTTCTTCTTCTTCTTCTTCTTCTTCTTCTTAAACTTGGCTACAAAATGATTGACTAATACCTCGTCCTTTTGCTAAAGCCATTTCAGTGGTCTTGAGCATGAGACTAAAGCGATGCAACTTTGGAGTTGTGTTTAGATATGTGAAGAACACATACGCCCATTGCAATTACAAATCCGCAAGTTGAGTTCTCAATTCATTCTCTATTAGGATTTGAGAGGTGAGGAGTGAGGTATCCCCATGCTTTAATTCTATGTTCTCCCCACGTCTTAAAAAATTCTATGCAATATTCCAATCAATGGCAATGAACAAGTCGGTTGGATTGTTCAATCTCACCGCCCATGCCAAACGCCATGGCATATTCCAAAAATCCCCTGTCCAAGGTTTCTGAAGCACTAGCAAATTTCAAGTAAACAAGACTCTTATGATGAACCGAGCTTTTCCTATGGATACAATCTGTATGGATTTAGGGGTGAAAGCACTTTTTGATGCTAACTAAAAAGCATGAGACGAACATATATTGTGTAGATGCTTCACATATGATTTAATGGAAAACCGTAAACTCTCAGATAATTATTGAAGGGAAAAAATGCCCTAGGAAAATCAATCCAAACAAAATAAGCGCAGAACAATGAAAAAGGATCACGCTAGACACCGGAGTGCGGACTCGATCACTTCTGCCATAAGCCGAGAATGGGGGATCAAGCCGATGCTTCCACGGAATGCATGGTAATTCTCTACGTCTGTAACACTCTCTAGCATTTTCTCCAGTCCTTCAATTATGCCCTTCTCTATCAATCTCCTTGCAAACCATTCATCTTTCTGCGCAATACCTCTCGCAAATTCCACCGCATAGCGCCTCAACCTCGGGTGGCGCCCTGTTACAGTTGCTGGCTTCCGAATCAACTCCATGACGAACTCGGTAACCTCTTCTTTGCCTACATTTTCGAATATTGCTTTCAACTCTATCTCAGACGCATTTTCTATCACTTTAGCTGCCAGCCCTAACGCGGCTTCTTGCTCCTTTGCCCTGCTTTCCATGGCTTTTTTCAACTCAACAGGTAATGTTGCTGATATTTTTTCTTTTTCCAAATCAGTTGCATGTTCATACAGAGCTCTTAATATTTTCGCTGCACGAATCCCCAACTTGGGCTTATTTAACTGCTTAATAATGGCCTCCAGAGACTTTTCATTGTATTTGTCATCATAGGATCTATGCCCTAAAATTCGGTTGCAGTTTTTAGGGCTACCAAGAGCAAGAAGATCAAGTGCTTCTCCTGCTTTAATTGCAACGTCTAACTTTTCTTCTTCTGGACCTTCCAAATCTCTCAAGAACAAGAACTTGAGATGCAATATTATGGCTACCGAAGTTGCCAATGCTTTCTCTGATTTCACCACATCTAATGCTAAACTCGTTAGCAGATCTATGGCGTGACCTTGCAGTTTTGGATGATGATTTCCATGTTCTAGAATGGCTCGGAGATTGCTGAGGACAAAACAGTTTTTTGCAATATCTTTTCTTAGACCAATTCCTGCATCTCCAGGTGTAGATGCAATAGCTTTTAGTAGTTCCAATGATTTCTGAATTATTTCAAATTCCAGCTCATCCTCTGCACGTCAATGTCCTCCTTTTCTATGAAGGATACTAGTTTTGCAATGATACCCCTAGATCTACCAATGGTGAAACAGTTTTTAGGATCTTTAGAAAGCCCTAAAAGTGTACTGAGTCCCAAGACTTTAAGCTCATTAGCCACTGCCACAGAAGTTGGATCACTTTGATCAAAACCATCATCTGCAAGCAAAGAATGATACCCCCAACAGCCCCTGCTGTTGATGCAATTTTAAAGTAATAATTACTGACACTATTCACAAGATTTCTACAATCCAGGCTGCAGCCCTCCTCATCTCCCTTTCATTCTTACCCTTCCAAGTAATCATCTCCAACAGTCGCCAATTGCACCAGGTGTGCTGCCTATTTTTCTTATACTCAGCTGCAAATTGGTCCTTTCTTGTCACAAATATTGACAGAATAGTGACGCCTCCTTGTTGCTCCTTTGCATCATCAGATTGAAGCTTTTTATGGAAAATTCAACTAGGTCCTTGTCCAGACCTTCAAATGTGTGCCCACTAAGACAGTGATTGTAAACTTCAGAAAAGAACTCCTCCACCATGTTGAGGTGATTTGATGTTAGTTTGCTCTTCTCAGTGACATGTTGCAGCAATTTTGCCAAGAGATCATATATGTCCAGTAAGACCGCCTATCAAGAAAAATAGAAGCTTCAACAAGGATCATTGCATAGAATAAATACGCAGCGCCAGTAGATTTCGCCTCTTAGGTTTGGCATTGAAATTATGCTGAATCAGTCTAAGCAAAGATAATGTGATACTGACCAAAGCAGATAGAACCTCCAGCAGGTGAAGGAAGAGACCCATGTTCTGCACAGAAAGGATTTGTGCCAAAGGAACCACTGAGCATTGTTTGGCAACCATTTCCGAAAGTGTAAAGATTGTTGTCATTATCATCCTCTGTATTAGAATTATTGCTTGCTGCTTTATCATGGGTCTCATCATGAGAGGAGTCCCTTCTTCTCCTTACGCACACTTTGTTCGTGGAGATACGGCAACATTTGGTTGATAAATATCTGAAGGGAGGCTAGTTGAACCAATTCTGTTGCTTTTCACAAAGACAGTGCCCCACAAGGATGATATCTTAGACCCAGCATTCTTGAGCATGACCTCTTTGCTTCTGCTAAAAATCCTTGTGCCTTCTGTCATGAGCAATCCAGTGACGACCCAGAAATCTATCTCCTGCATATCACCTCCCAATCCACCAATCAGAACTACAGTGGCCCAAATGAAGGCCAGTTTTCCCAAAAGCACTTGCCGCTTTTTTTCCAAGAACTGCCAGTCTGACGGCAAGCAAGGTGAGCTCTTGCTCAGGAGCTTGGTATTTTTATCTTGAGATTTCATGGTTTCAGATCTAACAAGTGATGGATTCATTGCTTCAAATTGAGGGGCAAAAGGACCTGGAGTTTGGGGGGTCTCAGGCTCTATAAATGCAACAGCTTTGGCTGCTTCAATATCGCCATGCTGGGGATCAAAGTTTACTCTCTTCATTGCGGCCTCAGGCTTGGGAAGCAAGCATTCAATTGTAATGTTGGGGAAGAATAAAGTAGCTCTTGGGCATGAACAATGTTGATACAAAGTTGTTGCACAGAGGCATGCAATATTAAACTGAAATTTTAGCTGTCTATCGTCATCATAATCATCATCATGGGGTTTGACGAGCTTCTTGGTATCTGGATGATTGCGCATTGAATGGAGTGTATTGGATGGTCAATGGAGAGCATGAAATACGTGTGTAAAACAAGGCACTAGTTCGTCAATTACTAACTACGATGTAACCATCTTTTCTTACCCTGTCAATCAAGGGAGCCTATTGTAACTAGTTCGGGTCCCATGACAACATTACCATTACGCATTGCAAGACTAAATCTTACTACAACATTATTAAATTAGTATTTATTTATCCCATATGTTGTGCATAGTTATTAGTATTTATTTATCCAGTGTTTGTTCTAGGGTTGAAGTTGCCATCATGATGTTGTGCATTGACTTTTTTTTTGGTCGAGTTTGCAAGTTGAGTCATCCAGATACAATATGAATTCAGAAGATTACTGCTACAAGGTTTTGGACATAAGACATTTGTGCTAGCAAGTGTTTTTTCAATAGAGTTGGCATGGATAATTGTACTAAAATAAAACGTGGCAAATGTGGGCGTGGCTTACGTTTAACAAAAATCATGGACACAAATAATTGGAACTAACGGTGTGGTGGCCATGTTTGTTATATTTTTGAAGTCAGTTGTAGTGCCCCATTGTTAGTAGGTTGGGTTTGTTAGATATATAAGGTTAGCCATCTATAAGGTTAGCTATCTAGATCGTCCAAGTTATAAGCCAAATCTTGTTGTTAAAATTTTAGGGTTTCATCCCCAACGTATCTTTCTTTTCACAGGGGCGCATGGCCAAGGCCGCCGCCAACATTTCTTTCCCAACCCCCAGGTGTCACCTTCAACCCAAGTAATCGCCCATGTCTTTGTCATAACACGAACCCAGTTGGCCAAGAAATATTTCTTCTTTCGACACTGTAACCTTCGAACCAAAGTAATCTAACCATGTCATGTCTTTGTCATGACATGAACCTAGTGAAAGTTTTTCAACATGCAGCTCATTGATGTTAGTGTTTATCATTGAATATCTAAGAGAAATATTTATGCTTCCGCCTTCTCAAGAGCTTTCAAGGGCTATTGTGTAATCAATTTGGTGGAAGAATATCTAAAAGAATGAAAAGAAATAGTTGTGCACTCTTAACATCCTGGCAAAGCATGAAATCAATCTACACATTAGACCTATCCATGCATGTTAAAACAACTTTACTACCCCCCATAGCCCACTAGACAAAATGTGTCGCAAACAAACTGAATCAACCAATTTGAAATAACTAGTTCAAAATTCCAATTCCATTGTAGCTCACCAAAGCAACAAAAGCTAAAACAACATATTATATTCATTGTTGGTTGCCCTATGGGACTGCAGCAAGCACCATAATTGTTGCATAACCCATTGGGGTTGTCGTATAGAGAATGTGTATATAGACTTTTCACGTATGACTATCACTTATGGATTTTAGCAAACATGTTTCTAGTTACTTATTTCCTATATAATTGAAGCCTACTTTGTGTACATACATAAATGAACACTTTATTTCCCGAAATCAGGAAGTCGACAAACACACTTTGGTTTTATACTTAGATAAGCCAAAAACTTATTTAAATGTCTAAAACATCCTAATATATTTAGAACATCAAATGAAAAATATTATTAAGCAACAATCGATCTAAAAATCATGGCAATCCATGACACTCATTTGATAATCGCCAAACGTCTTCTAACCGCAATATAGCAAGACCGTGGCTACCACAACCCACTTAGTCGATCGTGACTTAAGAATGCATGTAAGGTACTAAGATTAGTCGATACAATTTAACCAATGGAATGAGCAACCAATATCGAAACATGTAAATTAGAAATGTTCTACCAAACATGTTCTAAGAAAGCAAAGTTACATGGACCTAAGTTCTTAAATATATTCACACAATGCTAATGCAAATAGTGCATGTTCCAAACATGTTCTATCTAATCCAAAGAAAGCAAAGTTATTCCGACCTTAATTTCATAAATATATTGACACAATGCTAATGCAAACAAAGGCATGATAGATAGAACTACATAAAAAGGGACACAACAAAGGCCTATATACCTCATTTGCGCTTTCAAACCTGTTAAGCTCGTTCAAAATTAACGTCGATATAGCCCGCGACATATACCCTCTTCCTTTCATGATGGAATCAAATCGTGATGTGGCATCTCGCCAAGGGTATTTGTCTTCCTATATTGAACCAAACACAACTAAACTATTAAGCAATAAAAATCTGCCATCACTTCTAAAGTTCAAAGAACTGGAGAATCTGATAAATTAGATCATTCCTAGCCAGTGGTAACAAAACATGCACAACTTAGTGTGCACTGTTCAAGAGCTTCTTCGTAAATGGATGCCAATAATGATGGCAACATAGACATATGCATGCAAATCTTTCATTTGAAGAGCTCACTCCCCAGTGCATCTGTGACACAGAAGTTTGGTAAATAATAAGAGCAATTAAATATTATACAAAGCAGAGGATAAAGATTTGAAAGAAACAGAGGATTGCCAACTCCCATAGCATAGGCCGGGAACTCCTTAAACACAGCCCTAGATTTGCAGAAAAAATGGGCAAGAGGAATGCGTGTATATTTAATGCGGCAAAACAATCGGATAGTATTTTCTTTCCCAAGCTACACCTAGAAACTGGAGCTTTACCTTGGGACCTGCGGCTTTCATCTTCTGTAAGAAGGTAGATATGAATTGAGAGCAGAAGCTGGTAAAGAATCGTGGAGAATCTAGCAGAATCTAAGTGCATCCTCATAAAATCTTTGAGAATCTAGAAGAATCTTGATGGAATCTTCGAGAATCTAAGGGAATCTACATAGAATCTAAGGGAATCTACATAGAATCTAACGAAATCTAGGGGAATCTGCATAGAATTTTGGAGAATCTAAAGGATTCTTGTGATAACGTTTGAAAATATAGAGGAATCTTCATGGAATCTTAAGAATCTAGGGGAAGCTTTGTGGAATCTTTCACATTAAGTGTGTTTAGTAGGAAAATCTTGATAGAATCTAATGGAATCTAAGAGAATCTATATAGAATCCAGAAAAATTTGGGATAATCTTTGAGAATCTAGGGGAATCTTAAGAGAATCTTAAGTAATCGATAAGATTAAGAGAATCTAAGGGAATCTTCCAACGAATAGTGCTTTGGCATCGTTCGCTTGTAGGGCTTCGAACTAATGTGATCGAATCTAAGAATCCCTTTTGGAAACTTAGAATTTTACGTAATCTATGGAAAACCTTGAGAATGTATGGAAATCTTCATAGAATCTAAGGGGATCTAGGAGAATCCACATAGAAACATGGGGGGAATCTAGAGAATCTTGAGATAATCTTTAGGAAGCTCAGGGAACCTCAACAAAATTAGGAATTTATGGGAATCTCAAGAGAATCATAGAGAATCTAGCAAAATCTGAAAGATCCTCATAAAATCTTTGAGAAACTACAGGAATCTTGGTGGAATCTTCTAGAATCTATGGGAATCTTTGTAGAATTTTTGGAGAATCTAGAGGATTCTTGCATAATGTTTGAAAATCTAGAGGAATTTTATAGAATCTTAAGAATCTAGGGGAAGCTTTATGGAATCTTAGGGAATCTTTCACACCAAGCGTGTTTAGTAGAAGAATCTTGATAGAATTTAAGGTGATCTAAGAATCTATATAGAATCTTGAGAGAATCTAGAGAAAATTAGGGATAATATTTGAGAATCTAGGGGAATCTTAAGAGAATCTTAAATATTCTATGGGATTAAGAGAATCTAAGGGAATCTTCATAAGATCTTTGATAATCTAGGATACTTTTTCCCCTAATCTTGAAGAATCTAAGAGAATCTCTATAAAATCTTCATTGGATGGCTCGTAATCTAGCAAAATCTAAGCCAATCTTCATAAAAATCTTTGAGAATTTAGGGGAACCTTGGTGGAATCTACAAGAATCTAAGGAATTTCTATAGAATCTAAGGGAATCTACAAAGAATCTAAGAGAATCTAAGAGAATCTAGGAGAATCTACATAGAATTTCTGAGAATATAGGCGATTAAAGGGAATCTAAGATAATCTATATAGAATCTTGAGGAATCTAGGAGAAAATTTGGGATACTCTTTGAGAATCTAGGGGAATCCAAAAAGAATCTTAAGTAATATGTGGGATTAAGAGAATCTAAGGGAATCTTCATTAAATGTTTGAGAATCTAGGAGACTTTTTCTTGAATCTTGGAGAATCTAAGAGAAGCTTTAATAGTATCTTCATTGGATGGCTCAAAATTTGTGTACTTCCTTATAGTACAACCACTTGTCATTATATATATATCATTTCATTATCTTAATATGTATATAGAAACTCATGGGGGTGGTCATAAAATAGCACATTACATATAAAGTTTTGATCTTGGCCTTGGATAAAAAGTTGGTGAGGTGGCATAGCCTAAGCCCTTGATTTTTGATGGGGGCATGCATGAGTCATGCATGGGGCATACACCCCATCTCCGGAACCGTTGGATCAAAGGGGAAGGCTAAATCCTAGCCCTTGATTTTTATGGGGAAGGTGCAAGGAAGATGCCAAAAAGTGAATTTGGTGTAGCAGATCTTAACCGTTAGATCAAAAGGTGAGCATAAATCCTAGCCATTAACTTTTTAATATTAAATTAGTTTTTTTTTAAAGGAGGTGAGGTGGCACCTTCATTAATAAGAAAAAGTAATGAGGTGGCAAAGTATTTATTAGTGGACATGCTAGGAAGCTTCCTTTCGTTTAATCGCCTTAAAAAGGACGTAGCTTGCGGTAGAGGGGTCGGATGAAGATGAGGGCCACGCCATTGAATTCCTCTCGTCGAGAACTTCTCAATGAGTGGTGTTTTGACACTATTTTGTCGCAGTTGGAGCCAACATGATCGAACATTAAGAATCTTTTTGGAATGTTCGAGTTTCAAGGAATCTATGGTAAGTTGAGGGAATCTAGGAGAATCTTTATAGGATCTTAAGGAATCTAGAGGAATATTATGAGAATCTTAGAGAATCTATGGGAATCTCAAGAGAGCATCTTTGAGAATGTAAGGGAATCTTGATAAAATCTTTAAGAACATAGAGAAAACTTGATGGAATCTTGGGGAGTCTAGGGGAATCTTCATATAATCTATGGGAACTAGAGGAATCTCAAGAAAATCTATAGGAATCTCAAGTGCTTCTTTGGGAATCTAGGGGAATCTTGATAAAATCTTTAAGAACGTAGAAGAATCTTAATGGAATCTTAGAGAATCTAGGAGAATCTTGATAGAATCTTGGAGAATCTAGAGGAATCTTGAGGTGTTCTTTTGGAATCTAGGGGAATCTTTAAAGAATCTTAGGGAATCTCAAATGAATCTTTGGGAATCTAGGAGAATCTAAAGGAATCTTCATAAAATCTTTAAGAATCTATGGGAATCTTAATGGAATCTCGAAGAATCTAGGAATATCTTGATAGAATCTTGGAGAATCTAGAGGAATCTTGGGGGTAAGTTTTTGGAATCTAGGGAATCTTTAGAAATCTTTGGGAATCTTAATAAAATCCAGGGGAATCTCCATAAAATCTTAATAATCTAGGGGAATCTTTGTAGAACATTAAGAATCTAAGAAAATCTTTAGTAGGAGAATCTTCCTAAAAGTTTTGAGAATTTAAGGATATCTTGATGGAATTTTAGAGAATCTCAAGTCTTCATAGAATCTGCGGGCTTTATGAAGTCCCTCATATTACAAACACTTGTATATATAAAAACTATTCTATGTGTGCCGGAAAGGATGTACCCATGCTATATAGAGATTAATGCCTAATCGGTCCGATTGGAGATGGAGGGCCATGATGTCGCCACCCCAGAGGGAATTCATGCATGGGCATCAAAATGTCATGGGGAGGGTCATGCATGGGCATGCATGGGGTTTTGCCCCACATCTCAATGCCGTTGGATCGAGGGAGAAGGTGTGATCCCAGCCATTAAATGTGGCTAAGAAAATGCTAGGAAGGTGAAAGAATTGGGACCTTTAATCTCGGCAAGAAATTTAGGAAAGCTCATTTTGGTAGCTCGTTAGTCATTTATTGCAAAGGAAAGGTGCATGTCGTCAGTAAATATTGCAAGTAAATGAAAAGGCACAAAAATAAATATTGCATTGGGAGGTGGCGGTTTGTTTTTAATGAAAAGGCACAAAAATAAATTAAATTAAAGACACAGATGTTTGGCTGACAAAGAGGGATTGTTCTACCGAAAATGTACAGCATCTTTTGCCGTAGAATGATGATTCAAGATTATTAGGGTGAAGGAAGATGAATATGAAAGCAGGTGCGGAAGTGATATTTTGGAAGGTGGATTTGGCAATGAATAGAATCGCGGAACCTTCCGAAAGAAAAAGACCAACGCCACTTTCAAGGCAAGTTCAAGAAATGGAAGCGCAAGAATACATCTTCTTCGTTTGGGTTGTCTTGTATGGATTTATCGTTGTTGATCTTGAATGGGTTTGGGTTTTGCAGCTTCTTTAATGATGTCCACATCAAAGAGAGGCGTGCGAGGAACTCTGGTGGTCATAATTGTTCGGCTCTTTGGAACCATTTGCAACAACATTGATCACTCCGGAGACAAGGTTAGTCGCGTACTATTTTTTTCTACGGATTTGCCCATCATTTTTGCAAAAATGAGCTCTCGTTTTGCTTTTCCATGAAGAATTTTGTTTGTGATAGTGTGTTTTGTGTTTGGGATGGAAAAGGAAAAAAGCTGGGTCCGATTCAATGATTTTATTGCGGATCTTGATGAACCGAAGTGATCTTTTGATCTTTTTCGTGATCGAGCTATGGGTTATCTTAAATTGAGCTTGTTGGATTGTTTATATGATCTTGTGGGATCACGATGGGTCGGTTCGGTGGCTTCAACAACAAGAAATAATAAGGCAGCACCCAAAGACAATCTTTCTTTCAAATATCGACCAAAGTTCTTGTTTACTATGTCGAAGCAGTGTACTTCTACCTTGCAAATCCTCACAAATCTAGCTCCGGCGTGGTGCAAATCCTTAAGGGCTTTAATCCGGCTTCTTGGCCCATATTATTTTATGGCGGGGCTCAAGCTGGCCGAATCTTGAGCGAGGTAGACTGGATCGGGATCAACTGAATTTTATGACCTTCGGTGAGTGCGAGTTGAAGTTTTATTCTTGGCACTTTTGTTGTTATGAAATACAAGCATTCTTGCATTTATCACCTTGATCTAGCATGAAATTTGAAAATCTTTACCGGATTAGGTAAAATGCGGAATCTCGGAGCTCTTTTTGCCGTCATTTTTTTAGCTCTTTAGTAATGAAAACAAGAGAAAGCATGTTTTCGATTAGAAGCCAAAGATTTAAGAAATGTTTATGGTATACTGAGGTAACTAGGTTTTAAATGTGGAGTTCTCGATGGGATAGCGGCATTGGGGTTGTTTCAAAATTTCTCTTCAATTGCAAGAGGAGAAGGAATAAAAATCACGCCAAATCCGACGAGAACAATGCTAAGAGCAAGGGATCCACCACGATAACATATGATCACAAAGAATACATCAAGCTTTCCGGATCTAAATGTCGCACATCATTTACGATAAGCGGACGTAAAAATCTGAGTTTGAAAAGTTCACGATGCGCCAATAAAGCATGTTTTCAAAACATTTAGTTTTAGTAAAGAAGATTTGAAGCTCAAGAAGAGGGTGGCCGAGGATGCAACAATTTCAAAATGTTCTCGTTTGAGGCCATGATAAGCGCATATATGGCGGTGCAAGAACAAAGCGATTTTCACGATTCGGATGTACCATCCAAGCTTCTCTTTCGCGGTAGATATCATAAAAAATCAATCCTCCATTGCCTTTGGGTTTTGCAGCAAATGGTGTTATATGTGCCTGTGTGGTATCTATTCCGGCGGGAGAAATAATCCATAAACCTTTTTCTTCTGTGTCCAAAAGTTCAAAAAGCCATAGCTCTTTGTGAGTGATGAATATATTAGGGTCTTCAATCGACCATGGCGTGGTTGTGCCCGAGGTATTCCTAACATTCGAGGAGGGATTTTTGTTTTACGCTTGTGGAGAATTCAATTCGGGGAGCTTGATTTTGGTTGGGGCGTGGCCAATCTATCTTGAGGTCTGTGGTGAATGACAGTAGAATTTGTTCTACTTCTTTCCAATAGCACGAGAAGATGGGCTTAATGCTTATTTAGCTCTTGAGCCTTCTCAGATATCCAATTCAAAGAATTCGGTCCAAATTTAGTATTCCTACCTCTCAAGCAAGAAAGCTTTAAAAAATCTATCGGTTACGTTTCAAAATTTGTACAATTGGGCTATGGCTTTAATTTGTCAAGAACTTAGTCTTGCTACTCCTAATGAAAGCTTTCTAAGATCTATCTATGGCATATCCGTTCGTTTCAAAAGTCGTTTAAAGGTAACCAAAGGTTTTTCTTTTCCTAACGGTATTTTCCCTTTGTATTGATTTGTCTAATCAAAACAATTCAATGGGATATATACATGTAAATTCCTCTAAATTGATTGCATGCGGCCATAAAAGCCACTTGAGTGGCATTGACCCCCTAGGCCTATCTTGAGCTGCCACGTATCATACATTCCATCCCAGAAATGTTGCCTAATTGTGCGAATTTTTGTTGCAGGATATCTACTCCACATTCTTTTTTACATTTTGTTTTTGCAAAATATCTACTTCACATTCCAGATTCACATTAGAGGGCCAATGCCATCTGTTGCGGCCAGGTTTGTCGGCCAAGTAATAGAGGCACAATTAAGACTTCGGGCCATGGAGGCTTTTGATTCTGGCGTGCTTGGATAATGCCCTTTGTTGCAGCCTGTTTGTATGTTTGTCTTACGGGGATATATAGTCTATAGGCCAATTCAATTGCTCTATGTCGCTTTTCATCCCTAATGAGCTTGTGTCTAAGGGTATTGCCTTAAAACCCCTCAATCAACCACTTTGGCAAATTCTATTCCTTCCAATGAAGTAGAAAAAACATTCCTCTCTATCTGCTAGAGAATGAATTTATTTTTGTGAATTCCAATAGTACTTAGCGACCATGGAAGTTGTGCGAAACCACATCTGAAACTCCTAAAGAGGCGTATTTTTGATGGCCTTAATTGAAACATATCTCCGTTATCTAATCCTATGTAAAGTCTTGTGCAATATCATGAAATGTTGTCAAAAGCTTTCATTGTGCAAATGTCACAAAATGTTGTCAAAACGTTTTCTTTTTTTGCTTATCTCATCTAATAATATCAATTATATAAGTTAGAACATTGAAGCCATTTGGAATCTTTTAATGGTTACTTATCAAATGAGAAATAAGAAGATGGGTAGAATGTTGGATAAGGTAAAAGCATATGGTCTTACTATCATAAATTTACTAGTAGCATAAATTTACTACTAGCATTAGCATTATCTTATCTTATTCTTGGTAGCCTTTTAATATTTGGTTATTGTGTTTGGTGATGGGACCTAGTCCCCAGGTTTTAGATGGGCTGTTGCCCTTGCATGTGCCGTCCCATAACCCGTTGGGTTCCTGTGGACGTAAAAATTTATCTTATCTTATCTTATCTTATCTTATCTTATCTTATCTTATCTTATCTTATCCTATCCAATGCCAGATTTTTAAAGCAAATTTCATGCATAAGATTTTGTTGCGACGACAATAAGTTTACTTAACATGAAGATGAAAACATTCTATGGAGGGTTTCTTTTTTTATAGATTTTGATGTCACCAAGATAGAGGATGTTACTTAGATACCTCAGAGTATTAATATAACAAAATAGAATGCAAAAGAGCGTGCCTAATAAATCCCTATTTTGTATTTGAACTTTATCCATTTGGCAACAAACAATTGCATTGGATGGTAGAATATTTTACATGTGATTTTTATATATAAGTGAATCTAACCCTACCCTGCCTTCTGGTAGGGTCAACTACCTCCAACTATGCCGACGCTACTTTGTTGCTCGTGTGCCTCTTATGTATTGTCCTTTGCTTTGTAATCAAGCAATAGATTTGTTAGCTAAAAGTGTGCATTCAATTAACTTATGTTGCCTATAGATAGAGAAGTCATGTCGAATTCTTTGTGAAAGCGTATTTTCATGAATTACTTTCGGTATTTGCATATCCATAGACAAAGACTATGTATTTGGAATGATAGAAAGGTGACTTAAGAATTTAGATGTTTTGTTGTAGAGGGTTCCACTTCCAGCATGCCATATGATGTACAAACACAAATTCTTAGCACGTCTCTAGTGTTCCCCCATATATGCATTGCATTTTTCATTTCAGAATGATAGATTGTTGCATTCCTTGCTTTCTTATATATATAGAATGTAATCTTAGCATCATTGTTGTTAGTTATGACCTTGGTTTTGGCTTCTACTTCATGCACTTGAAATATTGCTCGGAAGCCCCTATTAGATATTGATATGTTTAAGCTTGATTTTACTCCCAACTCTTCATAAACCATAAACAATGCACCCATTCATAGTACAATAACTTGTCATTATCCTATTATATATACAAAAGAAATTTATCGCTGGCCTTGCGTCAGTTCTCTTCGTTAACCAGCTGCAAAAAGAAGTTTTGTCTTTGAGTCGAATAGATCTTAATTCTAGACATCCCTTGAGATGCTTGATAGAGATGTATGTTGATTCTGATTCACATCTTGTGGAGGCAAGTCAAGACATGCTGTTTGACCCCATATTCTTTCTGGAATGGTCTAGAGTGCCCAACATAGAATATTCTCCATAAACTACCGCCAATCTAATGGCCTCGAAAAATTTAGAGCGTGAAATGCTAATACACTCCACAAATAATGGAATATTACAAAGCGCTTATATCAAAGTTAGTTCTGGTTTGTGTCGAGATTTTGTTTGTACATGACCACTTATCACCCACAAATTAAGGGTCTCTAGCGGCATGAGTCCCTTGAAAAAATGTGACAAAAATCAGAATCTCTACCCAGGTCAAGAGTGGTCATGTGAGAGGCAAGAAGCTTCTCAAGGAGCAACTATTGTCTCGGTAAGCATGGTAAACCACAAGTTGCCATTTTTTATGACACTCAATCTAAGCTCATAATGAACAAAGGAATTTGGAACACGCAGTTTGGCACCGATCACCTTATCAAGGGCAAGGGATTCACCCTGGAAAATACGATGGAGGATATTATAACATTAGTAAAAAAAAGAAAAAAAAAAGAAAAAATGATGATGGAGAAGAAGAAGAAGAAATTTTAAACTCCTAAGATTTACATGTTTGAGGTTATTAACATAACTTGAACCATAAAAAATTGGGATGCCCATCATTTAACTAGCTAGAACCTACATTTGTTATTGACATTGTTACCATCAAGTGCTCCCAAATGCACATTAGACCCTTCATTACTATTGAGAGCTCCAAAATTATTTGGGGCCTACAATGCCCCACTAGTTGCTCGTAAATATTGGAAGTCCCGTCCCACACTTGGAGGCCAATAATATGGGGCTAGATAACCATTATATGGCCAAAATTTAATGGGTGTTCTCGCTAATATTAACATTGGCTTAACTTAACTTCTTGGTTCTTCCTCGATTTTGTGTTGATACTAATGCGGCCCGGATGTGTATAAAGACAAATCACGAGAAGCAAACATCAAAATTGCTGACTTTAAACTTGTAATAAGAATGCGTCTACATCGAGAATAATCATTTCGGTCGAAAACAAATAAGCAAATTAACTCCCTGGAATACAAAGTGGGAAATTTGACTGTTAAATTGTCTCCTCCACACAACACTCGGCTTTAGTTATTGTACCCGCGAGATGAGTGCAAATCATGAATCTGGTTTGAGATAATAAAATGTTCGTTTTCCAATATACTCAAATTCCGGTTTATTATTCTTCTGTGGGATTTGGAAAAGAAAGCAATTTGGAAAAAGCAGAAATGAGCATCGGCATTCTTGGAAGTTTAATAGGGATTCTAGATAAGAGTAGAATGCTCAAGAAACTAACCTCTTGCTCATTCTCACGGCTATTCTCGACAAAATTCTTCCTAAAAGGCATGTATGAAGACAAATAACCATTTTAAGTCCCTACCTTTTTTTTGATAGGAGAGTTCCCTGACAAGTTTTTGCATTTGTCTTCACCAGCTGGTTGGTTGCCCTAACCGAATCCTCGGCAATTGTATGATTTTGATTCAGTTTACATCTTGTTCTATATATATCTTACTTCATACCAAGATAAGTACTTTACGTATGTTGATGCAAGAAATAGCGCATTATAGTCCGACACAAAAAAACACTGCAACAAAAAAAACGAGAGATTGTATGATATAACGCAAAATAATCAAAGATTGGAATTAGACTATATTTGCATATCGAGGCCCCGACAAAATGTAAATATTGTCGCCGCCTTTGTAATCTTATCCGATGCACGATTTGCCACGATATACCGAGGGTTTTCAAACATACACATTGCAATTCGGGATATCTGATGCGATGGGGTGGGGGAGGTAATAACCCGGGCGCTTGTCCAATTATGACGTGGATATCCCAAATCTTGGGCGCGAAAAGTGCAAAGAAGAACTTTTTTCGCTGCTTCCAATTAGTGATGCGCATACACCTAACTAGCGAATGATGTTTGGAGGATGTTGGGATGCTCCTCAGGATCCTTGAACGCCTCAAGCGTTGTAGATTAGGGCTCTCCCCATTCAATAAAGGTCGCTGTGTAATCTGGGAAGGCACTCAGGCATCCACAAATGGCTACACCTTAGTTTGCTGTGTGCAAATCTAGACTCTCCAAAGATCCACGAATCCTTGCATTGTAGCTTAGAGGCTGCAATTCTTTGCTATCCAAAGGTCAGTGATCTTTTCTAGCATTTTCTTTGGATACGAATGTGTGGATTTGATGAGATTTTGCTTTATGCTTGCTATTAATGTATACAACAAATCTAGGCTTTCTAGCATTCTTGATCTTTCTAGGCTGCAAATTTCTTGATCTTTCTTTCTTGCATTTTCTTTGGCTATGAACATGCTGATTTTTTGAGATTCCATGTTATGCTTTCTTAAGTTTCAGTTCTTGCTAAATTATTAGGAGTTAATTGGATGCTTAGTCTCTTGTTTCTCAATTTGATTTCTATTTGGCAGATCAGTTGGATAACATGCCTATCACAAGATCAAGGCTAGATACTAATAGGACAAATAGGGCAATGCCAATGCACTACAACCCCAATATTTGTTCCACGGCTGAAAACAACAGTAAAAACAGCATACGCATTGTTTTTTTGAAGATTTGAAAAAAACCTACACGTAGTTATATGGAGGTGTGGTTTTTCAAGGATATGCTGTAGTTTTTCTTAAGGAGCCGTAGGTTTTTTTTTTAAGAACGTGTAATTTCCTAAGGAGGTGTAGTTCTTTTTTTAAGGATGTATTGTTTTTTCAGGCAATATGGTTTTTTGAAGGGATGTTTTTTTAAAGGTGTTGTTTTTAAGGTAGTATTTTTTTGAGGTGTAGTTTTTTATGGTTTTCTAAGAATCCATATATGATCAAGTTGTCCACATGCCATTACTACCACAAGATGGCAGCATACAGCTATATGCATGCTTGACACACTTCACTAGCATTTTACTTCATACATGCGTGTGTGTGTGTTTGTATGGCAGCATACAACTATATGCATGCTTGACACACTTCACTAGCATTTTACTTCATACATGCGCGCGCGCGTGTGTGTGTGTGTGTGTGTGTGTGTGTGTGTGTACAGTACTTGTATGCAACGCTGTGTGTGGAGCGTGAAACTTGAAGACATCCATCACTTAGCAACTTGTATAAGACACATTGATATGATGAACCAAATTAAAGATGGACACTGGTTTGGCATCATATAGGCATTTCTTGAAGGACATTTGATCACCTAAGTATATCTTGAACACTTGAAGTCAAAGGTTAAGGACCTCAAAGTTAAAGATCCGAATACCACTCAAAATTCAATGGTAATTTGCATGATTCAAGCTTTTGCCATGATGTTAAGGCATGATTTGCTATTTCCCAAGGCTTTACTACCATCATTCCACCCAAGAAAATCATCTCTTATACATCATCTTCTTCCCTTTCAGACACAATTGCCATTTGTCGAGACCAAAGTTAGCAAGACCATTTTTCCTATTCAAAAGTACACCATTCATCCATCACATATGAAAATTTGCTAAAATTCCATCCAATTTAGCCATTTCTAATGTCTAAAATAATATTCTCTCTCTAAAAAACAAAGATAGAGAAAGTACACATTTGACATGACATTCCTATAAAAGGCAAAAAGTTGGCCTAAAAATCTCAAAATCCAAGCACCATTGTGCATACATGGTCAAAGGTTTCCATTATATAACCCCCACATGACAAGGAGGCTCAAACATGCCACCTAGGCTACAACATGTCAAGGTGGCTCAAACATGCCGTGTAGAGGGCTCCAACATGCCATGTGGGCTCCAACATGCCACCTCGACTCCAATATTGCCAAGGTGGCTCAAACATGCCACTTAGGCTCCAACATGCCACGTGGTCTCCAACATGCCACCTCGGCTCCAACATACCAAGGTGGCTCAAACATGCCACCTAGGCTCCAACATGCCAAGGTGGCTCAACCATGCCACGTGGGCTCCAACATGCCAAGGTGGCTCAAACACGCCACCTAGGATCCAACATGCCAAGGTGGCTCAACCATGCCACGTGGGCTCCAACATGCCAAGGTGGCTCAAACATGCCACCTAGGCTCCAACATGCCAAGGTGGCTCCAACATTCCAATTCAAACATTAATGGCCTAAAAATACCATTTCTATTGAAATACTTTTCAATGGTTTAATTGATTTCTTATGTTATTTTTTTATGGTTCAAATGTTGTACCCCTAGGATCCACCATGCCACCTAGTTGGCTCAAACATGCCTTGCTCAAACATGTTGCTTCATAAACCTCACCTTGCTTTTTTTTTTTTCTATTTTGGGATTCTGCCTTTGGCGCCAGGGTTTTGGCTTCGGGAGCGACGATACAATGACTTTATTTTACTTGTGGGGAGTTGTTAGCAAGTTTGCTTGAAAATCTTGTAAGGTTTTACTATTTCTTGATAGATTACAGAAATTATGTCCTAATGCTACGTTTGCTAGATCGTTGTAACCATTTTCGGCTTTATCATTTGGCTGCGCCAGGTTACCTGCTAGATTTTGCATGATGCAAGATAGATGACAACAGAAATTGCGTATTAGAACTAGTGGCATACTCTGGAAGGAAAATGCCGAATTTGTGGAGGGGAACCTCTTCTTTGTGATGGGTACTAATTTTGTATAAGGCATGAGGCCGTTTTTGAGAAAAAGGTACAAGGCAGATGACGGAATGGCTGGAGCCGAATCTCTGCACTGGCTCCTCACTGCATACTTTTTTTGTGTGCGCCTAGATATTAGGCTTAAAGGGAGTATCCTAGGCGACCTGGCAAAAGGATTAATGCTTAAGGCGCAGTTGGAACTCTATCTATTGTGTCTTTTATAATTAAATTTGTCATCTATCTGATCTATTGTGTAATCTTTGTAATTTATTGCGTCTTTATATTGTAAATCTATGTTTAAATGTATTTGTGAGCTTGAGATTCTGGATTTAATTCTAAAATAACAGAATATAGGGTAAAAACTTGCAGAATGTCAAGTGAACTTACGAATGTAGGGTAAAAACATAAAATGACTTTCAAGCTTCACATTCACGTCCACGTGGCATCATAGGATTGGGCGAGACGACAGAAAAAATGCCACCTGACATTTACGTCATTCAGAAGGTTGACGATTGTTTGAATGTGAACTGTGTGAAGAGTTGTAATATTTGTGCGCTTTGGGGTGGACAAAGCTTCAGTATCATGTAAAATTCATGGTTGTAGACACACGATTGATAGAAAAGCTGTTTTGTATCATCCGTAGGTTGTTATATGGTCTGTATTGTGGTATTGGCATTTGATAAAGCATGTCATCACCTGAGATGTGGAGTCACTTACAGAGATCATCTTGTAACATAGTAACCGTTGGTTGAGTTAAGTATTTCGAGTTAATTAAGTTCAAAGGTTATTTTGAGTAGAAGATTCAAAGGTTGCTTGGCACCATTTGTTGGACAGTTATTTTTCTAGAACAAAAAATATGCACCTTCAGATGAGGAAGATTTCAAAGAATCTTTTTAATCTAAAGGCTCAAGGTTAACGCCACAAACAATCACGACGTGTCTACATAGAGAAAAAAAAGGGGGGAAATTTTAGAGGCCTTTGAAATTTTAAACGAAAAAAAGGGGCAAACGTGCATATTCTTCTCTTCTCTGGCGATGGCGCTCAGACCATGGCGCTTCCTCCTTTTATGTCCCTTTCTATTCCGGCTATGGGGATGTGCAGCTCTAGGCTCGATCTGCAAGACCAAAACGGCTATGGCGGTTCATTTCACTTGCGGCCACGCCTTCTTCCCCTAGCGATCCTGGCGAGCGCAGATGGAGCATGCGGTCCTGGCGAGTGCAGATGGAGCATGGCGATGGCATATAAGTTTATTTTGCGCTTGGATTTGCTTTGTAACCACTGTCTTAGATGCTGCTGACTGAAAATTTTGTATGCAGGTTCTTTGTTCAGGGAATAGAAGTATCCTTAGCTTCCCAAACCAGCTATGGCCGAATCAGTATGTGAGGAGCCGAATCTTTGTCTTACGGTTCTGTCACTAACTCTGTGCTTTCGTCCCCTGTTCTTAACAGACAATGAAGATTACATGCAATGGCTTTTCGGCTAAGCTCAACTCGGCTGTTATTTCTGAGGGTATGCACAGATATCATAAGCTATGGTTTCCTTATGATCATTTACAAAGCTCCTAACTATTACGATAGAAAACAGCCCTTTATATTATAGTAAGATAATTTTGAAGATTGGAAAGAAAATGACGTTGGATATAGTTTCTACTCTTTGATGAGGGCAATGAAGAAGATATTAAGCTATCATGTTTGTTTATCTTTCTTTGGATGTCCATATGTGAGTTATTTAATGTATAAGGGCTGATTATGGCCTTTGGTGCTTGTTTCAGGTTAATGGGTTTTCAAGGGAGTAATAGCTATGTCAGATCTTGACCTGATCCCGCTCGTTCTTCAGGTATAGAAAGTAGCTAAATAGGTTCATAAGTTGGTTTGTATGGTTTGGTGCTATATGTCATTCTAATTCTGTGATCACGAAAAAAACATCAGAAGAATTACCTATATTTTGTCCTAGTAAGGTTGGTCATGATGAAACAGTTTGGATGGATATAGTGGCGTGCACTGGTGCAAGTATTGTTGATGAATGTTCAAATTCGTAGATACCGCCAATGGCATGCCCAGTTAGGAGCTTTCATGTCTTCAATAATTCAGTGAGTATGATGGTTTTTGTATTTCCCTTCTAGCGTATCCATGTGTTTTCAGCTAAACTGTAGTATGCCATTCCTTTTCAGTGCTGCTCTTGTGCATGGTCAAAGAGAAGTGCTTGTACAGGTATAAGCAAGGTATAAGCAGTGAAGTTTAAAGATGCCATGCTTCCTAGTTGCTTAAGAGAATGATACTGAGTTTATAGATGACATAAATGTTAGATTAACCAGTGTTTAAAGGTTTTCAAATCTTCATCTGGAAAGATGAAATTTGCTGGATAGTAAAAAAGTTTCAGAGAAGATGAACGAGATAACAATATTTGTTAATTGTATTTGCTTTAAATATTATAATTTTCTAAGAGACAAATTTTGTTATAGGGCGTAAGTAATAAAGCAAGCTGTGTTACAACATTGGTAGCAGCTGGCCATCCATGTGTTTTCAGCTGACCTGTAGTATGCCATTTCTTTTCAGTGCTGCTCTTGTGCATGGTCAAAGAGAAGTGCTTGTACAGGTATAAGCAAGGTATAAGCAGTGAAGTTTAAAGATGCCATGCTTCCTAGTTGCTTAAGAGAATGATTCTGAATTTATAGATGACATAAATGTTAGATTAACCAGTGTTTAGGGGGTTTCCAATCCTCATCTGGAAAGATGAATTTTGCTGGATAGTAAAAAAGTTTAGAGAAGATGAACGAGATAGCAATATTTGTTAATTGTATTTGCTTTACATATTATAATTTTCTAAGAGACAAATTTTGTTATAGGGTGTAAGTAATGGAGCAAGTTGTGTTACAGCATTGGTAGCAGCTGGCCACATCTGTCTATCTTACTATTCCATTGTTTATTGCCCGAACGGACTTGTTTGGGTTCGATTCCCAAAAGGCTTATTTGAAAATAACTATAGCAATTGTATATGTGTGGATACTTTCCATAGTGTTTTAATATTAATTTTCTACGTATTGTATGTCTTTAATGAAGACAATTCAAGGGCTATGTGTTGATAATGTTGTAAAGTTTGGTTTCCCACACATTGTTATTTGAAGGAAAAATAATGCCTAGTGGCATTAAAACAACAATGTTATTTGTCTTTTCCACGTGTGGATATGTCATGTAGTTTGTTTTTTTCTAATGTAGTAATTTTAGTTTTCTACGTGTTGTAATGTTCAAAACAACATGTCTTATATTGAGAAAAACAACGCCTGGTTGCACTAGAAACAACAGTGAAAAAATATTAAAACAACACATTGATTTTTTTTTAAAAACTACTGTCAATTTTATATGCATGGGTTTTTTAGACAAAAACTACATGTTGTTTCTAGCATTTTCGGAACAAAACTACGGGTAATTTTTAAGTGTTGTTTTTTTGCAAAAAAGACACCAAAAAACTACACGTTGGGCAGATTTTGGGGTTGTTGTGATGCCATCAGTTCCTAAAAGGAAGAGAGTGGATCTCCCTCATTTTAGAAAAAAATGTTTGCACAATAGCAATCCAGCACCTCAACAACAGCAGGCTTTAAGAAGGATGGTTAGAGGAGGCTGGTCAGTTGAAAATATGCTTGAAGCACTTAGGATGTTAGATAGTAAAGAGATACTTAACGATCGGGGAAGTTTAAGACGCAGTTAACATTCCCGAATCTTCTGCTCGAAATTGGATGAGAGGAAAGCATAACAAGAAAGTCGGCCGGAACCTAAGTGTTTAAGCGGTGAGCAAGAAATGGAGCTAAAGAAGTGGGCACTAGATAGAGAGTAGCGGCGAGGCATGGGAGTAACAAAAGAACAATTCAAGATGAAGGCAAAGAAAATAGGTGAAGGCAATGCGCGCCGGCATTATGGGCAAATGGCCAGCCAGGAGACAAATGGTGGAATTTATTCAAGAAAAGGCACCCTGATATTGCACTGAGATCTACAGAAACTTTAGATATGGTACGAGGACGAGCAATGAATCCTACAACACTTGGGTGCTTCTACACAACTTTACAAGGAGTTTATAGCCACTTTAACTTTGATCCTAGCCATATCTGGAATGCGGATGAAACGGGCATTCAAGCAGGAAAGTTAGTGGCTTAAGAGTTATATCTAAGAAAGGAAGTAGGGTCATCCATGAGATGGTGATGAGAAACCAGAGTGGGTGACTGCTTTTAGCTTGTTGTAATGATTCTCAAGATTATATGCCTAACTTTTACATTTTCAAAGGCAATAGGCTAAGAGCAAATCATGTTGTTAATTGTGAGGTTGGCGCTGGTATGTCCGTGTAGCCTGAGGCTTGGATGACTAGTGAATTGTTCATATTTTGGTTGAAAGAACATTTTAAGACTAATGTACCTGGGGGTGTTGATGAAAATAATCCACATCTTATAATCTTAGATGGACATGGCAGTCATGTAGAAGATCATGTCATCCTTCTAGCCAGATCTCTAGGAATTCATCTTGTAATTCTACCAAAATTCATACTTCTCACAAAATGCAACCACTTGATATGGCGGTTTTGGACCATTTAAGCAATATTTCAGAGAAATAGAGTTGAATACATGAATGATGGCACCTTGGAGCCAAATAAGGCACAATTAGCGTATGTTGATGTAATTTCCAAGTTCTTTCCTTTGTTAGGTTGACCTTATTATTCTTGTGCGAGTTTAATTTCGAAAGCATTGTCTCTGGCTAATCCGAAATATTAGAGTCGGGCTTCAAAGCCACTCGGGATTTGGCCATTAAATCCTACCGTAATAGACGGTTTTATTACTATTGTATCCTCAACAACTTGTTAGATTAGACTGCTTTGAAGAATGTGGCCATTAAACCTGCTATTATAGATCGTCCCATTCTCAAGAACATCTGTTGTACTCCAAGATCTCCAACTTGAGGATTAAGAAGATATCGATCCTCTTTAGGGCCACATGATCATAAGCAGCACTTGGATGATGCATTAGTGCCAAGGTGAGTTTATTAACTCTTGAAATTACTAATGACATTTAGCAAGTGTTTATTCGAAAAACTTTGTTTGATCATTTTCTCTTATACGAGAATTCAAGGACTAGAAATATTGATGAATGTGGCTCTTTGCTGATCAAAATTTGGTCCAAGCAACTTTGAAAAGCATGCTTTTCCATCCACAACAGTTCGCCCAAGCATGTTGCTTTATTTACACTTTAGGTCTATGATCTAGAAGATAGAAGGAAATATCTGGGTCCATTGGTCGCCAATTGACATGGGTGTCTTTGTCTTTAGTCGTGCTTGTTTTTGAAATTGGCCCGAATGACAAATAAACAAGTCAAAAGCCCCATGGTTTGTGCATGATCATTCGATCGCTTTAACTTTCAATTTTGAATGCAAAGGTATAAACAAGTTTATTATAAACGCGTTATTTATTTGGCACGCTCAAGTGAAAACAAGTCAAGAGTTGGGGAATACGTCGGATCAAATTGAGCAGGGAGAATGTTGTACAACCAGAGATGATTATATTAACTATAATAATAAGTAGAATTTTTGGTCATAACTGATTATTAGATGTCTTGACGGTTTATAAATTTGAACTTATTATGTATTTGTTTGAATTGCAAGAATTAATGTTTGACGATCTCTGAGCAAGAACGGATTAGATGCATTTGTTGCACCATCTAGATTAGTGACATCCATGCTCGAAACTCCATCTAACGCAGCTACATTACCTAAAAATCCTCAAGTGCATTACATTACAAGTGGTGGGTGGATTAAAGTCTGCAGGAAGAGAGGGCTAGAAAAGCCGAGGTTTGAAAGCATTAAGAAACAAAAGGCGAAAGAAAAAAGGCAGCTCAAGCAAGAAAGAGAAAGAGAAGGAATTAATTGAGGTAGGTAGGAAACGAAGGAAAGAAGAGAAAGAGATGCAAAAGAATAGAATAGAATAGAATAGAAGGCGAGGTTGAATGGGAGGTCACACCGTAAGATTGAGAAGCCTCTTATATGGTATGGGCCGGCGTCACATTCCTTTATGTCAGCCCAGAGAAATTGACATAGTTGCATATGAGATGAGAAAGAGGAGGTTTTTGCTACTGAAGAGCAAAAAACAAAGTTTAAAATGAAACGCACTAATTTGCTCAAAACGCACTTCAAAAGGAATCTTTGAAAGATTCCTAAAATCCCAAAAAGGTCCCTTTCATGGTATATTTGTGACAAGTGTGACAATTTGAAAATTTTAGGCATCATTTTTGAGGGGGTTATGAACTTAGCTTCCATTCAAAATTGTTTGACATCCCTTTTGGCCCCCTAGTTTGGTTTGAGAAATAGTAATATTTTCAAAAACTAAACAAAATAGACATTGAAAAACAAAAAGCACACTAAAAGTGCCAAAAGGTATTTTATTCAAAGTTTTCAAAATCACTACAAAACTATGAACAAAACCGTAAAAAATGCAACACATTTTTACATTGCCTCATTAAAGCAAACATTTTCACATGAAAGTATGCCTCATTGAACAAGCTTACACTTTGAAGCACAAGTTGGAGTCGAAGACGCCTCTGCCTTATATATATACTTGCTCTTATTTGCTCATCCGTCTTGCTATAGACTTATGTATACCGCGATGACAATGCGTGGACATAACGTTTTCAAAATAAATTTCGGGTGGTATAAATTTATACCACAATAGGTATCTTTGTCGCGGATATAACATGCGAGAGAGTTGCATGGTATAAATTTATACCGAAATGGACTCGGCGGTACAAATTTATACCGCAAGTGGACTCGGCGGTATAAATTTATACCCATGAGCTCTCTCTCGATTATCATGAGAGCTCCCACCTGTATAAATTTATACCGGTGAGAGCTCCCATTATTATCATGAGAGCTCTCGGTATAAATTTATCTGCAACGACTCTCTCGGTATAAATTTATACCCAGCATGACAACCTTTCTTCGACAATCAATTTATACACATATATATGTGTATATATATGATAATATATATACATACTTACATATATATATATATATATATATATATATATATATATATATATATATATATATATATATATATATATATATATATATATATATATCCTAAGAAAAGAGAACTCTTTATGGTATAAATCTATACGGGAGAAATCCAGATAAATTTATACCTAATTGCATATATATAAAATGTTTATATATATATATATATATATATATGGGATCGAAGAGGTAAAGTATATATAAATGTAAAATCTTTTGGGGTCTTTCTTACTCACAAAAGGGTTTGGCAACCTGAAAACTACTAAAGTAACACACATAAGGGATAATTTTACACACTTTTCTTAGTTTTTAGTCTAAAAAAAGTTCTAAAAGCGGTTCTAAAATTTCTGAGCTTGTAATGCAATGTTAGAACATAAAGTAGTCGAATCATGTTGTTATTTCTACTTTTTTTTCTCTACATACATGCGAACTTCACTTCAGGCAGCTAAAACATTGCTACTAAAGGTAAAGAACTCCAAAATATTATGGTGACACAGGTGTTTGACTAGAAGGAAACCACGTGGTTTATCCAGAGGGGAGCGAGGAGTAGCAACCCCTCAGAAGTTTACCTATTTATTTACAAAATATTTCGGAAAGGGTAAGGCAGACGAATACTTCACTGCCAGAGAAATGTGCATGGTGCCCACTGCTACAGATGACGTAATTGTGATGAATATGCTCAACATTGCTAAGGAGATCACTATCTCCTGAGCATCACCATGTTGTAGATTGGTATGTGCGTTCAAAAATACATCTCCGAGAATAAAAAAGGAGGGCATGTAATCACATGGCTTCATTACTTCAACTTTGTATCCTCGGTATATAAATTTATATTGCATCATCAACTAAAACTTCAGCTTAACTACAAAATATCGTGGATGTATTGGTAATTGTAATACTATGTGATGCAAAAACAATGGTTTGTCATTCAAGAAGTTTGTTCAACTGCCTCCCAATGTGTTTTAAGATCCATTAGGATGTTCACCAAAATGGTTGTGAAATAACAAATTTCCTGTCTTCTAAAACAGCCTAATATAAAAATTTTTCGGGGACAAGGTACAAAAGCATCTAATTTCTTCATACAATTTGCCCCATAGTAAATCTTTGAATTTCATTGTAGTTCTTTTCCCCCTACAATGGGATTTTTTTTGTGTGTGTGTTTTTCCTTAATACTAAGTCTTCTTAAAATGTCTCTTTTTTCACGGCAGCGCTTTATAAATCTTTGGACTAAAGGTAATAAAAAGACCCTTTTTAGAGGGATTTCAGAATTTTATAAATTTTCAGAAGGAATCTTTCAAACGCACTTCTTAAATAAGTGTGTTTCATTTTAAACCTTGTTAAAAGGGAAACTAATGTCAATGGACGAACAAACTAGTAGTGGTGAGTATACTCTAGGTATGACTTAAATGTTTTTGCTCCATTATTATGTGAATATGAATTGTCTTTTTTCAGGTACAACCAATGGAGAACAGTCATTCCAATGACCATCTTAAAGGACATCATGATTTCTTCTTCTTGCTTTTGATAAAAGACAATCAATTCAAGGTTGTTTTATAGAAAGACATTTGTAAATAATTCATAGCAATATCAATGTGTTTCTGTAAATACCACTTCTGTTGATTATTTTGATACTTGTTTTACGAAGAAATAAGCTCTTTTATTAGTCCTAAACAGTAAGGTAATTGTAAGCCCTTATTGACAAGGGGATTGGATAGTTAGGTAGCCTTGCATGGGCAATTCTGCACCCTCGATGGCTATCTTGTAGCCTATATGGTGTTTGCCTTAGCCACAGTGGTACCTATACCCCATCACTTTGAAGATTCATATGTTGAGCTCGCAATGCCGGTTTGGTATTTCGGAGGATAAGTGCTATGGAGCATCTCCTTGGGCATGTTGCAGCGTGGAGCACCACGACTTACAAGGCGCCTATGTAGTAGGCATATGGATTTACAGCGCTTAAGTGCGCGACCAACGGACACCCCCTCCCTATGTAAAGCAATGAGCATCATGAAAAAATGTTTGAAAATGTCTCCAGAGTTAAAAGAAAAACACTAAACTAATAAGCAAGAACTTACAGGGACCATTTTTCTGCCTACTTTTTCTTATGGTTGTTCTTTTCATAGTGAATAAACTAAAGAAATATCCTAATTGCCAAATTCATTTGGGTTCTTTGTTCTATTAACAATCCGAATTTCTTGTTCTACTCTGTGATTCACATGCGGGTCAATAATAACTGGCACTTCTTCTTTAGTAAATGGTGGACTTTCGCAAAAATTCTCTGCCTTCCTCGATACTGAACCAAGCTCCCACTCTTAAATCCGGTCTTCCAGCTCTTAAATCCGATTGATGCACTCCAAAATTCGGTTCTTGCCAATATGGCGTAGACATGGCCAAGGTGAGGCGAGCCTTAGCACATAACCAAGGTCAACAAAAAAAATTGGAGCAGAACCCGAAGTTCGAGGAAATCTTGATGATCCGGCTTGTTTAAATCCTTCTTTGGAGCTAAAGAACTCGGATCGATATGCCCTTATGAGCGGCCGTTTTGACGCCACGGCATTCTCGAAGGACGCCATAGCCGCCAGATCTTTGCAACGTGTCAAAAAAAAATTATTACAAGAATGTTGCGCATCTAAAATGTCTAGCGATGTCGTGATCATAGAAGCGTCCTATAATATTATCTACTTATTTAAAAAGTTTCTTGGGTTCTTTGCTGATTTTTCGGCGTTACATTTGCCCGGAAAATGCATTTTCGGCCAAAAATCAGTATTTTCCCGTTGCCCCTTTCCCTTAAAAATTTGGCCGATAAAATTAACACGAAAGCAAGCTTGGATGAGCAAATATAATCGTGGGTGGTGATCTACTGGCGGTGATCGCTTTGATGATGGGCTCTTTAACGGCCTCTTCCTAAGGGTTTCCTTCCTCGATAAATGTTTCCATTAGAACTTGGCGGTGTTACGGAGGGCTTGGGTAGCTTGGCGCCAGAGTTGGAGCTTGGGGCGACTTGGAGCTTAAATTAGCACCCTTAGAGCTTGGGCTTTGTTTTTATATTTCTTGCTTCTAAACTTATTGCTGATCTCTATTATCTGATCCGGCCCTATTTTACCCCTGTTTTTAGAGGGATAACATCGAGCCATGCCCGTGAGCCATTTTGGAAGCGTCAACGGGTGCAGACTAGGTAGATTTCAATTTTTTTGTTTCAATTTCTGTTTTGCTTCATCCGGTTTTCCTGTTTATTTAGCTTATCATTTATTGTTTTGTTCATTCCTCTCTAAATTTGGAGCAAGTTTTTTTTGTTTAACCCACGGGTTAGGTTGCTCGTGCATGTAAATATCCTCTTTCTCGTCCCTTATAATCCAACTTTGCCAAAGCTCTTCAAAACAATCATAAACAACAAAATTCGTGAAAGCTCTTCCGAAGTTCGAGAAAAATCCGTGAATAAAAAAACCCACAATGCATGTTTAATCCATGTTTTGATTTACGCTCTAATGTTTTGCCCTTTCTATTTCTTATACATTGCGATTTGCCCTATTTTCGATTTCAAGCAATCTCCGTTTTTTGGCCATTTCGATTCTCAATATTTGCTCAACAATAGTGCATGCTTCATTTGGTTTTTTTTTTCATTTCGTTTTGGTTCTTGCAAAGGGCGTTTTGTTCTCTCATTTATATTAAGCTAATTGAATAATTTATCCGAACTCGCCATATATCGGTTAAATCATACAGGAACACAGGAGATATGACTATCTTCTTCCACATGGCTAATGGTTTCTATCACTTGAGGTATCAGCTTTGCATTTCAAGCGTTCCATTTAATGTATGTGCATAGAGTATTTGTGCAAGTGCTAATCGTGGTATGGATGCACATTAGAGCTACAAGAAATTAGATTGTGCTTAATCCACCTGGGAATTAAGATTGATAGATGAAGGTCAAGTTATATAGACGACTCCCATCTGAGCTCTGGCAATTTGGCTCCGTATGCTTTTGTGACCAGCCAACTTTCTGCAACTTCTGCTGCTAAATCTTCATCTACAAGGTTTTTCTTCTACTTTACTATACATATTCTTCTCCTTTGTCTCAAAGACTGCTATAGCTATTGTCGAAATGTTACCTTAAAGACTGTTTGGTGCTATGGTTATTGTCAAAATGTTATCAGGTGGAAATAGACATAGTGCATTCCAATAACAATTGCATAGGCTTGAAATACTTCCAATTTCATTTTTTATGGAGCTGAATGTTTTGCCAAACATATGACATATCAACCTGATCCTATCACATAGACATATTTCTTGGAAAACTTCCGAATTGTGTTTTTGAGAATTGGGAATACAATCATAAAACTGTGGGTCATTGTAAAATTGATCATAAGAACTAACCCTTTCAGCAATAATTATGTACTTGCCACATGGACTTTTTGAGTTGATATACTGCCATATTGTTCTCTGCAGGTTTTGTTCGGGACTATTAAGGCAGAAGGCAACAACAGACATGTACCAGCAGCATATCATTTGGACCCTGCACAATTATGGACATTCAATTTAACCTTAGAACCTATAGTGCAAGCCCATGCCCATGCATCATGAATCGTGTACCCCAGAGGGTAAGGCTATTAGAATATAAAGGCAAGTTAGTTCCATCGTTAGGTATGCTCCCGACATTGTTGCTAACATATTAACAAATGCTATGCACAAAGTGTTAAAACCTTTTAAATATATTGGCAAAATTTGTTAACTACATTAATGAACTTGAACTTGAAAATGCCGGATGCAATGTATTTCATTGTTGCAATTTAATCTCAAGTGCGACATATATACATATGTTAAAATAATCCAATTTTTTCTTTTAAAGTTGCTATGCTTCCCTTTTGCCCTGACTAATACTCCAAACATTTTTTCTGCATCATTGAACACACATTGTGTTCATTATAAACTATTAAATTAAATTCAATTAAATTATAATACATATGAGCTTAAAAGCATATTTACATCCAACAACTTTACCATCAAAGAAATACCCTCACGTTGTTTGGTGCATTCATTTTGCAATATAATCCCGTCGATCCGAGACATCGGATCGACATTCTAGGATGGGGCGAGCATGTATGTTTTGCATGCATGCATGCGGGCGACATACCCTTCCCCGTTGGGGTTTCGCTATTTTAGGCTTCCTCTTCTCTCAAGAGTACCTTATTCTCTTTGACCCACCCTCCCCTTCTTTGTTTATTGTATTAGGCAAATTTCTGTTATCATGTTTTCTTCCACCCGGGTGATGTTTTTTTTCCACCCCGGGTGATGCTATCCTCCGGTATGTTTGTGTTGTCTAGTTTGTTGTGTTGATGATGTGTGGTCTGAGCCGCATCTGCTTCGACTTCTCCATGCGGGGTTTTTGGGAGCCATTTCTATGCCCCTTCGCGTTTGTCAAGCCCTTGTCGGGGCTTTATCACTAGGTTTTCCTCGAAACCCAAAGGGAGGGGGTTTTTAATCCCGTGATAAGCTTTTCAGGTACATCGACCACTCATCTATTAGCATTGTATTTTTGGGGTCCAAATGATATATTGGATTTTCCCTTTATTTTTTTCGTGGGTAGTTAAGCATGTGTGCGGCTACCCAAGGTCCATTGTAGAAAATCTGTGAGATGAATGAGATGAATTGTGGTTTGGGGGTATAGGTGAAGAATACTATTGTGAATATCAACACGCGTGCACATAAGAATATTAAAGGCCAAGAAAAAAATATATGCTAAGACATTGGCAGCACATCGCTATTCTTAGTATATGTTAAGATAGATATGAGGGTAGTTACATACGTGGGTGTTACATATCCATATCGATCCGCCGTCCCATTTTAAAGGTGGCGTGTCATGATGCGGATGTGGCATGCACAACATGTATGTGACCCTTGGATCAAAAAGGGAAGGATAAATCCTAGCCCTTGATTTTTGCAAGGAAGGTGCAAAGAAGGTCCCTTAAAAGTGCTTTTTAGTGCAGCCAATCTCAGCCATTGGATCAAAAGGGGGAGGTGAAATCTTGACCATTAAGTATTTTATTTAATTGCAATTATTTATTAAAGGAGGTGAGGTGACACCCTTATTTAATAAAAAAAGTAGTGATGTGGCATCAACATTTATGAATGGACTTTCTAGGAAGCTTCTTTTGTATAATCATCTTCGAAGGCCCGTAACTTACAGTAAGGGGGTCAGATGAAGGTGGGGCCCACGCCATTAGATTCCTCTCGTCCAGAGCTTTCAAAATAGTGGTGCTTTGGCATCATTAAAATTAAATAATAGTCAATGTGATCTAATCATTCTAGAATCTTCTTGGAATCATGGAATCTTACGGTAGGAGAATCTCCGAGAATCTTCATGGGATCTTAGAGAATCTAGAGGAACCTCATTGGAATCACAAGAGAATCCTTGAGAATCTAAGGAATCCAATGGAATCTTCATTAAATATTTTAGAATCTAGGAGAATGTTGGTGCAATGAATCTTCATAGGAACTAGAGAATCTAGGAGAATCTATATAGAATATTAGGGAATCTTGGGGAATCTAGAGGAATCTTGAGATAACCTTTGAAATCTAAGTAGGAATCTGAGGAATCTTCATAGAATCTTGGAGAATCTATGGGGAATCTCGATGGAATCTTGGAGAATCTAAGGAATCTTGATAGAATCTTGGAGAATCTAAAGGGAATCTTTGTAGAATCCAATGGAATCTAAGGGAATCTAGGGAATCTATAGAAATCTCAAGAGAATCTCGGGAGAATCTCGAACCTTCATAAAATCTTGCTGACAATTTAGGGAAATCTTAATGGAATCTTGGAGAATCTAAAGGAATCTATATAGGATCTTCAATAATCTAAGAGATTATTGACATAGAATATTTAGGAATCTAAGGGAATCTTGAGAGAATCTTTGAGGACCTAGGCCAAATCTAAAAGGAATCTCCATGAAATCTTCCGAGAATTTAAGGAAACTTGATGGAATCTTGGAGAATTTTGAGGAATCTACATGTAATCCATGGGAATCTTGAAGAATCTTTAGAGATCCACAAGAATCTAAATGGATCTTAATAAAATCTTTGAGACTCCGGGAATCTTCATGGAATCTTAGAGAATCTAAATTGGTAACCTTTATAGAATCTAAGGGAATCTAGGGTAACCTACATAGAACCTTGACAAACCCGAAGAATCTTGGAATATTCTTTTGGGAATTTGAAAGAACCCTCAAGAGAATCTTAGGAACCTATGGGAATCTTAGAAGAATATTTGAAAATCTAGGAGAATTTAAAAGTAATGTCTATAGAATCTTATAGAATCTCAAGGGATTATGAAGGGATCTTGTGGAATATAAGGGAAAATTGATGGAATCTCAAAGAATCTAGGGGAATCTTTACATTGCCTTAGAGAATCCAAGAGAGTCTTCATAGAATCTTCGTGGATGGCTCAAGATTTGGTTTCTGGTCGAATTTGTACAATCCCTCATAGTACAAACCACTTGTGTATATATAAAATTATTCTATGTGTCCTCCGTGGAAACGATGCACCCATGGTTTATATAATGTGCTAAAAATATGTGACATGCTTCTTTGTCGCCGGATTGGGGCACCGGTTGTGTGGCTAAACCCGCCATTGATTATGGATGGGTCATGCATGGGGCATGCATGGCTATGCATGAGGGCATGCAACACATCCCCTCGACCATTGGATAAAAAAGGAGGCCAAATCATGGCCCTTGATTTTTTACCAGAAGGTGCAAGGAAGCTTCCTCCAAGTGAATTTGATAAAACCAATCTCCACCGTTAGATCAAAGGGGGGGAGGAGAAATCCTAGCCATTCATTTTTTATTAAATTAGAGTTTTTATATTAAAGGAGGTGAGGTGTCACTCTTATTTAATGAAAAGGTAATGAGGTCTCGACCCCATTAATTATGAAGCTTTTATGGAAGCTTCCTTCTTTTGGTTGCCTTCAAACGACTTTATCTTGCGATCGAGATCTCTGATCAAAGTGGGACCCACAATCGCTAGATTCCTCTCATCAATGCTTTTAATGAGTAGTGGTTTGGCATCATTCCTGCAACCTCGGATTAGGGAATCTTCATAGAACCTAAGGGAATCTAAAAAGAACCTATGTAGAAACCCCTGGGAACTTAGAGGAATCTTGGAAAAATATTTGAGAATCAAGGAAATCTCAAGAGAATCTTAAGGAATCTATGGAATCTCAAAAGAATCTAGGGGAATCTAAGAGAATCTTTAAAAATGCTTAAGAATCTAGGGAAATCTTGATGGAATCTTTGAGAATCTAGGGGAATCTTTATAGAATTTAAGACAATCTAGGAGAATCTACATAAAATCTTGGGGAATCTAAACGCATCTTCAAATAATATTTGAAAATCTAGGGGAATCTTTATATAGAGCCTTAAGAATCTAGAGGGATCTTAGTGGAATCTTCTGAATCGAATGAGAATCCAAAAAGTTTTAGGGAATCTTTGACAATAGGTGTGTTCTATAGAGGAATCTTCATAGAATCTAAGAGAATCTAGAAGAATCTACATGGAATCTTAGGAAGTCTAGAGGAATCTCAAGAGAATGTTGAGGAATCTAAGGGAATCTAAAGGAATCTTGGGATGACCTTTGGAAATCGAGAAAATATAAAGAGAACCTTAAGGAATCTATAGGAATATGAAAAGATGGGAATCTAAGAGAATCTTCAAAAAATATTTGAGAATCTAGCAGAATCTTGATGGAATCTTCGATTGGGGCACCGGGTTGTGTGGCGAAACCTGGGCCATTGGATTATGGATGGGTCATGCATGGGGCATGCATGGCCATGCATGGGGCCATGCATGAGGGCATGCAACACATCCCTGGACCATTGGATCAAAAAGGGGAGGCGAAATCATGGCCCTTGATTTTTACCAGAAAGGTGCAAGGAAGCTTCCTCCCAAAGTGAATTTGGTGTAACCAATCTCCACTGTTAGATCAAAGGGGGGAGGAGAAATCCTAGCCATTCATTTTTTTTATTAAATTAGAGTTTTTTATATTAAAGGAGGTGAGGTGTCACTCTCCAAGATTTTCAAATATTAAGGAAGCTTCCTTGCACCTACCTGGTAAAAATCAAAGACCATAATTTCGCCTCCCCTTTTTGATCCAATGGTCCAGGGATGTGTTGCATGCCCTCATGCATGGCCATGCATGCCCCATGCATGACCCATCCATAATCCAATGGCCTGTTTTCACACACAACCAAAGCCCCCAATCCCATGCAAAAAGAAGCATGTCATATATTTTAGCACATTATATAAACCATGGGTGCATCATTTCCTGGGACACATAGAATAATTATATAAATATTCGATTTCAAAGGTTATCCCAAGATTCCTTTAGATTCCCTCAAGATTCTCTTGAGATTCCCCTAGATTCCTCTAGACTTCCCAAGATTCCATGTAGATTCTTCTAGATTCTCTTAGATTCTATGAAGATTCCCATAGAACACACACTTATTGTCAAAGATTCCCCCAAACCCCGATTCTCCCTCGATTCCCAAGATTCCACTAAGACCCCTAGATTCTTAAGGTTCTATATAAAGATTCCCCTAGATTTTCAAATTTTTTTTGAAGATTCATTTAGATTCCTCAAGATTCTATGTAGATTCACCTAGATTCCTTTAGATTCTATGAAGATTCCCCTAGATTCTCAAAGATTCCATCAAGATTTCCCTAGATCCTTAAGCATTTTTTGAAGATTCTCCTAGATTCACCTAGATTCTTTTGAGATTCTGATAGATTCCTTAAGATTCTCTTGAGATTCTCTTGATTCCCAAATATTATCTCAAGATTCCTCTAAGTTCCCCATGTTTCTACATAGGTTCTTTTAGATTCCCTTAGGTTCTATGAAGATTCCCCTAGATTGGGTCCCACTTTGATCTGAGATCTCGATCGCAAGATAAAGTCGTTTGAAGGCAACACAAAAGAAGGAAGCTTCCATAAAAGCTTATTAACTAATGGGGTGCCACCTCATTACCTTTTCATTAAATAAGGGTGACACCTCAGCTCCTTTAATATAAAAAACTCTAATTTAATAAAAAAATGAATGGCTAGGATTTCTCCTCCCCCTTTTGATCTAACGGTGGAGATTGGTTATACCAAATCCACTTTGGAAGGAAGCTTCATCAATAGAAGATCCAGACCGTTGAAGGTGTGGAAATGGAATGTTACACGAAATTGTACATGCGTGTGGTGGATTATCGAATTTATTGGGCGTCATATCATTGACAATTAAGATAGTTTTTGGGGCTTGGAAAATACAAAAATCGTGTGGTGTGGTGGATGCTTAACATGCCGTGTTGGATTGTTATTTGTGGGATTGTTGATTTGTCTCGATATGCTCGAACGGAGATAGCGCATTGGCAATGGCGTAAAGGGTCGGTGGTTTAATTGTTGGGTCGTTGGAGACAAGACGTCGGGCCGATGGTTCAGAATGGAGGCGGGGTTCTTGCATGGTAAGAGCATGCCTGGCCCCAGGTTGTATTTAGATGTATGAAGTTAGAGTTCATAGGAGGTGCCAATAAGTGTTCTCGTGGTAATGTCGGATCTGAGGAGCTCAAGGAGCTATTGGGAGAAAAGTTTCAGATACGATCGTATTCAGGTAAATTTGTTCTAAGTTATTTTCTATTATGCACTTAAATACACTTTGGGGAGTTGAAATTAGATAGAGGAATTAAATTTTGTTTGGTATTCAAATGTGGAAAACAGTAACTTTTAATTCGGCCTCGTATTTCACGCTCTGCAAATGTCTAGGACCGTCGCTTAGGACGATGTGGCATAGATTTTGTATATTACTTCTTGAGTTGTGACCGAGAATATGTGACCGATGAATCCATGAGGCACGTCCAATGATCTCTCGAGTCATTTATACATGGTTAGGACTTGATTTAGCAAATTAAGCAAACGAATTGAATACTTAGATAATTGTAGTAAAACCAAATTGTGATATGAGGTTGTGAGTAGATTGTTGCCCCCGCCAATGGTGGTTCAAGCCATGGAAGTTAATGATGTAAATGTGACAGATAATGATCTTAATCCAAGAACACTAGGAAAGAGTGAATACTTAGATATTTGTAGTAGAACAAATTGCGTGATATGAATTGTTGTCCGGTGAGGAGTTCTACAAAGCAATGCTTTATAAATGAGTTGCTTATCTTTATAGAGTGTAATCCCGATTGCAAAACCACATTATTGCCCTCGATACGCTTAGGGCTTTACATAGATTCTCAAAAAACTAATGATTGCCCGCTTCCGCCAATCGTATTAGCAACACATGTGTATACATCATTAAGCCAAAGCTCGCACTAGACCACATTAGAGGTAGTTGTATATTAGAGGATCACGATAGAATATAAAATATGAGATACATTATAAATATGCATTAGAATATCCGGGAGTAGCGCCAAAATGTTTTATCCTTCTCAAGCTAACTCCATATGAGACCTGTTTTTGTCTCTCGATCTCTTTCCTCTTGAGAGTAGCAATGATATGTAACCATATCTCTGATGTTGACATTGTCTGGCCTGCACAAACAGGATAACTTCTTAAAGAGCTTATTCATAGAACCATGCAAGTTGGTGCGAGACAAAACTCGTATGCTATTGAAATATTCAAAGGATAGAGTCTGCAAAGGCGTGACATGTCTCATGTGAATCATGTTTGCAAATTTTAAATAGTCGATGCTAACTTACATAGAAGAAAGTTAGTAGACATAGTCGAAGTTAAAAATAAGTACAGGGTTTTGCCTGAAGTTACGGATATCATTATCTGCAATGAACAATAATGTGATTGGATTACGGCCCTTTTCCGTCTAAATAGAGTTATTTTATGAGTATTTGTTGGTTTCTCGTATACGAAATATAGTTTTGGTCTCTCATAATGTGGTGTGAACAATATGAGTAGCATTTTTATGGAAGAGTTGTTCACGTAAGAGAGGAGAGAAGAAAGAGAGAAGGCTTTCCCCCGAAGCACAAGTGGCATGAGGTATGTCAATGATTTCGAAGACCGGGTTGTGTGGCTAAACTTGGGCCATTGGATTATGGATGGGTCATGCATGGGGCATGCATGGCCATGCATGAGGGCATGCAACACATCCCCCGACCATTGGATCAAGAAGGGGAGGCTAAATCATGATCCTTGATTTTTACCAGAAGGTGCACTTTTAAGCTTCCTTCCTCCCAAAGAATTTGTGTAACCAATCTCCACCGTTAGATCAAAAGGGGAGGAGAAATCCTAGCTATTCATTTTTACTAAATTAGATTTTTTTATATTAAAGGAGGTGAGGTGTCACTCTTTATTTAATGAAAAGGTAATGAGGTGGCACCCCATTAATTATGAAGCTTTTATGGAAGCTTCCTTCTTTGTGTTGCCTTCAACCGACTTTTATCTTGGCGATCGAGATCTCGGATCAAAGTGGGACCCACACCGTGGATTCCTCTCATCAATGCTTTTCAATGAGTAGTGGTTTGGCATCATTCCGTGCAACCTCGGATAATCTAGGGGAATCTTCATAGAACCTAAGGGAATCTAAAAGAACCTATGTAGAAACCTGGGGAACTTAGAGGAATCTTGGAATAATATTTGAGAATCAAGGGAATCTCAAGAGAATCTTAAGGAATCTATGGGAATCTCAAAAGAATCTAGGGAATCTAAGAGAATCTTTAAAAATGCTTAAGAATCTAGGGAAATCTTGATGGAATCTTTGAGAATCTAGGGGAATCTTTATAGAATTTAAGACAATCTAGGAGAATCTACATAAAATCTTGGGGAATCTAAACGAATCTTCAAATACAAGGGGAATCTTTATATAGAGCCTTAAGAATCTAGAGGGATCTTAGTGGAATCTTCGGGAATCGAGGGAGAATCTAAGGGTTTTAGGGGAATCTTTGACAATAGGTGTGTTCTATAGGGGAATCTTCATAGAATCTAAGAGAATCTAGAAGAATCTACATGGAATCTTAGGAAGTCTAGAGGAATATAAGGAATCTCAAGAGAATGTTGAGGAATCTAAAGGAATCTAAGGGAATCTAAAGGAATCTTGGGATGACCTCCGAAATCGAGAAAATATGAAGAGAACCCAAGGAATCTATAGGAATATCAAAAGATGGGAATCTAAGAGAATCTTTAAAAAATATTTGAGAATCTAGCAGAATCTTGATGGAATCTTCGAGAATCTAGTGGAATCTTTATAGAATCTAAGGGAATCTAGAAGAATCTACATAGAATCTTGGGGAATCTAAAGGAATCTTTAGATAATCTTTGAAAATCTATGAGAATCTTTGTAAAAACCTTAAGAATCTGGAGATCTTCGCGGAATCTTAAGGAATCTAGGGGGAATCCAAGGGGATCTAGGGAAATCTTTGACTCTAGGTATGTTCTACAGGGGAATCTGCAGAGAATCTAAGGGAATCTAGAAGAATCTCCATGAAATCTTGGGGAATCTAGAGGAATCTTAGGATAATCTTTGAAAATCTCGGGGAATCTCAAAAGAATCCTTAAGAATCTAAAGGAATCTTAGGGAATCTTCATAAAATCTTTGAGTATCTAGAGAATCTTGATGGGATTTTGGAGAATCTCTATAGAATCTTCATTGCATGACTTTAGGTTTGACTTCTAGTCGAATTTGTACAATCCCTCCAAGGATCATCAATGGATCTTGGGAAATATAAGAAACATTGATTTAATCTCATAGAATCTAGGGAAATCTTTCTAGAGTCTTAGAGAATCTAGGAGAATCTTAATAGAATCTTTGTTGGATGGCACCTTATTTTTGCTTCTAGTCAATTTGTAATGCAGGTCCTTCATAGTGCAACCGCTCATAGTACAAAAAACTTGTCTTAATATGTATATAGAAACTCCCGGGTGGTCGTGAAAATAGCACATTACATATAAAGTTTTGATCTTGGCCCTTGGGTAAAAAAGTTGGTGAGGTGGCTGCATTCTAAGCCCTTGGATTTTGATGGGGCATGCATGAGTCATGCATGGGGCATACACCCCATCTGGGAACCGTTGATCAAAGGGGAAGGCAAAATCCTAGCCCTTGATTTTTTATGGGGGAAGGTGCAAGGAAGATGCCAAAAGTGAATTTGGTGTAGCAGATCTTAACCGTTAGATCAAAAGGTGAGCATAAATCCTAGCCATTAATTTTTAATATTAAATTAGTTTTTTTTTTAAAGGAGATGAGGTGGCACCTCATTAATAAGAAAAAGTAATGAGGTGGCAAAGCATTTATTAGTGGACATTCTAGAAAGCTTCCTTTCGTTTAATCGCCTTCAAAAGCACATAGCTTGCAGTAGAGGGGTCGGATGAAGGTGGGGCCCACGCCATTAGATTCCTCTCGTCGAGAACTTCTCAATGAGTGGTGTTTTGACACTATTTTGTCGCAGTTGGAGCCAACATGATCGAACATTAAGAATCTTTTTGGAATGTTCGAGTTTCAAGGAATCTATGGTAAGTTGAGGGAATCTAGGAGAATCTTTATAGGATCTTAAGGAATCCGTGAGGAATATTATGAGAATCTTAGAGAATCTATGGGAATCTCAAGAGAGCATCTTTGAGAATGTAAGGGAATCTTGATAAAATCTTTAAGAACCTAGAGAAAACTTGATGGAATCTTGGGGAGTCTAGGAGAATCTTCATATAATCTATGGGAATTAGAGGAATCTCAAGAGAATCTATAGGAATCTCAAGTGCTTCTTTGGGAATCTAGGGGAATCTTGATAAAATCTTTAAGAACGTAGAAGAATCTTAATGAATCTTGGAGAATCTAGAGGAATCTTGGGGTGTTCTTTTGGAATCTAGGGGAATCTTTAAAGAATCTTAGGGAATCTCAAATGAACCTTTGGGAATCTAGGAGAATGTAAAGGAATCTTCATAAAATCTTTAAGAATCTATGGGAATCTTAATGGAATCTCGAAGAATCTAGGAGAATCTAGAAAAATCTTGATAGAATCTTGGAGAATCTAGAGGAATCTTGGGGTAATTTTTTGGAATCTAGGGGAATCTTTAGAGAATCTTTGGGAATCTTAATAAAATCTAGGGGAATCTCCATAAAATCTTAATAATCTAGGGGAATCTTTGTAGAACATTAAGAATCTAAGAAAATCTTTTGAAATCTAGGAGAATCTAAGAGAATCTCAAGAGAATCTTTGGGAATCTAGGGGAATCTTCCTAAAAGTTTTGAGAATTTAAGGATATCTTGATGGAATTTTAGAGAATCTAAAGAGAATCTTCATAGAATCTGCGGGCTTTATGCAGTCCCTCATATTACAAACACTTGTATATATATACAATTATCTTAAAAATTCATCTTATCTTATCTTATCTTATCTTATCTTATATATAGACATTGAGGTGTCGTGCCTCAGGCCGCCTAGATTTGAGATCCCGACCCTAATCCGGAACCAACCACATCAATTCACCCCAAGCCTTATTTGGGGCTTTTAATCTAGGCGTCAAATGTGCCACATCAATGGCCCATAATGTTAACACACATATGTTGAGTGCAATTAATGCTATACGATGAGGTGGCACTCGATGTACAAGTGGCGGTGATTATATTAATGGTTAAAACCATTGAAATAATTAGGGAAAAAACTACAAAAAATACCCTTATGTTTTGACAAATTTCATAACATACCCCCGAAGTTTTCATAAATTTTTGTAATGGCCTTGGTCAATGTATTTAATATTTAGTATCATTGAAAATTGTTCAAATGCCCTTAAGATGTACCTTAATTACTCAAACGCCCTTAAGATTCCACACAATTCACCAAATATCCTTAAGATGAGAGATGATACGCTTTTTATTCTGACAATTTGATTAGGGCTCTTTTCAAATATGACCATCAAACTAAGAGCCATGATCGAATATTGGATAGTCTTACTATACCTAATTTTGGAGGAGGTGGATTCACATTCAGTTTGCTTTGACAAATGCCTTTGAAAAGATGCAAGATGAATGTATTCAGAGATATTCACATCTATATAGCAATGAAGAGCGGATTCAAGCACATGAGGTCAATTAGGTTTTCCATTGGGATTCCATCATGTCGAATGTCTAAATCTTTTTTGGGTTTTCCACCGGCTATTCCATCGTTTAGAACGCCTAAATCTTTTGCTCTATTTTCTATTCAAAATGAAAACCGCCAATGTCAAATCCTTGCCCCAAAAAATACATCCATTCGGGAGGGGCTTTATATGAAATATGTAAAATACAAGGGCATTTGATGGTATACAAAAATTCTACGAGCCAAATACGCTGACCAAGGGCATTACAAAAATTTATGCAAACTCAAGGGTATGTCGTGAAATTTGTCAAAACATAAGGGTATTTTGTAGTTTTTCCTTAATTTTTTCAATGGTTTTTTAACCATTAATATAATCTGCCACTTGTACGCCAACTTCATGAGGTGGCGCCATCTCCTGTTGCTTTTCTTAATTTTATCCTAGAAGAATTTATCAAGGGCGCCAAGGACGCCGAACGCTTTCTTTAGTTCCAACCAATGGTGAAGTTGGACTTTACTATAAGTTCCGTGCCTTATGTGTGATCCCTATGTAATAGACTCTTGAGAACAAGGATTAGGAAAAGTTAATTGGGAAGAGTTGATACGAATGGATAAAGCTTGAAATGTCATAAAAGAACCTTCGATTGAATTGCATTTGCTATTTCTAGTTATAAATATGTGTTTATTAATGAAGCATGAGTTGGAATGTTGTTTATTTGTTTCATTACTATTTCATGGTATGACGATCTTTGGATATGCCATTGACTTCATTTTATTGATGGCTTATGTGTTTTTCCACATCCCTAAAAGACAAACACTGTCAAAATTCAAATAGCCATAAATTGAGAATTTTTCTATCCCAACTTTGATTCGAAAAAAGAAGCTAGCTATGGTGACCTATTTGTAATAATATTGGCTTCAATATAAAAGTATGAAATCAACAGTTTTGATCTTGCAGACAAACTAGAAGGCATCCAAATTAAGATAAGTTGTGGTACATGTTGTATAAGGTGAGAAACATGCTTCTTCCTCGACAGCTAATTTCAGATCAACTAATTCTAGCATGCCTCATCTAACACACATTATGAAGGCTTTAAGTTAAATTTTAGACCACGTTCTGTTATTGAAGTTAGCTTACGAATGCACATGAAGAGAGATCATACTTCAAGATATTTTTGGAATTTTTTTGGTGTAAGGTATTTAAACTGCCAACTATAACCTTGAACATTCAAAATGTTCTTGCACGACCTGTTGTCCTTGATATAATCTTTATTCAAAGAATATTTGGAGCCCCTGATAATGTTGTATATCTTACATGTGTTCTGTAGAACAACACAAAGGTCCCGTTCTAAGCAACTAAATTCAATCTTGATGGTGAGAAGATGATTTTAAATCCTTTAGATAGTGTAATTGATGTAAGGAATATAGAATCCGACATTCAGTCAAGCAGACACTAGGATATTCATCATGATTTTAAATCCTTTAGATAGTGTAATCGATTAAGGAATATAGAATCAACATTCGCTAATACAAAGCGGTTACATTAGGATATTTGTGAAGCAATATACTTCAATCTGATTGCTTGTGGTGCGTTAGTGCTCCTTTTTGTAATAGAATAGAATCAAGACATCTTCTCAAGCCTCGCCCCCAATGAAATGATATATTCAATGGCAAAGATACAACAATCTAATTGCTCGTGGCCAACTCTTGAACCTCGTCAAGTCTCGCCGAATGAAAATGAAGTGATATGTTCATGAAGCAGCATATAAAAATCTAATTGCTTGTGACCAACTCTTAAACCTCTGTCAAGTCTCTGCTTGAATGAAAAGGATTATGCTTTCATTGATGACATGAAATCTAGGTCAATCTAATCTGCCAGCATTACAGACCCCAGCTGACAGTCCAATTAAATTCTTAGTTATTTCAGAGACAATAAAGAAGCTTCATTCTTTGTCCAACCACCCTTTCTCAAGAAAATCTAAACTCTTAAATTGAAATTCAAGGACTAACCTTGTGTCCAAGTCATTATTAAACCTAAATTGAACATCATAAGATCTCCAAATCAAAGAGCGCGTTGGGATATATATGTTTCCCATACCATATATATCGTAATTGAAAACATTAACTGAAATTCAAGGACAAACAGTCCATCCTCATGTCCGAGTCATTAGTAAACCTGGCCTGGAACATCAAAGAATTTCCAAATCAAGGAGCCCAGCCTCATAAAAGAATGTGCTACATGTTTACTGTCCGATTTGCTACAGAATCTTCAATCCAATAGAAGAAAGAAAAACAGTAACTCCTAAATCACAATGACTAAAAAGACGCATTTTTTAATTGGTTAAAATGTTTAGTGACTATTTAAAAAGCTTGGCCAATAGCTATGTGAGTAGAAAGTTCTGCTTAGCATTGTTGAAATAAACCAGAATATACAAAACGAGTACGAATCATCATATTACAGCAAGTAGCTACTTATTAAGATCAAGTAGGTGGACTTAAGAAAGTCTACAAAGGTAATCTGCATCAACAGGTTTACTGGCCAAACAAAGATTTACAGGCCAAACAACTCTTTTGCAGGAAATGTCTATGAGGGTACGCTGCAACAACATAATTACAAGCCAAACGACTCTTTTGCAGGACCTCAACATGTTCTGTAACTACAAATGTTACAGAGGCAATTTATTTTGGAATTTTTAATAATCTAGAGAGTGTTGACCTCTGCATAACTACATAAGCGGGGGAAAGAGTATTTAATATGCAACCATAGCTAGCCAACTGCAACTGTAACTTTGGAATAATTATAACTATACTTAAACTAAGAAATGGCTGGTAGGTTTACATTGTTTTTCGCTTTTGCTTTCCCGGGCATGTGAGAAATAAAGCATGCCTTAACTTCTCTGCATTGCAGTATTTTGAAGAATCTAAGTCATACAATCTGCCTGGCATATAACCTGGCTATGCAAATCTTGCATTAAATTATGGCATCCAAAATTGAATGGATTAAATTGAAACAGAGAACTCAAAATAGAGCACCTTAAACAAAACTTTAGTATACTAACCCTGCGACGCAACCAAGTGCCTCAGTGATGGCAACCATACATCTGCTACACCATCTTCTCCCAATCCCTTGGGGTCTTCATCACCAGATCGTATCAAAACCATCATCCAATTAAATTGGGATTATGTCAACTCCAAAATCACGCCAACCTGCTGTTGTCTTCTAGGGGGTTTTTGTTTTTTTTAATCTTTTTTTTTGGACTTGATAAATAACATAAGGTTGTGATTCATGTGTGACGTTTCAGATGCGAATTGAAATATGCAAAAATGAAGAGCAAGTTGCTAAGATAGATGAGACCAAAATTGAAGAGCATTTAGATGAAAATATTAGGTTTGATAATAACAGATTGCATTATTTGCGATCCAATTGCAGACTCGAAATTATCGATACAATGCACAAATATCATACAAAAATATCTTATATTCCAATAAAAAATTAAGGGATCAATCCATGTTTTTCCACGTATTTAACAAGGTGTGGTTCCATGTCACCGCTTCTATCCAAGCTGGGTATGAATCTAACACTTCACCCACCGGCCATCCCCCCATAGTCAAATTATTCATAATAGACACAAACTTCACCAGAAAATCATCAGTCGCAAAGTTTTTTGGATCGTAAGATGGTGGATTCAGGGCCTGTGTTTGATTGTAGAAGCATTTGAGAGCATCATTATCCACTATGATTATATCATCCTTATTCTCGATACCAAGTTCGGTCCATCATGTTACTCAAGTGTTTGATGAAGATAGGCTTGCCTCGTTGGATCCTTGGGATTAGTGAACTTCACACATTTGTTACGATCCCAAAAGGTCAACCAATGTCTACGATTTCCCCCTGCCTCCAAAGTATCCTTGATGTTCCTTAGTTCCATGGATGACCAAATACCAACTCAAAATAACCCGAATGCCTCATCTAGCATCTCCTTCAAGTGCGCGTGGATAGATCCACTTGGTGTTTGATTCCACCGGTGTCCGATGAAACCGATCTCTAGCCACTTTATTTTTTCGGAAAAGTCTTGCAAAGGACTCCGTTTAAGGTTAGAACACCACAACCTTCTTAGAAACGCCAATGCAAGCTGAAACATCAAACATGTATCCGGGTCAGCAAGAAGATACGATCAAACAAACAATACAAACGTGCCAAGCGTGATTTGAGTTAGTCTTAACCAAATCGGCTACGCATGCGGATTTGTTTTGACAACTAAAAATAATCAAAGCACGCTTTTGCGCGATTTAATTCAAAGGTAATATAAATTAAATCACGCTGCGGGCAGCGATTTGGTAGGCAAGGCATACCTATCATCTTCAGTTTGTTTGCCGTCGTCGCCATTCTCCCCTTCGCCACCCTTAATCTCCGTGCTCTTCTGACTGTTAGAATTGTTATTTTCTATTAGTTCCCCTACGTCCTTTTCTACTGACATTATTTTAGTATTCATTTGGCAAACCTGTGCATCACTAGAGTTGCCTTGGTTGCCTTTCACTTTCGGCCTATCAATTAGATCCTTGTTAACCTGTGAATCTACTCTATTGTTGCTTGCATCACCCTGAAGGGAGGCAAGGATATTCCCTAAGTTCGCTTTATCACATTACTTTGAGCAGCCAGTTTAGCAGCCACTTGGTCATTGCTTTCCTTATGAGGTCGCTGTGATTACTAGTTCCCTCACCGTAACCATCGCCCACTTTTAATTGGACAAGTCTGAGACTTTTGATTGCTGAAGATTTCAGGTTGCCATAAGGGCCTTTAGGAGATTTGGCAAGCACATGCATGAGGAATGGTTCAAGAAAGTCTTTGGCCTTCTCATCACTCACAAAAAGCAAAGACATCTTCTAATACCCATAAGAGCCTCTCTGCAATATAACCTCCAACATGAAGCTCCAAGCGGGTTGTATCAATTGGAGCAAATGCCTCGATGAGGTAAGCAGCCATCCCCTTCTCCTTCGTTTGTAGCTCGTGCCATTTCACCACTTAAGAGGGGGTCCCGATCCTCATCCTCTTCCTCGACTCATCCTCATTTCGACCGATCCCGATCCGTATGATAGAATATAGTTCTCAAGTCCGATCATCTAGAAGAAAACACATTCCCATGCACCGCTATTGTCACCCTTGGCCTTAGCAATATCATATTCCCTCGCCCGGACAAGATGGCTATCATAATAAAGATCACATGTGCCATCTTCCGCTTCACATTCCTCATTATCCTTAACATCATATATTAGGCATCCCTCCCTAATAACTTTGAGGCACTCCAGATCATGAGCAGTGGATAGTGCATGCAGATGTGACTCACCTGAAGGACAAACGATGACAATAGTGAAGGACCTCTCAGGGTTGTCAATCCTATACACCGGGTAAAGAAGCTGTTGTAGTCCTTTCAATTCATGCCCATATCTCCTCTCCCACCCTCGGCCGGTCCAACACAAAGAGTGATATATTTTTTAAGGCAAGAAGTTGATTCTGGCAAGAGACCTTTGTACCCAATGGAGACTCATGAATACTGACAGTTGTCTTCTTCTCCGGTAATCTTCTTCACAAAAGGGCCACTTTTCTTCTCAACTTTCGGCGATTACCTTTAGGGGTAGAGTCTCTTTATGTTTTTGCATTTTTAGCCTTCCAATTCTTTAGGAAGTCCTTTTGACCAGAATACAAACTTCTTGATGTCATCATTCACGACCTTGTATTTGTCCAAGAATCCAATTTCAGATAATGCCACATCCCCCGATAGCCTTTTGTAACTCGGCTCCTACGGTGACTTCATTGTCGTTACATCCTTCACATGGTTTGCAGCACTCAACGAAGGACATCTTATCCTTAGTGAAAAGCACTCTTCTTGTATAAGACTTCCTTCTTTAAACCCGGTCTAAAAACCCAAATGGTCTCAAATAGCGTCGTCTAGCCCCCTCGAAGTCTTTCTCATCTCTGTCACATTCAAGTCAAAGATGCTTACATCAACATGAGGCACCCTACCCATAGTATTCTTCCAGCTTCCCTTGTGCATAAAGCGTCCCAGAATTCATTCCACTTTTGCCATCTCGCCTCCTTACAAAGACAATCTTATACGAAGTCTGTTGGGTCTGACACGCTAGATGAGTTTTTCGAAGGATCTCTAATGTCATCACCACCATTTTTTCTTTGATTTTCTTGCGGTTCTTCTTCTCAGATAATTGTTCTGCAAATGAGTCCGCCTCCATGCCTTTGAATGCCTCGGACTTTTGACCATACATGCGGTGGGTAATGGGCAGCCATATTCCACCCACCGCTGATGATGGGCGTGGGCGCGGTTTGTTCCACGTATGGTGCAATAGTACATACATTGAATCGATATCATAGAATAGAAACATGACGGGTGCGATTTGAATAGAATTGATCAAAGAAAAATCACGCGCTGGCGGAAATGAATTAAGTTACTAATGCAATTCACGCCGGCGTTTTTCAAATCAATTGAATTCATGCCGACGCCCTTTCAAATCAATTCAATTCGCCGGGCGTGCTTTCAAATCAAACCAATTCACGCCAGCGGCAGTTTTAAATCAAAGCAATTCATGCGGCGTGTTTTCAAATCAATTAGTTTGATTTAAAAGCCCGCCGAATTCAATTGATTTGAAAGCACGCGCGGAATTGTTTTGATTTTTGAAAGCACGCCGGGCGCAATTAGTTAGGAATGATACCACGCCGGCGTGAATTTAATTGAATTGAAAGCACGCCTCGGAATATTAAAGTGCTAACATCCTAATGCGCTTAGTTACCTTTTGTATAGAAATGTCTTCCCATTTCATTCAAAGTTGCACTAATCTCGACCAAATCTGCAGTGAATTATTGGCATCCAAGAGACGACACCTCCTATATGCGCATAGTGATTGTAGAACACGCTTTGGCATGTTTGTTCTCGCCTTTGCACCGATGAGGGCCTTTTTGCCTCAAATGTACGCCGCTCGTCGATGATGATGTAATTTAATGTTATCATTTAACATTAACTCCTCGGTTCGCCCACACAACAGGCTTGTTCGAGATCATATGCCAAGGTAACACATCCGCCGGCATGGGCATTTGACCCGGATTACTAATCATGCTCAAACAATCTCCATGGCATGTCTTTGGATCATATCTTCTTCGCTAACATAAATGGAGCTTGGTGAACTGGATGAGGGACTTCACATGGATCGCAAAAGTTTCCTTAAGACCCAATGGATAATGGTCGCGTATTTATTCACTTGTTCATGGCCTCTAGTCGCTTTACCTCCGTCCCGCTTCATTCTCAAAAACGTAAGCCTCCATGCCTTCGACAACCGCAGTTGAACATCCTTCCCTAGATTTAGGACCCTCCTAGAAGCTTTCAAGTCACTAATTCCTAGCTTGTCGCAAATAGTGACTTGGTGTCGGTTTATTGAACATGCCTCTACTCACAAGCAGAACCCCTTGGCAAATAGATATTGGCGTAATCACTGCTACATTGGTGGGCCAGCCATATTTAAAACATGTCTCACCGCTCACATCTGTCTTCATGAACGATCCTTGTATGCGGTAGGCTCTACGCTGAGTAAGTCCGGAAAGCGATATTTCTTTTCCGCTATGTGTAATCTCCAAGAGCAATTTGCGCAGGTGTGGTCCCTCTTCCTCACAAGAGATTAGGATCCCTTGTTTGGTCATCTTGTTCGCTTCCTTTTTCCTCAGAAGAGTTAAGTCGAGCTTGCCATTTGTCTTGGCAAGGTCAACGCACTCACCTAAGACCCTCGCCCATTTCCTCTTCGTATGTGCGTGGTCGCTGGTTTGCTATAAGAATCGCCCCTTCATCATCTAAGGTGAGATCATATGGTAATCGATCCGATCGCTTACCCTTGGTTTCTTGCCGAATAGAACCCTAATTATGAGGGGTTTTCTTCCTCTTGGGCACCGCAAAGAAGATGAACATTTTTTAGAGTACTTTTCGAACAAGAGATCACGCCATGGCGTTAAATCTAAATTAGTATAATTCACGCTTGGCGTGTTGGTAGCTCCTATTATGAACCATGCTATGCGTGAATTTGAAACTAAATTAGTTTGCATCCACATTTTAAGCTACATACCCTTTATGAATCCATATTTCACACTGTTTAACCTCATTGAACACTCTATTCTAATCTGTCTAACACCGCTATATTCTATAAAACGAGCAAAATTATGTTCTACAAAACGGACAATCGATCATTAACTGATGGTAATACTTAAAATTCATGTAAAGCATAATAACTTAAATTCATGCAAAGCATATTAACTCAAGGCAAGGAAATAACTCAAATTCATGTAAGCATAATACTCTCTACACAATTGTGTATTCGTGGCAAATTAAATACCTTGAATAGGGAGGGGTCTCGATCAACGCCCTTCAAAACTTGAGAAGTGCCGGTTTTGAGATTCCTCTTCCACCGCCTCGCCCCGTCGCCTCGACCTCGATTGTTTTAGAAGACATCTCCCGAGTCGCCTAGTAACGAGTCGGTTGTCGCGGATACGCCGAGCCGCTTGAAGAAATAGCCGCCGCCGAAATGCGTTCGAGAAATAGCCGGCAAGAAATAGCTTTTTCAACCGCATAAGAGAAATTTGAATTTCAAGAAAACACAATATGCAGTTTAAATATTCTTGACATATAAAATAATAATGACGAAGATTCACTTTCAAATAAAAAAAAAGAACCCGGGTCCGACTTCTTTCATTGAGTTTTTAAAAAGCAATCTACCGTGTGTTATTGCATTGATTACATTTATCCCCCTAAATGTAATTAACCTAAGCTTTCTTCTAACTCGAATTTTTCCGCAACGCTGAGTTTTCATAGCTGTGATTTCGGTGAACTCGTGACGTTTTCTCAAGAATGGCTACTGCAATTCTCGTACTCATCCCATTCCTATAGCTTGAACATTAATTTCCAATAGTAGGTTCTGAATAGCAATTGTCTGCAGTGTCGAAGATGAATGTTTCATGTTAACCACAAATCAGAAAAGGAAAGTAGGATTATGCAAGATCGACTCCATCGATCCGATCGCAACCGGCCATGGAATTCCGCCGGGGATAAGTATGTCCGAAGTTACAAAGGATTAATCAAGGCGCTATGGATGAAGCTTTACTCACGATTACACCCGGTGGGGATACGATTGGAGAAAGTGTTGGAACATTTGTTGCATGGCCAAGAAACCGCTTAAAAAGGTATGTAACATGTATTACATTGTAGAAATATAGAAGTAGACAAAATTTGTTGTATTCATTGGAAAAAGTTTACAATTGTATATAATCCGATAAACCGCATTATACAAAATCCCGCATCGCTTTCAAAGCACGCCATTTCAAGCCCGGGCCATCGGTAGTCAATATCGATACTCCCATTTCCATTCCGTGGCATAGTAAATGGATCGGTAAAACCCAAAGAAAAACCCTGTGCTCTAGCTCCACCTCCCCGCCGCCCTCCACCTCCACCTCCACCTCCTGCTCCTCCTCCCGCTTCCATCTCCTCGCTCCATTGGTTGAGCCATCTCTTAAATTTACGCCTTTATCTAATTTTCCCCATCGTCGATGCATAAAACCATCGAATCCAAGTAAAACTTTACGCCCAACTCATATTTGACTGAGGTGGAGGTGCGACGTGGACATGGTAGAATTACAAGAAAGCTTGTAGGCTTGGTTAGGTCAAGGTTAAAATAATAAAAAAATCATAAAAATCTTCTTATGGAGACAGCTTTTACTTTTATCTAAACATAAAGCAAAACAAACTTGACCCTTTATGCTTACCTAAGTGTAACTCTCATAAACGGGGACCAATAGATTTTTAGGTATTTTTCCCATGCAGTATAACTGCTATATATTGATATATAAGAAGGGTTTGACTGATTATTGAACCTTTGATTTTATATGAATTTTAAAGCAAACAGTGCAAATGCACCTTTTCTGGTACATCATGTGATGACTCTAGTGTTAATTGATCTCTTGTTTTAACTCTGAAGAACATTACGTACAATAGACCAGGGGAAAATGCTTTTCTAACAACGATGATAGCTTTTCCCTCTATGGTTCCTCCTTGTGACTTGTGTGCAGTGATTGCATACGACAAGGCAATTGGAAACGTCTTCTTGTAGAAGTGTTTGCCTTCATGGTATTTGTGCTCAACTTTGGTTCTCCTTATTTCAACATATTGTAAGGAATCATTGATGCTACATATGATAGAATGAATTTCTTGTATATCGGATCAATGTTGATGTATGTCACTATTCCCGTGTGCCATTGGCTATAGATGATGCAACATCGATGTTTATTGTTATAATGATCTTACAACCAACTCCACGATGGAATGATGGATCATCTAGCCATGTTTGCGTGCTTGTTCTTCTTATACATTGGTTTCGAGATTGACTCGCTTCACTTGATTTTGAGCCAATATCTTGTGGATAGCGTTATTTGTTGTAGTGCCGACATCATTATGGGTGCATAAAGTTGTTGTATTTTGGTCGATAAAGCTATGTGCATCTTCTCTGTCAATGAATTTGTTTCTTAGTGTGTTTCCATACCTATTGCTAGCAAATTTTTATGCATCTCATACCTGAAAGTTATGTGATGCAACATACTTTCCTAACATGGTACAAGGCCACCTATCAACTTAGTATGCAATGTAAAATCTGGTGAAACTATTGCATTGTTTGCCTTTTTTTGTGCTTCATATTCCAATGGTTGGTAATGTTTACTTTGCATACTTGTTATGGTAGTGTAGTATGTAATAAGATTTAACATTCTTCAAAAAGCATTTTAAAGAAATCTATTTTGGAAGTATATATTCATGTGGTACTTTATGTGGTAATGCTGAATGTGCATTGCTCTTTGATTAGCCTGTGCTTGATTCTTGGGAGTTTGCTTTGTTAGGGCCCTCAAGGCCCAAAAAATTTCATATAACAAACAACACATAACTACCATTAATATTAATTAACACAAACCATTGCATTTAAACATTTAAATTAAAAATCCCCCTTGAAACCCCCTTTGGTTTGGGTGCATATTCACACCTGGGGGTGACTCCGGGCATCGAGAGTCGTTGGATAGGCATATTCACCCTTTATTCCTTAATCTACACCGTAAATAAAGTTCCTCGCTTGTGGGGTATCCATGTACAAAATTTGCTATCCTATATAACAAGATTTGCAATATACTAGGTAATATACTACATGGTGTTGATTTTGTACATGCGAAACATAATTTTAGGGGCTCACGCCCCTACGACTAGATCTTGGCTGCGGGGAGATATTTGAAAAATATATTGATTTTGATGCGTAGTCTATGCCACACAAAAGCATAAGGGATGAAAAGGAAAGAGCAGCTTGTTGAGAAAAAAGGTTACCATCACATTGTACTCAAAAGAGTATTTTGGAAGAAGTGAATTCCTACTTCGAGAATTGGGAATTCTTCCAATATCCCAACCTAGCTTTAGTAGGCTATGGAAGAAGCATTTCAATCATGTCACCATAGCAACTTCAAACAACTTTGCAAAGTGCAATTTATGTGCTAAGTTGAAGGAGACTCTTGATAAGACTGCAACCCTAGTCAAAGGGCTAGGATAAGGGAGCATATGAAGGACCATATGACCGACCAACTATCATGTAGATCATGTTATTGGATGTGGAGGACTTTATCTACATTGGAACCCAATAACTATTTATGTATTATACATGACAAGATGGACCAGCAAAAGACTTGTCTTCCACAATTCAAATACATACCAAAGTCATGTGGAAGATCATACCCTTTACGCATCTCAATGATCGGGGAAATCTTGCATGGGCAAGCTCAAAACCTACTATGGCCATTTTAGTTTGGAGTTGTGGAGTGATGGTCCAGATTTTCATATTGGGAGTATCATGAGGTGTTTGAGAAACTATGAAAATGGATACAATGGTCACCTCCGTGACCCTACAGCCTAGCCGTGCACTACATAGAGCATTGTTTATTGAAAAGTTCAGCAAGGCAAGGTTTAGGAAGCATGGGTGTAATGAACATGTTGGAGCTTCAACTTCACGTGCTAGAGCTCATGATCTACCCAAAGGGTTCCTCTTGCAACTTGATAATTGTGTCGCCAAAAATAAGAACAGTGAATGTTTTCTTTCCTATCCTACTTAACAAATGGGGATATTTGAAAGAGTTAATTTAGGGTTTCTATGCCCGGCATACCCATGAGGATGTGGATGCATTATTTGGCAAATATAGTTGTATATCGAAGCCAGACAAATCACCAACTTTCCTAGGCTAATGGAAATCTTGCATGAATGCACTACTCCAAACCCTATAGCTTCTCATAGAAGAAGTGCCTGATTGGAAGAGCTTTGTGGATGGTTATACATTGGATCTTGAAGGTCATTCCAGCCTCTCAGCTAGCACTTTTGGGTGAGAGATGGGATTCCAATCTTCCAATGGAAGATGAGACCTTCGAGGAGGAGGAGTTGAGAGGAGGGGAGGAAATATGGCGTAGAGATGAGAATGGCAAGCCTATGATACCTCCAAGTCAACCAAAAGCTCTAAAACCTACTGAAGAAGTGAAGCAATTGGGATTGACTAAGGAAGGAATCCAGGACTATATAAAAAGCATTGGCAAACCAATCCGTGATGACACCAACCGTGCCTTGGTGGCTTACCGGAAGAAGGTGATTAACCCGTTAGGGGAGATAGACACATCCTCAGATGAATTGAAAGAAGGGTGGTTGCCTAAAACTAGGTGGAAGACCTTAGCAGGTGCTGAGGATCTTGATGACACTGTTAGTAGCATTCGTAAGCAATATGCTCCTCCTCCTTCTGACAAACACTATGTTGGTCCTAAGAACAATAGGCCAAAATTTCTAGGCATGGATGCTTATGAACCTTCCAATCTGACTTGGAATGCCACCAATTTGTGGTAGTACACCGGCCAGATTTAGATACATATCCTACATATCCAAAGGTGGTTGGGGTTCACTATCTCCGATATTTGCAAAGAAGAAGGCAATATTAACTTCAACCATGTGCGGGTAGAATGGTGGTGTCCAAAGGCATCGGTTGACCAACGTACGGATAAAGAAAGGTACTCGATTGTTGGACAAAGAGATGGAGGAGAAATCTGAAAGTTCCGATCTTTGCCATTAGACTATGAAAGTGTTTCAATTACTCATCGACTCCAAACACTATTCCAGCTAGAAATGCGAGAATTACAATACCCGGATGTCGAAGAAGGCTATGATATCATTGGGGTTGCTTGAAGAGAGTTGAATAACTATGTAAATATTTTTCATCACGTTTTTATGATATGGTGCTATATTGTGAAATATTGACTATTTTGTAAATAATATGAGATTACATTTTCATACTTTTGAGGTGGTTTGTGTGAATTTGAATATGCTATAAAAAACATACAATATGAAATTTGTCCCAAAATTAAGACATAATCCCAATTTAATTGAATGATAGTTTCAACATAGATTTCTCCATGATTCCTTGTTGAAACCCACTTCTAGATCTAACTGCTATAGCACGTATTTTTGCAACCCTGGAATTCAACAGTCGAGGATGCCACTGTCATTCTCAAGTCCTTTGTGCAAAGCTCAAACCGGTTAAAAACACTTTTTTGCAGGTAAGACAATCTAACCAGAACAATCTTGCATTTTCATCTCTAGTCACAAATTGAGTCTGATGCATACAATAGTGCTAAATGTTATATGTGGACAGAACTCAACCCTTGAGACTGTTGCACAAGGCCATAGCATAGGAAACACTTCCACCGAATAAAATGTAGTTTCAAAGGTAGCAGGAATATAATAACTGTAATATCAATACAATGGAACTTGTAGCTACACGTCATGTTTTACTAGATTAGGAAGCATGATTTGCTTCATGATTGCTAGACCAGAATCAAATTTTCTTGATGTTCTCGCTTTGTTGCAAAATTTATAGAGTTTGACAACCTTTTATACAATCCTAAAGGTCAACAAACCATCTATAACACAATAAAACCGCAAATGCCAATCATAACCACGAATGTTGATCTATAGCAATGTGCACCATAGCAATTCCTTGCCAAGTTAGACACATTGTCAACCTCTCAATCATACAAAAAGCCTGCATTTAGGCCACAGAAAATAAAGGATCCAAATGTGATACTGATGATAAGGAGGTTGTCAAGGATCCCAAAGTATTTCAATCCAAGAGTTCCAATGTCAGTCGCACACTCACTACCCCGCCTTATGTCGCCACACTATCTCCCCCCGTTAAATTATTAAAAAAATGGAAACGCTTTCAAATTTTCCTAAAATCTGGAAGGGTTTCCTCATTGAAGCATGGAAGGGTTTCCACAAAAATATAATTTTTTGGGTTTCCAAGATATCCACCCGTTAATTAATGCTTCAATTAATTTTTACTTAATGTTATTGAATTAAGCGGTTTTCTTTGCTTTGGCAATTGAGAAAGGCCTACAAATGATCCAGAAGTATTTTATAGGAGCAACCAGTACACGAGAAACCCGTCCTGAAGTTTGGCTTCAATTTCGCTTCATTTTATTTATTTTTTTGCTTTTTAACCGATTGGAAGCTCGGCGTAGAGTTGCGGTCGCGTAAAATCTTCTTTGATGCATCCTCAAATCGGCACAGATAGCCGCCAACACGGGAATAGGAAGCGTAACGCTAACTCTATGAAAGCGCAAACTAATTTTGAAGAATCCACGCTATATGTGAAAAGGAAGATCTCGATAAATCGAACCCAAGCAAAGCCTCTACCGCGCTTAGTCGGAGAATCGATGCCCTTCGACTCGAAAATTCCAAGACTCCTGCGTTTGAAAATCCTTGCATTCCTTTAACACAGCTTTCATCCTCATCTTCTCGATGGAGGTGAAGCTAGATCGCCTATCACGGCCATACCCTAAACCTCAGTGTTTTGAAAAACTAAGGAACTACCTAAATCCTAAGACAACCTCACGTTTGAAAATCCTTTTGCATTCCTTTTAACATAGCCTTCATCCTCATCTTCTTGATCGGAGCTGAGTGGCGGAGACTGCACTGTGTTTGCTCATAAAAATCACTTCTTTAACAGCCTCCCCAGTTAAAATGATCTTCCCCGACAATGCTACCATTCAATTGAAGTAATCTTACATTATCCTTCTGAAAACTGGGATAATCCTGCACAATGGACTAGTCAAGGCATTAAATGTGAATGAAGCAATCGAACTAGAATAGCAAGGCGTGATCAAACTTGCTCGCAAGTTAGGACCAGAACCTGTGAAGGGCTTATCTAGATCGAGAAGGATAGTTCATATTTTCGCATGTCTAAGCTATTTGGACGATCTCGCTTATAGTTATAGCAATCGAATGAACAAAACATAGACGAGACATTTTTTAATGCATTCATTCTTATTTATCTACTGAAATCTTAGCTACGATTTTACTGCCTTATGTGCTAAACATTCTTCATGCTGTGACAAAGAAGTTTCGTATCAGATTGTTCAAAGGGAAATTTTTAAGATAGGTCGCGATTTACGGTTCCAATCTGCAGCCGAAATCCACAATAGGATCCTTCTAGTTCTATTGTCAAATATTTTCTTCCTTAGCCTAATACGATCTGGCACAAAATCTCCTTGATGCAATTTGAATTTTGTTCTTGAAGTTACTTATAGTCCTTGATGGACGTGCGTCTTAATGTCGAGCGTCCGTGAAATGAAAAGCGCGGAGCCGTAAAGCCTCAATGCATATAACTATTTTGAAAAAAAAAAAAAAATTGTGGAAACCCTTTTTGTTTTTCACGGAAACTCTTCCGATTTTCAAATATGGAAACCCTTCCGTATTTCCATGGAAACCCTTCCGATTTTCCAATTTCTGAAATCAGGAAAGGTTTCCATGGAAATACGAAAATTGGAAAATCGGAAGGGTTTCCATGGAAATTCGGAAGAGTTTCCATAGAGAAAATCGGAAGGGTTTCCATGGAAATTCGGAAGGGTTTCCATGGGAGGCCAATCCAAATCGGGCGTACTTAAAACCATCGAGTCTTATGTTGTAGCAAACACCTAAAACTGCAGAACTCACATACAAAGAGCCAAGGGCTGCAAAGCCTAGCATGGCAAATTTCACAATCATTAAAATCTGTGAGACCAAAAGCCATGCAAGTCGCTAATTGCTAAAGACCTGAAAAACATAGCTCATCTTATGGAAAATGGCAGAATGTGGAGAGCATAGAAACACTATGATAGAAAACTGCAGAATACAAAAAGTAAGTCTAGAAATATGAGCAAGAAGGTTGTGCTGGCACCCAAAGTTAAACATAAAAGAATCAGTTCGGAGGACTTCACAGATAAACAATTCATTGCAGAACGATACATAAATTTGAGAAACATTGCATCATTCAAAATCCTGTGATGCGCATAAAATAGTCCAAAACTCTACCACAATTTGTCAAAACTGATCACACACATTCACCCAGAAAGCTAGCATTGCTTAACTGGCAGTATATCCAGAATTAGAACTATCCCAAATTGGCTCATGCTTACAAAAATACAACATCTGGAGGGGAATGGTCTAGACATGCAGTGACCCAAAGGACATGGCTCAATATTTGCCGAGAGAAGATGAGAAAGGCAGAGCACAAATTACAAAGGTTTAAGTCACCCTTCACGAAAGTGGTCCTCATGATTAACTCGAAGGGCAAAGTTGCCGAAAAACATAAGAAAATAACCCATCTCCGAAAGAAAAAAGATCTGTAAGAACACTCAACAAATGGAAAAACATACTTGATAGGAACTTCACCACCAATAATCCGTCCTTCCACCATTGCGTAATCTTCTTCATTTGAGAAAGCCGATCACCGAGATGAGCTTGCAACCGTCCCCGCAAAGTATATATACATATATTAGACCCGCGGTGCCATGCATATGTAATAAATCTAATTGTCGGCATGCATCTTCTCGTAGACCAGGCACCCACTATGCATATGAATGATCTTCTTTTAAAGGCGACTAGTTGGGTTTGCCTCAGACATACATCTTAAAGCAAAGATGAGCGTGCAGGCTAGTTACTTGTTGAACATCATCACTTTAGTTTTTTTGGAAGTTTAAATCAACATACTCGCCCATAAAGACCCTTTTCGTGAAATGTGTTGGAGGAGTTCATAGCATAAGGCGCTAGATATCACCTCATTGAAAAGGCTCATGCTAGAAACTAAAAGATTATGCATGACAGATGGTGAAAATTTATGTCATAAATCTAGAAGTCGCCTTGTGTCGATCCAAGAAAGATGAAGCTACCGAAAGTGAACAACTACATCAAACATATGAAACCAAGAATCATTGTCACTTCAAAATTATAAACTTAGAATCAAGATAAAGGACTCACCACAAACAACCCCGCTAGTATTTGGTGATGAAACCTAATGGGATCAAAGATGGGTGTTGTTATGGTTTCACCTTTGCCGCATTACCGCGGGCACATGATGTATGCCCGAGATTCTGCATTGATCTAGGGCTTGATTTAGGGTGCAAATCACCGATATTTGCACCGCTGTTGTTGTTCTATATATTGTACCAATCACTTGATCAATATATCATCTTTACTGGTTCTGTTTGCTCCTCCATAGCTGTCAAGCATTGTCATGGTAACAGAGCCAAACTTCAGCTAAAGAATTCGGCTTCTTTTCTTTCCTGAAATCTTGTGCAATGGCAACAGTTAGCAATCTGGGATGATCAATCTGAAACCCCATGCCTTTGATGGAAAAGGTTATGAGGGCTGGAAGCAAATGATGCGGCTTTTTCTGAAAGCCGAGTTAGTTTGGCGAATTGTGAATGGTAGTGAACCCATTCCCAAACTTGGCGAGAAGGCTGATGACGATCAGCTCAAGGCTCGTCTTCTATGGCAAAGAACGTGATGATCGTCGGTTGCGGGCATGCATTGCTATGTGCCTCTCAAAAACTCTCCTTCATTTGGTGAAAGGAGAACTTGATGATGGCAGCCAGCATCTCTGGGAATTTCTTGATGCTCGCTATGGCAAACGCAGTGAAATTGAAGTTATGCAAGTTCTTAATGAACTTGAAGAGATCTGATATCAAGAACGGGATGATATTCGTGTTCATATCTCTAGGCTTCGTGGAGAAGTTTGAAATCTTGGCGCATCGCCGGTGAACAAGATGCACTTTCTCAACCACGTAGAAGCTTCGCCTTTATAAATCCTTACCCAAATCCCTCAGGGTCCCACCGTGGATATGCTTATGACCACCAGAAGATGCTACCTTTGAGGAGATTGTGGAGGATCTTATAGAGATTTCTCTGATGCACCGGCAACGGGGTGATCATGGACGCACAGAGCAAGCTTGCATGGCCAACAAGCGAGATAAAAGCACTTCATCTCGTTTTCCTCGAGCTCAACGAGGGCAATGCAAAATTTGCCTTCAATATGGACACTATGGTGCCGACTGTCCCCGTGCTACACCCAAAGTCACTGCAACTAAAGAGCCCAAGTCTTCTTCCTCATCCTCTGATGCTCCTGTCCAACAAGCAGCACAACTAGTAGAGGGAATGACAATTATCGAAGAAAGTTGCCTCGGCCGTTTTTCCTTCTTCTGAGCTTCAGCTTATTCATGGCACTCACTTGATGGAGGAGGAATTTTTTGATAATGATAAGAAATTTATTGTTCCTGCTGCAGACCTCATCGAAGAAACATTTCTGATTGAACATGTTCTTCATGCTCAAGAGACATCCCACACTCTGACCGTGGATTCTGGGTGCACTTCTATCATGGTAAAAAATTCCCATTTTTGTCCGATTCTTCTCCGTGGCATGGTGGGGTTCAGCTTGGTCTCCCTTCTGTAAGTACCTATTCAAATCCATTGGTACCTTTCACCTTCCTCTTGCAAATGGTACTTTTAGCTTCCATTCCGCATGCATTGTTGGTGCCTCAACTGAAAAAACCTTCTTCGGTTGCCAAATTCACGATCGTATATGAAGGTTTTCTTTGATGCAGAGTTTGTGTATCTTTATGCAGCCGATACAGTTGTTTCTGGTGAGCTTTTAGCCCAAGGCTCTCGATCTGGCAACCTCTATGAGATACCCTTATCTCATGATTCTTGTTTGTTACATTCTCGTGCTTCCCGTTTCTCCGAAGTTTGGCATCGGCGGCTTGCTCATGTGCAATCCGAGCCATTCAAAAGATGATTGCCCAACATCTTGTCCTTGGTCTTCCCCATATTTCTAAATTTGAGGCTCCTTTCTGCCAAGCCTGCATTCTGGGCAAACATCATCGACGCACTTATGTGGCCATTGGAGATCGAGCTGATCGTCTTCTTCAAATTGTGCATTCTGATGGTTGTGGTCCGGGCTGGAGCTCCTTAGTCGTAATCTAACAAGTACTTCATTTCCTTCATTGATGATCATAGCCGATGAGCCTCATTGTTTTTTCTTCGGAAGAAAAGTCAGGCCCTTCAAGCTTTTCTCACTTACAAACGCTCTGCAGAGAAAAGCACAATTTCATTATAATGGGAAAATTTTTAGTAAACCGAATTTTTTTTATTATGGGAGTTGTATAGACCTTATGCGTGGGTCGATACACGCAATAGCATTACCACATATCATAGACCTTATGCGGGGTTGTATACACGCAGCACTGCAGTGTATCATACATACATGAATATTTAGAGAACATAATAACACTTATCATATACCAACTTCCAAACACAATAGAGACCGGTATGAACTATGTATGTCCCTAGTAACCTTCCCCGTGTTCCTAACCCCTTCCCTTCCCCTTTCCCTTAGCATGCCAGGTCTAACCCACGATCGGGTTAGGGAGTCAAGAGCTCACGCTCCTCCCACTGATTCTTCCCACCATATGGGGTACCTAGTCATTAGAAAAGTAATTCCATAGGATAATACTCACTAAGAAGAGCGGACCCAACTACAAAACCGTTGTAAACATTGTAGTACACCCTAATAAGGCCATACATCCGTCCCTTACAAATTTCATGAATGAACTCGATATGTATGCATCCAAGAGTGTGCTAAATATCCAGCACGAAGAAGAGGCCTCAATTGCTGTAGCATCTCATCCAGATAAGGAGGGGATTCAAGCATTCCCCTCATTGCAAGTCTCCTATAACATTCAGATGGATTAATTTCCATCAGGCTCATGACCACAATCAAATTGCTCCGAATGAAGTTGATCAACTCCATTGTAAGCTCCTTGGTGGGATCAGGGCGCAACCTCCACTCCAAGAAATGGTCCCATAGCTCATCCATTCCAGGCCCGCATGAATGCCCGGGGCATGCTTAGCAGCCTCGAGTAGCCCGGGGAGGATTGGGTCCAACATTTGCAAAAGCAAGCAAGGATCACCGACCGAGCAAGGAACACGGAGCGAGCAAGTAGCAAGTTCAAGAGCAAGCAACAAGATCAAGTAGCAGAGCACGGGAATGAAGTAGCAAGGAACAAGGATCAAGATCAAGTAGCAAGATGCAACAAGGAAGATCAAGTAGCAAGAAGATCAAGGAACAAGGAAGATCAAGGAGCAAGAAGCAAGGATCAAGATTAAGTAGCAAGAACAAGATCAAGTAGCAAGATCAAGAGCAAGGAACAAGATCAAGTAGCAAGATCAAGAGCAAGGAACAAGATCAAGTAGCAAGGAGCACGGGAATGAAGTAGCAAGGAACAAGGATAGATCAAGTAAGAAGCAATGAACAAGGAAGATCAAGTAGCACGGAAGATCAAGGAACAAGGAAGATCAAGTAGCAAGAAGATCAAGGAAACAAGGAAGATCAAGTAGCAAGAAGATCAAGGAACAAGGAAGATGAAGGAGCAAGAAGCAAGGATGAAAAGTGAGAAGTGGAAAACAAGGTAAAAGAATTTATAGCTACGAATCCAATAATGTTGAAGTATAATACCAATAATGTTGAAGTATAATACCAATAATGCTGACGATAATACCAATAATGCTCACGATAATACCAATAATGCCAAAGTATTATACCAATAATTCTACAACGACTATAAAAGCAGCTCCATTCGGTAAGTCATTCATCTCCCATGGCTTATAATATTTATGAAGATCGGTTTGAGACCATTCTTTGCTCATGAGCTACAATGATATTAATCGCTGATACATAAAGATGTTAAAATTGGATCCTTACTTTACAATCCAAAGCGATGGTCGTGGAGGTGATTGCCCGGCCTTACTGTTGTGATCCATCTTCTTTGGGTTCCCTCGAAGCCATGCCTACGAGCTGAATCACGATCACAATAGCGAGGGATTGATGATGAGTGAATCATCGACTCTATAATGCCATCAATAATATGTGCATCTAAATTATATGTATGCCATCAATAATGTGTGCATAAGATGTAATGATGTGTATTAAACACCTATTATAAAAGATGTAAGGATGTTAGTATAAGCATAATGAAAGCTAATTGATGTATCGACAATGTATTAATTGTCCAAAATGCTTAAGTATTATAGCAAAAGAAATTACATACATTTATCGAGAACATGACCGAGATTGAGAGCTTTTAGCTAATGCTATGTCCCCCACATGTCAACAATGTATTTGGAATCAAGCAGGTCTTCGGTCTTTTTGCATTTGCATCCCATGCATAATGTATGGCATCTAACTTCTCATACCTTGATGGATCTGATGGATTGGGGTCGCCAACGTTTAGTTAAGCAAACCTGTATAGTCAATGCGACCAACGGGCATCCACCATGATACATAAATGTGACCATAATTGGTAGACTTCGGATCTAGGATGGCATCTTCTTACGTAAAGCCCAACCACGTTGGAGTTTCATCATCTCCGGTCGGACTAAAACGAACATACCTTTAAGTAACATGTGCATGAGGATCGAAGTCATCCATAGGCAACCTTGGGCCATCCCATTTGCTGGCCCTGTCACATTAGGCAAAGGTCTTACAAGCTTGGCTTCATCGACCTCTGGAGTAAATGCGGCTTGTAGAGGTTCTTGCCTTTGTCAAAACCAAAAAGTTATCATTTTGGGATTAGATCACGGAGATACATCTTCCAAACACAAAAAGAATCTCACGTTCGATAATCCATAGTTGCTTTTTAACTTGTCATGCAAACACACTATCTTCTTGATTTTTACTTGAAGGAATTCCATAATGCTATGTACTAGCGTCTTTGCGCGACAGGGGAGATCTTTCAATGTCTTCCTTGGAGGGATATTTTTTAGGCACCCGTTGGTAACGTTGGCTCACCATTTTCATCCTCCTTCCACATTCTTATTCCTTTTTAAGAATCCACTCTTTATGGGTTGGCATCTTATATTGCATAATGGGCCGAATTCCCATCCATTTTCAATCGAATAGCAATGGAGTGGTGTTTAGGCGTTGGCCTTTATCGGGGATATATCCTTGACAAAGCCTTTCCAATCACGGAACTTCATCCACAAAATCATGGAGCATGATACTTTGCATTGCACTTGCTAAACAAGTAAAAGCAACTCGAGGCAAAGTTAGAGCATCCGATGAACTCATTAGCATTCGAAAAGTTCCCAAACAATGCATCAATATAGGTCATGGTATGCCCAACCATCATGAAGCCAACCTGAATCTCATGAATACCTTAAGCCATGTCAAATAAGAGGTAGGAGAACACATATCTATTTTTATTTTGACCCGATGCATTATCCAAGCGTAGTAGAGATTTAGGAAGTGGAAAGCCTTCTAAGTTGGCACTAGAAGAAGATGAAGGCATCTTCTCTTGTGTCTGCGCTAGCTTATCTTTGGAGTGGTTAGAGTATCTTTTAGGGCTTGCATCAATTTGCAATCTGTGGATTCTGCTTCCACCACCGATCACCACACTTGTCTTCTTTCAAGATAGTGCTGGGATCCTAGGTGATCAACATGAAAGTTTGAGTCATCCTTCCAAAAGATCAAAGAAAATGGCCATAAGCCCAGTCCACCATGACCATGTGTCAATGCTCACTCAAGACTCTTCAAGTGATCTCCTCTCCAAAGCAGGGCTTTGCTGAGATGGTGACTTCTTGGTGTTGTTTTGACACGATCATCTTATCATGTATTATGCAAAGGTGACTTTACGGCATCACGATGTGATAATGCCGCCAATGCCAATATTGACTCCCTGACCCATATGTGCCAGTGTTGAATTGAAAGTTTAGCCTCTTTCTTGTATCTTTTTGTTTCTTTCCAATTTACAGTATTTACTCATATCCCACGCGGAGAGAATCTTTGTATTTTTGGCTATCTCCCTCTTTCTTCCAAATATTGTAAAAAGGGGCAAAGGTTACACTTTTCTGTCAATTCTTCCACCCGAGCCCACCTCCTTATGTATGCTCTTCTTCTTGGGATGGAAGGGAGTTTGAACATTCTCCTTATATCATCCTTTCCTTTTTTTTGCTTCTATGTGGAATGCTTATTCTCACTAATGAAGGTATCAAACACGTTTTCGCGTGGGCGAGATCTGAGGCTTCTTAGAGCAATTACCATGCTCTAACTAGAACCTCCTCCTCAACTATAAAACGTAGGTGAGCAACTCTCTTAAACCCAGTGTTACACTCCACTCCGAGACCACTACTTTTGCCTCCTCATTGCGCCTATATAAGTTACACTCAACACATCAAAACAAAGCGTAATCACGGCGCTTGCTTGATTGAGAATAAAATTCTTTTCTTAAGGCACATACTTTGCTCACGGCTCATTTTTTTTACGCATTAAGTCGCTTCTGACATGTTGATTTTAGAGCACTCTTGATTGCCTTGGAAGGCGCACATCCTCTCCTCCTTGCTATCCCCCTTTGGTTCCCTCACGACCCTCTTCACATATCATATTTCCTTTCCTCTTGGTTGCTTCTCAACATCATTCCAAGCACTCAACTTCTAAGTCATCGTTGGGGAAGCGACTCGAGCTTGTAAATGTTGTGGCTTGTCCTACCATCATGAAGCAAAACATCATTGGTCTCCCAGTTACTAGGCTGTTAGCTATAGGCCTCTCGGCACAAGCATGACATGACCCGATATTTTGGTTTCCGTTGGATCTATTATGTTACCAAGAAAGCCGACCTTTGATACACCCAAGAACTCATCGTCTATAGCATCACGAGGGATCACTAAAGACTATATTAAGCCTCGAATATTTAGATCCAATCTTTTGAGGGTAGTGAAAAGAATGTATGCATAGCAAACCTAGTAGATCGTTGCGGGTAGTAGGCTGTCTCATCTTGGGGCTTAAACAACGAGACCAAGGCGGGCAGCTAGATTCTCATGACCTCAATTTCCTCTACTATCTGCGTCTTCTTCATTTTGTTCGTGTTGCTTGGTTCACCCGATAATTGAAAGCAGTGTCCGGCCGGGAATCTTGGCCGATGGTGGACTACTAGATGAATCCTCTTTACGAAGAGGGCAAATTGAGGGATCTCGAAGGCAGTAATCTTCACAGGGGGCACTCATTTTATTTTACATCCCTCTTAGGCCTTGAATGAATGTGCCTCCTTGCTTCACCAATGTTATCTGCCCCTCTCCGGGGAGGCTGGAAAAGCTTCGGTCGATGGGATCCGCAGGACTCCGTGACCTCAATAACTACATTTGAAGGATCTATTTCCCTTCCCATGAAGAGTGGTTCTATTCAAAAATATGTCCCGGGCAACAATTGTCCTTCCGGCGAATAAGGTTATGCGAGGGGAAAATTGAATTTTGTTTCAATCAAAGCAAAGGCGATACATTTGAGAACATATGAAATAGAGAAAAATAAGCAAAAATAAGCGAAAATGGCGCTATTTGGTACAAAAGTATAAATTTTGGTCTAAATTTGGAGCTAAATGAAGCGTATGGGCCATTTAGTTAACGGTGAACACTTGGATCAAATGGCCCATGGCGCCATTTGATCAAATTCCTATGGCATTCATAGGTGTGAATTTGGATCAAATGGCATAATGGACTAGTTAACACCATTTCAAATGGTAGGAATACCGTAGAAATATTTGACCAACACCATTTTTACAAATGGCGCCATTGCTCCAACACACCATTTTTGGCTTAGCTCCATCACAAAATCTACCGCGAGGTGCCTATGTTTATGCATTCTTGCTCCCCATTCTTTGTATATGTGTCAATAAGAAGCGGGCAATGCATAACATGGCACCATATAACTTTACAATTGAAACCAAGGTTCTTAGTGTCCTAGCGGTATTAATGTCGACATTTGAACCGCGTATATACACATGGCGACAATAGAACATAATTCATACGAAGCAGTGGACTTACTTGATATTAGATAGATCCATAGTGGTATGTCAAGGCGAAATGAAACGGGAAAATCAAAGTCGATCAACGATTTTCGAGCACTGATAGCGAACAATGCGCCAAAGAGAAGCCAGAAGAAAGCGCCAAGAAAGATTCGAAGAAGAAAGCCAGGAGGATTACCGCCAAAGAAGAAAGGCGCCAAGAAGAAAGCATGCAAGAAATCCACTGGGATTTGTGGCCTTGAAAGAAAGCGCTGGCGGCAACGCGTAAAGTTGCCTAAATGCTGAAAAAGCGGGGCGAACATTAGGATTCAGCGCGCTGAGGTGCAACGTCTGGCGTGTCGTGGCATGGTCATTAAGTGGGAACCTGACGGTAAAGAGGAGATTTAATCTAAAAGTACAATTTAAAGCGGGGCGATTCAAATTTGGGCCAGTGTGATCAAATTCAATATATGGTGGGAATTTTTGACTTTTCTCCATTCTGAGGCGGGAATTTGAATTTCATGTTCAAATTTAGGCGAGGCGAGGCGTTAGGGGAAATATTTGAATTTCAAAATTCAAATTGTGAACATAGGCGCTGGACCGTCCGGACGGCATGGAAGGGCATGGGCGCTGGGCCAGGGCATGGTGAAGCCTTAACATACGGGGCATAGGCGCTGGGCCGGCCGCGTGCCCTAGTTGAGCATGCAAATGCGTGGTACAACCAATTTGCGCCAAAGTTGTTATCGTGTTGTTTTGGAGGACCTCATTTTGTGTTTTGATTCCGGCTCCAGCCTCGATTCCGGCTCCCGGTGGCCTAATTAACGCCGGCTGCGCCCCAGTAGCCCGCGCCTCCAGCAACCATTTTAGTGTTTTTTTCGGCGCCATTTCCCCGATTCGGTTAATCAACCATCAAGATACACACGGTTTCGGACCAAATTCAGATTACGACAGTGCGGGCTCCTCAAAATGTGGAGCGGTGGATAAGCACACCTCAAAGGGAACCCGGTATGTCATCTACTTGCATTGTTTCCTTTGAGGCTAGAAATGGCCAAATTTGGAAATGCACAGCGCCATTTAGGGTCTGGTTGACAAATGAAGCCATGAATTTTGGGGCCTGAAGTTGACAAGGAGTCCATGGCTTATTTGGGATACTGTTAGCTTACCATTGGGCCTTGTTGTTGGCAAATGAAGCCATGGCGTATTTTGATGTCTATTATTGTCTTACCATAGGGTCTTGTTGTTGTTGGCAAATGAAGCCATGAAGCCATTTGATGTATTAACTTACCATAGGTCCTTGTTGTTGGCAAATGCATCGGCGCCATTTTGATGTCTAACCCGTACCATAGGGCCTTGTTGTTGGCAAATGGCGCCATGGCGCTATTTGATGTCTATTAACACCATAGGGCCTTGTTGTTGGCAAATGCGCCATCATGGCATTTGATGTCAATAATAATTTGGTAGCCTTGTTGTTGGCAAATGGCTGCCATGGCCCTTTTATCTGCCGACCCGATTAACACTCATGGAACCGCTTCGCCGTATTCTCCACGACCGGGAGGGGCTGCCTGCGACCTAGTCGAGCCACTCTCCTTCCAACCATCTTCCATGTGAATATTTTGAAGACTGGATCCCTAGTCGTCTGGTTCATTTTTGCTGAGGAAATGCATTATTTTGCTTCCATTTTGTGTCAGCAATGCTAAGAACTTCCACTATGCAAATGGCGCCATTGCCTAGTCATCTGGCGTCTGCAGCTTGTTCTTTGTGTTGCTTTCTCCCTCTACGAGTGGTGCCTCCACCCGATCGAGCCACTCTCCTTTGAACCATCTTCCTGGAATATTGCAAGGGGAGGGGTTGAGCTGAATGAAACCCCTGACTCGCCGGAAAGGCATCACGAAAAATCCCTCCATGTGCTTATGCGGACTTCCGAATACAAATGAAGCCCACGGCGCCATTTACTACCTGATGCCTGCAGCTTGTTAAAACCATTTATTGATGCCCCTTTGTTCGCGGCTATGTTGCGTGCGGAAACACAATTTCAATCCGGCCAGACTATCATCTTTGATAGAGCGGTACTGGTGCATGGAAGTCATGCGGGGTGAGCCCCTCGCACTTTCACAGGGCTCGAGGCTATGAAGCTTCTGCCTCCTTATAAGGAGAGCGGTTTCTGAGAAGCGGCCGAATTTACCGGCCGGTATCTTGGTCGAAGTTGGTTGCCAAGAAGCGGTCCTTGGTTGGATCGGGTGGTACAACACGAGAGATACTGAAGCCAATTATTGTCTACTATGTGGTGGGGATTTTATGATCCAAGTAATAATACGCTAGTACAATGTAGGCGGTTGGTGAAAAACGAAGTGATGGAGTACAACGACTTTGAAGAAGTACGACATCAAAGAAACCCACAAAAAGAAATCTTGAGGGGGCTTTATGATTCTTCATAATGTTGGATGAGCAGTGAAAAACTACGCCTTCATTAAGTTGTCAAGGCAATAGCCAGCGAGAAACTACCATGCATTGTGGACCTGGCCCGGCTAAAACGTCTCGAGATATGTCCGTCAGGATATTAATGAAATGAGATCCGATGAATATTTGCGCACGTCAGAAAAATAAATGGCGTAAAACAAGTCGATGAAACGGATCGAGCGCAGAACTCAAGTTTCCAGAAATCGGACCGAGATCTCACGTCCTAGAGGTGGTGATGAGCCTCAGGCAAGGCATGGCGAGGATCCTAACGGTTTCCTGCAGGCCAAAGGGTCCCCCGACTGACCCGAGCCGAAGCTCCACATTAAGAATGCTGCATCACTTGCTAGAGGTGCACGCAAGAATACCGGTGGAAAGGTCGAGAGAAAAGAGAGAGAAAGAGCGGCCGAGAGAGAATACAACGCAAAATTCTGATCCACC